>JAODKN010000042.1:12449416-12465436 GCA_026774425.1 Petrocephalus zakoni
ACTCACAAGTGTCTCAGAGTCTGATGGGGTCCCATGGCATTTTACAGATTGACCCTTTCAATAGTCAACCCCCCCCCCGCCCACACACACATACACACACACACATATACACACAATATCCTGTCCCCCATACGTACAGCACATACAGCGACTGCGACATGAGACTGCCAGGGAATCTGGCAGATGCTGTATACTGGAGAGTATAGCAGCTCGGTAGCAGTAATGCTACGTTCACACCGCGAGAGGCGAGAGCGTCAAAGTGACCGGAACTCAGTCATTCTCCATGGGAGGGCGCGTCGCGATCTGGGTGGCGAGAGCATCAAAACGAGGTTGAAGCCCAGTCAACTTTATGGTAATGAGCTATGACGCGGTTGGGCGGCAGCCAATGGGAATGTAGCGATGCTCCGCTAAAGAGAGCCCCACAGAACACAAGCGCGTAAACTTTTGTTCCGACCCAACAGTTCCTACGCACAATATAGGAGACAGTGTATGGAATGCCATTGGGGTATATACCGTGAGACAAAATACGTCTCCACATAGCATTCTTTATTCTCTAGACACAGTAAAAAATGCCTGTGGCATAAATCTATGCTTTTAAAAAACCCATGTAGACTTACATACACGCTACAAATGTACATGTTAAAAAGGGACTTTCAGTACAAAGATATAGTATTTTATTAAATTATTTTTGACATGTCGCTGTATGCGTGGAGGTACATAAATAAAATGAGGCATAGACAAGAATATATAAGTTATTGTGAAAGGATAGCAAATCGCATACTAATTTTGTCGCTATAGCATTTAAAACAGTGCGAATCGCTACACGTTTGTTTGCTTTCCGACGATTAAAAGTTCCCAGAGCCAGCATTCTGAGCGGCCTTATCCCCGCCCACTCCGTGACATCAGAGAGCATCTCCGGCACTGGCTAGCATCGCGTTCAGGGCGGCAAGAGTGACCGCTGGTGTCTTTGACGCTCGTGGTACGAACGTAGCATAAGAAGCTTCCCAGTAACAGCAGGAAGCCTTGTCACTGAGGAACGGGATTTTTGGAACTTTGGATGTATCCTATCCAGGGTGGTCCCAACCTTGTATCCTGTGCGTCTTTGTATAGGCTCCTGGCTCACTGTGAACTTGTACTAAATTAGTAGTTAGGGAAAATGAATCGATGGATGGATAGACAGATGGATGGATGGATGAGAAGAGATTCACAGGCCATACATGTTATTTTGGATGAAAAGGTGTGATTTGCCAGTAAATTAACAAGAATTAGCTCAGGGAAACCCAAATGTTCTCTGTTCCCTGAGACTCAGCAGCTAAGCCTCTATGCCTGTGATCCGAGGGTCACCGGTTCAAGCCTGTCCTTGGCAGAATAGCCACGTGTCTGTGGGCCCTTAAGCAAGGCCCTTAACCCCCCAGCTCCATCGGTGCTGTTGCAGGAGGCTGCCCTTTGCTGCCCAGCTCACTCTCACCTATATGTGTCCTTCCCAATGGAATTAATAAACTATTATTATTATTAGACCATCAGAAAAGAAAACCCGGTGTGAAAGGATCACGCCTGTGCACCGTGAAACGACAGACACGTCGGTCCTGCCACTCCCAGCGAGGACAGCTCCGGCCCTCGCCCACATGTGGAGCAGTAAATAACACAGGAGCATACGTGTTAAATCAGCTCTGCCAGCGCTCGCTCGTTTCCTCTTCTGGCACAAGGCGGTTGGCTTCACTCACCAGAGATGACGGACCGCTTGCCTGATGGAGCACATTCACCCAAATGAAATTACCTGCCCCGCAGAAGCAGGTTTTACAATAAGGTGACATTAGTCAGGTGTCAGAGCCCGGGGTGATGGGTTAGATGGGGAGAATGTTCCGGAAGGCCGTTGCATCGCTCCCCCCCTGCACCATAAACCAGACAATCCGTCTGCCAGGCGTTCAGGCTTAAACCTGCGGGGGGGATGAGCTGATTTGCATAAAAATAAAAAAGCAATCACTTCTTTGTGCAACAAAAGCGAGACATGGGAAAACAAAGGGTACGAGGGAGAGAAAGAGGGGGGAATCCCTCTCGGAAGTCAGGCCTTCTCTGCGCATTCCAAAGCGAACCACAGATCGACCGGGGTGACCAACCCAATTAGGAAGGGGGCATTATAGCAAAGCAAAGGCGCCACCAGATTGTACACCTCATCATTTGCAATGAAGGACCCATTTAAACACCTCCATTGTTTATTTCAAAGGGCTTTTGGCTTTTTGGGATCACAGCAACACACATATTCACACAGAAAGTATTTGCTCTTTGCAGTTTTACTTACATGAACATGTTCTGAGGGCAGAATGAAAAATGATTGGTTCAGAGAAATAACCAATCAAATTGTGAGTCAGATGTCAAACCAACCAATCAAATGTCTTGGTCCCGCATCATCTAGTTGCTTGGACCCGCCTCCTCCACAATCTGATTGGTTCGGTCTCTGAGCCAATCATTTTTAATTTTGCCCTCAGAACATGTTTGTGTAAGTAAAACTCCCACGACCAAAGTATTCTGCCTCTAGAAACCAAATATCAACATGGAACAATACAATTTCCTGGACATTTCTTCAAAAAAGACGGCGTGTTTGGCCTGTGGTGGAGCTTTTCCCTCCTTCCTTTATTTTATGTTTCTCCTAAGACTGAAACATCCTTCCAAAGAATGATGCTGCTTTAGAGATCCCTGTTGTTTTAGTGGCACTAAATCCCTGTACTTGTTTTTCCCTGTAATTTTAATACTAGCACAAGCTCAAGAACTGGCTTGGCTTACTGATTGTTATTGGGCCCATGGCAGTGATGTCATGTCACAAGGCATTATGGGTATTATTTCTTACAGTCCCCATTTTTGGAGGAACCCTGCTTTGTTCGTGTTGTCATTTCACAATGCTTTGCTAAAGACTGTCTCGACCGGTCACATGACCCTTCGGGAAGAAGGACTAGTATACATTTCTTCTCCTTTTCTGCTTGGAAGGAGACAAGAAGGAGCAAAGGTATAAGAGTTGACGAAAAGGCATCAGATGACGTCACTTGCAGCAGTGAGGCGTATATCAAATTTTGATATAATGATTAGACTTGATTCAAATTTTATTGGATCCGCTCTCTTGTTGTATCACGCTAATTTTATATTCGCTTTAAATCGATGTTATCCACATTAGCGTCTTGTACCAATTCCTAAACGTTTACCTCTACTGCTAGAATTAGCTTTCTAAATATGTGTTACGTCGAACGTATGATGTTCGCTATTTGTGTACGAAATGCTGGAAACCCATCCCGACCGGATTGCATCCCTTTGAGGTGGCAGGGCGAGAGACAGAGGAGGTGGCACAGTAACCTGAAAGTGTTTATGTGTGTCTTATGTCAGATTAGGAGAGCTGAAATTAGTTATGCTCATGGATGTCTTTCAAAGACGACAGCGCCAAGTGAAATACTACACTGGATAGAGTTTTCTAGTGCTGAAGAAGCATGTAGTGCTTATATTGAGTCCAGAAACCCAGGATACAAAGTGATATGAACATTTGCATGAGGGACCTGTAAATAATGAGCTTGAGACAGTTATGATTAGTGTAGATTTTTAATGCTGGGAAAATGGCATTTGTGTACGTGCCGCAGTGGTGTGAACATCAATAAATGACCAATAAATACATACAATAAAAGTGCTGTAAACACTGTATGCCGCTCCTGCCTCTTCTTCGCCATCTCTGCTGTCCTGTAAAATCCTTGAAAATGAAGAGGTCTTGCACCCGGCTGGCAGTGAACTGTGTGTGTGCTTCCAAAGATTTGTAGCTTTTAAACTTTTTAAAAGTTTCCGCACTAATGCCAAAAACTTGGTAGTTGACAATGTCCCCATAAGATAAACAATAAAGCTTTCTTAAATCATTTTATTACCTTTCCCCACACACTTATACTATGATGTGCTTAGTCATCCTACCTTTGGCATATTCATTTCAGAGAGGCAGATGCCGGACAGCCGGGGGGAGGTGCTGGCTCGTCTTGGCCGGTATTATGGTAATGGTAGTGGTAAAATCTGCCAAATAGTGCTAGCGGCTGATTATAATATTTGCTGGCTGCGGCGAAGTTCTGGTGGTAAAACCTCTTACCAGCTGATTTTACCGCCACTGAAAAGCAGTGTGACACATTTCCGGGACACTATGCGTCAATCACAGGTGCCCGGGAGTTGCAGTCAATTTGTAGAAGACTTAGAGAACTTCTGCGAGAGGTGGGCTGTCTCTGTACAGTACAAATATTGATCTGACACTAGTATTTGTTATAAGTTGGTTTGTCTTCTTGTGCAGCAAGGACTTCATTTGGTCTTGGGAGCACACCTAATGAGTAACGCTGGGATGTGTAAGCACCGTGTGATTTGAAACTCACCCAAACACAGAATTTGCCGTTACCTCACAAGTATGTGCTCCTGATGTAAATGCAGAGTGTTTTATTTGAGCAGGATCATGGTGAGTTGTTATGTGGCAGGTATTTTCCCATAAACACAGCAAGTGTGAAAAATGAAGTGTTCATATTGGACAATTTCTAAACAGTTCAGGCAAAACTTTCCATCTGGGTTAGTTTTCTAGTTTTTGCCAATTAAGGAAACATTTTTAATCAATGCATATTCATGGAGGATCAAAAGAAATATGCAAACATCTTGTGGCTCAGCGGGTTAGGATGTCACGTCTGTGATTGGAAGATTGCTGGTTTTTAAGGACCCCCACTTGGTCCAGGGGCTGTCAAGCCCTGCCTTCTCAAACGCATGTCGCTTTGGATGACAGCATCTGCCAAGTAAGTAAAATGAAATATTGACCATAAGCCTTTGATGTGGTCACAAACTGAAAGTCACCGTGGCCGGTTTTGTAAAACTCTGCCCTTGCCTTAAAGTTGATGGAGCCTATTATGGTGGAGGTGACTGACTGTGTGGACCACCAGGGGGCACAATGTTAGTAGCACCAGTTATAAAGACAAGTTACTGATGAGTCACCTAACCAACTGGAAAACAAAAGCAAGGGTGGCTAGATTGGGTACCAAGCTAAGACCATAGTATAAGATAGATTTATATACTTAGCAGATGCTTTTATCCAAAGCATTGCACAGTTGAGAGCGCACGTTCAGATAGAACCCAAAGCAATTGCTGTTAAAGGCCTTGCTCAAGGGCCCAACAGGGAAATCACTGTTGCAGTCACGGGATTTGAACCAAGAACCTTCCAATTATGGGCGCAGCTCTAAACTCGCTGAACCTCATGTAACCCAACCGGCTCATATACTACCCTTTTCATCAGTGGTGTCGCTTCCCAGCTGGTCCGTCCGTTGCTTGTTGGTAAACGTCATTGGTGCCCTTTGATTCAAGTCTGGAAGTGGTTTGTAGCACAAAGACATCCCCACGCACCTGGATCAGTATTATAGGGTACGATCTCCAGCTCAAGTGCAGAGCAATCAGCCATGTCCCGGCACTCAAGCACACGCATGGAATAAGGCAGCTCCCGCCTACTCCCAGCCCGCGCGACATTACTTTGTCTTGCAACTTCCATTTCCAAGATCTCCGCCCAACACCAACCTACTGTTCAAAATGTCACCACATCGTAGAAACGCAGCCGCCATGATGACGTCGCAGTCCGCTCCGATCAACAGGGAGGGTAAAAGGACAGAAATGCCATGTCGTAGTTTATGCCGATGCTTCAGACTCATGGCTAATCTGGATCCGATTCAGCGTCGCAAACAAACCCACAGCACAGCGCTTATGGGCTTCTCATACACTCCCAGAAACGGTGCTTAATTAAATCGGAATTAATATCACACAGCAGCCCATTTCATCGCTGTCAGTTAGTGTTTACCTGTATTTTGTCACCATTATCTGACAGCGCGAAACACACTGTTATTAATTGCTTGGGTATCGGTAAGTGACTTCATCTCAAAATGTTATTGATGGTGTTATTTATCTCACACTGCAAAGAGCAGCAGAATCTGAACACTAGATGCACATGAGTATTAACCGGAAGAAAACAAATTTTTGTGGTATTACTTTTATTTTTATACTGGGATACCAGTCTTTTTCTGAACATGATTAACAGGTACTGAACTGGAAATACAGGTACAGAATACGGATACAGAAGTGAATTGAAAACATATCAGTGATGTAACGGCTTGTGTATTTTGGAGTTAACTAAGGGATCTTGACATTTTACAACCATACATCAAATTTTGGTGTTGATAAAGACAGCTGAACCATCCAAAGCCTTAAGTTCTTATAAGTGCTCCATAAAACATGATGATCATCTGTCAGGAAAAGGCAGCCCTACGCGCCCTAACATTTGCTCCGGAGGAGCGAAAGGTCGGCGCTGTTTGCTGAAATTGTGCCATGAATTATTCAGGGGGTTTTGGGATTTTTCGGCGAGTGCACACAGATCAGAACTTCTCCACTGGTTGTCAGCAGAAGAAAAGCACTGGAGATCAAACCCACTGGACTGGAAAAAAAGGAATTATTTGTCAAATTAACGAGGAAACTTAAACCATAGCATCAAGTGTAATTTAAAGGCAACAAAATATAAAATAGAAATTCAAGAGTAGAAAACAAGAAAAATTTGTAAGAAAAAGAAAGTGCATATTAACTTGTCGGATTTAAGATTGTCTGGGCTAAATGTACAGCAAGTAACAAAGATAATGTCCATTTAAACTAGGCTACCTTAAATCCGACAAGTTATCTAGCTAACCGAAAAATCTCACTCTGTGATATAGGCCCCTGGTCTCAGGCCCTTGAAGTTTGCTAAACACATCTTTACCTTCGTACTTGCACACCAGTTATCAAAAATCAAGAAATAAATCCTCATTTTGGAATGTGTCCTGTTTATTCCCTTTGGGTAACTCTTGCAGCAAATCCTCCCAGGTATGGAATAAATGAAATACCCATATGCGGTCTAATTGAGAAAACGGCACATTAATTTACATTTGAAATCGACAGACGCAATATTTAAGAACGCCTTTTTAAAGGGACAGGAGACGGGCTATGATGTGTGCTGAAAAGCATCCTTTCTTTCTGAGGGACAAAGGAAATGGTATAAATGCCACGATGAGGCGGTGGCACGTGAGCCCGGCAGGCCCTGATGTCGGTGATGAGTCACCGGGCGGTGGCCTCTGCCAGCCAACCAACCAGCACTGACGCGAAAATGTCAGCAGGCTTCTAGCGACCTGGTGGGAGTCATCCCTCTTTTACCACGGCTGCTGTAAAAGCCATTTGGACCGCAAACAAAGACCCGGCATAAATCAGTCCTCAGAGAAAAGGTACCGAAAATCGATCTGGTGGTGCGGTGTCGTGACCGAAGCAGAGGAGGCGGAGACTTGGTGATAATCATCCCCCCGCCTTTCAGATTAGATAGGAAGAGATATTAGGTTTACCTGGTTACTCCATTTAAGAAGCCAGATCTTTTTATATCTGCTATTCAAAACTTTCTAAATGCACATTGGTTTATCCCGGTGTTTCTCAACCTGGTCCTCAGGGACCCTGAGCCAGTCCAAAACAATCAAGAACACCGAATACCTGGTTCAGGTGGGCTGGGAGTTGAGGGGGAACAAACATATGTCCTGTGAGTGGAAGACTGAATGAACACTGGTTTACTCCAAAGGTGGGCCACTACAGACCACTGATGTAATGATGTGCAGCTTTTCTAACATGAAAAAAGAATTCCTGGTAATGAGAAAAGATTTTCTGAGTTGATCACTGAAGACTCAGTCACTCAAAAAGATTGAGTTTCTGGAGTGGATCAAACTGAGATGAGGCACTTTCAAAGGCACACCTCACAGACCGAACTGAAAACTCATGCCTGGACTCCTCTCTCTTTATCTGATTAGATCCAGTAACATAACACACAAAATCTCAAGTGAGCAGTCATCCTTTTGAAAAGCCAACCACAATAGTTTTTCTCTATTACTGCAATGTAATTCGAGTTCTGTACATTTTTATTTGACATTAACTATACTTGTATTGCTGTTAAAATTGATTAAATCCTAAGCATTAGCCTTAGAGTTTTGTTATAAAATACTTAGAAAGGTAATTAAGCCATTTGACTTAAATACCAATAATTCAAATAATTGCCCTTGTTCACCTGACTTTCAACCACATTAAAAATAGCATCATACCAGCTATTCACGTTTCATTATGAAATGAAATGATTCATTACATCATTGTGTGCGGGTCTGCGATTGCTCACCGATGAAGGTCAAGAGCAAATGAAAAGCTCAGGGCCGACAGCGGAGCCGCACGTTCAATGTCGATGCGGAAGAATGGCCAGTTAGCCTGAAAAGCAGACGGATTTTATGTGCTAGTCCACGAGCTCCCGCACGAGACCTTCCTGACAGTGCAGCTCCTCAGAGCTGTGAGTCCCACAGTAATGAAGGAGGCTTTCAATGCCTGGGTCACCGATAAGCCTGTATTCACTCTGCCAGCACAGGATTCCAGGTCTTTTGTTGTGATATAATTGAACATCCTCATGAAAGTTGGCATCTATATTTCAAGGTTTTTTTTTTTGCAATTTCATATAGCCAAGACTACACAGAAAGCTTCTACACCTTGCAGTTTATTATCTTCATATATGAACATTTTTAAAGATGTTCTCAAAATCATTATACGAGCTGGATCTTTCAGCCTTCAGACAGATAGAGCTAGGGACAGGAAGTGGGCTAGCAGCCCCCATGTCACACACCTGTGAGCCGCCATGCCACCCTTGACACGTTTGCTGTTCATTTAATTCGAAAAGCCTTGAAATTATGGACATTTCGGGAAATATTCAGCCGATGCTTCCCAAGAACAAAAAACAACGCTGGTTATTTTAACATTAGTCCCTAACCTGCTGAGAACCTGGGGGTAAAGCCAACATTCAAACGATCGTCTGGGTTGTGGCTTTGCTGGGTATGCACAGGCAGGTCCAGGAAACTATACATTTCCCAAACGGATTAGAAAGATGGAGATTTATAGGAAGGTGAATACAGGGGCAGCCTTTCGAAAAACACAGGACAAACGGGGGTCACGAGGATACTGACAGGGGATGTCTGCTCTTCTAATCAAGCGATGATGTCCTAGTCTGCTACTGTCATTCAAAGTTCAGCTTCTGCTCTTTGTCAACATCAGGTACTTTATGAGACAAATATTAAAGCCTTAAATTAAAACATAAACGATGCCAGTGTGTTGTCAGCCTGGTAAAATGATGATTACAAATGCATGTGGACACTGAGGATCTGTAATCACACATCAGACCTCGATTCAAAGAGTCCCATGTGACATTTGAACCTCTTTGAGTGGTAGGATAGTCAGTGAAGCCAAGATAAACTTGCAGTGACGACTTTCAGGTTAGAAGCCAGTGTCCTTAACTGCTACGGCTGCACTACCGAGAAAAGGAGAATTGTAAGGAATCGCTGGGTTCTTCAGATTCAGCCGACGTGAACGCGGAGCTCTCGGCACCAGAAGTGGACGACGGAGATTGGAAAGGACATCATCTTACTCCACCAAAAACAGCTGGTCCAATCAGATCAGATGCACTCGGGGAACAGGAGATGACACACAAGGTTCATATTCAGAGTGGGTGAGATTTGTACCAATGCCAGTCGCTATTTGTTTAAACCCAGAAAGTAACCAATGATAAGTAGTTTAATCTGGACGTGACAGTATAGGGTAGCTATGTGTCCTAGCTATGTATTTTGCCATTGAAACCTAAAAAAATAAAACATTAACCCACTCATCTGTCTGCATTAATCAGCTCCCTTTTTCCACAAATGTCCTTGTTGTTATTTAAAGACATTGCTGCAATTGTTAATATATGCTTCATTATTGTGCTAACAGAAAAGGGACAGGAAGTGTCTACTGGCCCTCAAAGACATCCAAAATCAGAAAGTGGCTATTTGGTATAGTACGTACTGACTTTCACAGCCCTGCAGCGTGGCAGAGAATTTGGACCTGGTCATTTCTGTAGCAACATTTTATGCCCATCCCAATTTCTTACTTTTTGGGTGTACACTGTCAATCGCCAGTAACTCCGGCCAGACCATATGGAAAAGCTTCATTCTCACCCTGGCACTAACTTTAGACAGAGAGCACAGAGTTACCAAACCCATGGACAAATTTCGCAATAGCTAGCCACAATAGAAGACAGGAAGTACCACTAATGAGAGCTGACACCAGAGACATTTTGCAGGAAGCAACAGCAAACTATAGTTTCAGAAGACAGCCAAAAGTTACAACTTCTTGGGAAAGGGTGCCCAGTTTCATTATGTAATACCATCCTGTTGATGAAAAACAGTATCTGTACTGCAGTCACACAACAGTCTAAGATTCTTGGTTATGTTAAAAATAACTCAGTTAAGTTTCAAGCAACTGTTATTTTTTTTCATGCAAAATCTAAACTTTTATTTAGATTAGATTAAGTTTTCTGTTTTCCAAAAGGTACCTTTTCACAGAACGACATCTAGTGCAGTGTGTTTCTTTTTTGGAGTTGAGACAGACAAATTACCTACTGCTTAGAAGACCTGAAACCATGAGACGTAAGGTAACATTTCATGCCTGTTCATTCTTACAGTTCTTACAGTGAATCTGCCTCATTTTCTAGCCGCAGATTTAACAAAACTTGGTGGTTGAACTATGTGTGAAATGTCTGAGTACTTATGCTTAACCTCAGTGATCAAGCCGCTTGAAACATTCATGGGAGCAGCGTGCGGCTTAGCAGGTTAAGATGCAGAGCCTGCATCAGGTCAGGAGGTCTCTTGTTCAAATTCTGTGGTCAGCAGAAATATTTTGCCATTGGGCCCTTGAGTAAGGCCCTTAACCCCAAATTGCTCATGGGGTCCTCACTGACCCCGCTCTCTCTAATCTTCTTCACTTTCAGGTTATACGTTCTTTATAGACCTAGCAGATTCACAGACATTTTTCTTTATGTTTTCTGCTGGGTTTTAGCTAGCTAGCTCCTCCCTGTTACCCGTCAATGTCTCCTGCACTGGGCCCAAAGCCACATTTACAGTATGTTTTGTTTATTTCCAGTGTTCAGCAGCCCCTTTATGGAGCTTTTCCCCTCAGAATTTCCTTTCCCCAGGCGTACTGGACTCCCAGCCTCGCTGCCTTTGGGAAACACACCTTGA
Source organism: Petrocephalus zakoni (assembly GCA_026774425.1). Lineage (NCBI taxonomy): Eukaryota > Metazoa > Chordata > Actinopteri > Osteoglossiformes > Mormyridae > Petrocephalus > Petrocephalus zakoni. Next base: position 12,460,534 of record JAODKN010000042.1, read on the forward strand.
GGTACTGACAGCTTGGCCCAGCGACGCCAGGCTGCTCTGACATCTGGAATGCAGGCCTACCTCATGTGTGCCAGGGTCTTTGCAAATATCCTCTTCAGGTCTGCATTTCCCTCCACCCCCTGTCTTCTTTCCAGGATGTTATGGCAGGGATTAAGACCAAGATGATGGAGGTAAACACTCTGAGAGGACTGACTACATTGTTGGCATTTCATAGGAGGCCACACTAGTCCATCTTCTACAATGGCTACTCTGCCAAGCTCTTTCTTGCTTTTTAATTTACTGCCATCCACAAGAACTGGATTTTTTTAGCAAAAGGAGGGTGTTTGATGGTTAATATTAACAACATGCTGACAGTAGGTTGCGTTATCTGACAGTAACTGATATATTTCAAACTCAGAATTAAACTTAAAGGGGTTTAGTATGCCATAAAGCAATCCAGATGAATCAAAACTATAAGCGTGAATTCTTTGTCATGTGCCGGTTAGATCATGATCAGTGACCTAATCTTGTACTTAAAAAAATTGTTGTCATATGGAAGCCATTTCGTACCACGTCTAACACCATAAAGGAATTCTGTTTCTGATGACATATTACTTAACTTATAAAATCCCTCTATACCACTGTCATTTATCACTGCTGATATAAATCACTAGAGCTTCACCTCAAGGCCCACTCATCTTCTCCAGGTCTGAGATTCCCATTGACTGATTTCAGCTGGGATGCTTTGCCAGATTACGTCCTTCAAATGACTCCTAAACATTAAAAAATGCTTTAGGAATTCAAAAACATTTTCACTTTCAAGTAGTCTTCACAACGCCGTCTTTTCCTCCGTTTCTGAGAAACATAAAAAGCGAAAGGAAAAAACTTTTTTTTAGCAAATACTTTTTTTTTGCTCAGAACCTTGGTCTGTCCTTTTTACAGAAAAAAAAAACAACCATCATGTAAATTAACCGAGTCGTTTAGACTAAACTGAGCAATTCTTTAGAAGGACAAATTATTCTCAGAGCTGGGACAAAAACTTCAATGCAGCAGTAAGCAGACAGGACCAAACCAGAGGCACGAATATTGGATTTACATCAAAGAGTATAGGAACTAATGACTAACTCATCAATGATCTCCTGGACCTTTGAGGATCTCTAAATAAGCCTGACTGTTCGAGATCCCACCACAAGCATTCCCGTCAATGGTTTATAGGAAAAGGAACCGTCATTCCAATATGGCGCCTTCAGTCTTTGCCATTTGTAGCTTACACTATTAATTATAAAGCATATACAGTCATCCATCGACTTACATCGAGTAACGCCCGATCGTACTTACGTACCATAAGATGATAAAATTTATCGAGAGATATCTGAAGCAGATATCGTGGATGTGCTTTACCACATCTACGGCATGCAGCATGACCTAAAATAAACCAATTGCGCTGCCACTACAGAGGTACAGTTAAATGTGTGTGAAGTTGTATCTTATATATATATATAGTACTTTTCACCTCTCCCCTGTACCGATCGAGATACGTCCAGACTGATGTGTGTCCTCATTTCCGAAAAGAATGTGGACGTAAGTCCATGGATACCTGTACATCTATCCATGGATCTTCCAGCTGCTTTTCCTGGTTAGGGTTGTGGAAAGGCCTGGATCCGATCCCAGAAAAACTCCATACACAGACTAACCCCCAAGCCTAGCAATGTGCTGCCATTCACTGAGCCACCTTACCACCCTATATGCTTAACTGTTTATGACCAATAGTCATTTATAAAAAATCAACTGAATTGAATTGAATTTATACACCCAGGCTTCACTTCACTAATTACAAAAGTCTGTTAACACTTTACTTTTGGGAGGCAAATACACAAATACTTATTAGTTACTCAGTTACTACTGAAGAACAAATCGTGAGCAAATATAGTAGCTACTTGAGGTAAATGGTGCATCATGATTCATTAACGATGAACAATCATGAGATCAGTATTTCACTATTGTTATTCATTACTTGTTCCTTCAGTAGTTTGCAAAGTATTACAGATATTAACAGATATAGCAACTAATACAGTAACTGCTTGAAATAAATTAATGATGAATGAATATGAATGAATGAATATGAGATCAATGTAACTAAGACTTAGTTTGTAGTGAATTAATACATAAGCAATAGCATACTTAGTAGTAAAGTGTTACCCAAATCTTAATGGGACTTACCAGTGTTTAATAACACATAATGCTTATGCTCACCCTGCTACTGTCCCTGTGAAGAGTTGAAGACAATAACAGTAATAGAAGAGCCACAAACCAGGCCACGGCATCCCATTCTGTGCTCGACTATGTTTGTGAGAAGTCTTTAATTTCAAGGTTATAATCATGTTCTCATCTATGATATGAACAAAAAAAGGTATGAATGAGAGAGACATAAATTGTCGAAATTCTGAAATTTTCCCCAGGAATTGTGTCACACCATCTGCAGAATTAATATCAGCAACTGACATGCTCTGTGATACCTTGAAATAGGCCAGAGAGCCTAATCTGCACCTGAATGCCGTCTCTGTGGGGCATGCTAGGTATAGTGCCACCTCTTTAATACTGACAAAGAGTAAGCTGACAGGTTTTCAGTTGGGACATGAGCAATAGGCTGGCAAGTCTGGTCCATAACTGAGCCGCAATGAGAAACCGACAGAATAATGCGTTTGGAAGCGAAGCGGCCCACGGTCCATTTTAAGTTAAAGAGTCCACACCCTCTGAGAAAGGAAAGGGTGGGTCTGCGCCCGTCCCGATGTCGTTTCCCGTCCTGACACAGCCATGCTTTTCATTTTTCAAGCATTTGTAACGGTCTGCAGCAGAATTTTGTAACGTCTCGGCGACTGTCATCGAGCGAGCTGGCCAGTGGGCAGCGTTAACCCTATTTCTCCCTGATGCAACTGTCACCCAATCTGTAGCATCTGCTGGGATCTCTGCGTGTTCTCCACCCAGTAACTCTTAAATATAAATCCTCACTCTCTTCGAGTCCCTTTGTGCAATCTTTAACTGCCCCTGTCTACTTCATCCATTTAGCAGATACTTCATGACTAAGCGCTGATGATTTCTTTTCTCTTACAAAATTTGCCTCCATCAAATCCAAATTTACTCCATTCAGTGTTTTTTTCTGTCAAAAATAGGGGTTTCTTGCGCAGACATGCACACCCTTTTCCTGTTTTGATACTTCCCCACACAATTTATCCATCTGCTGATGTGTCAGCGTATCCCAGATGCTGTCAGACTGTGGGTGGCATTGTCTTATCCTCCGGACATAGACATGGTAATACATAAGCAGTAATGTTTACTTCTCCCAGAACGTTTCACAATATGCATATTTCAACTGGTATAGTGCACAATATTGCAATGACAACTAGAAAATAACAACTACATTTGATAATAATTATTCTCTAGAAAGAGACTGAAGAACACTTACCTCTGAAACTTATCTGAAACTACAGGGTTAGGTTAGGATGGATAAAGACATTAAATTCATTAGAACAATCATAACAGGGCAATCAAAAAATATGCTTCAGGAGCACACTTCAGAAATATACTCCTGGAGATGTTTAGAAAACGGCTGTACACTTAATTTGACGCCAGTGTGGCAACTGCATCTCCTTTCTGCCGCACAGATGAAGCGATCACAAAAACAGTTCCAACATCAATACACACGGCAGAGACGCTCCCAGATGTTGCTGGCAGCGTTTACAGACGGCGCACGCAAGTCAACCGCAAAAGCGTTTGGTGCCCTACAGCATGCAAAAGTTTGCAGCTTGGGTTTTTGAGTTACTTGAGTTACTTCAGACTTTCAGTAAACACCAGGATTGGGGTGAAAGGCTCGTCGGTGATTACAGTCTGTGATACTATGATGCATGCATATTGTGCAAAATCGCGCCATGAAAGTAACAGAGCTTAAGACCACTCAGAACACTTTAAGCAAACGTCATGTTCATACGATGAGATCAAAGTTGTCTGGATTTTAAAGGTTTTCTTTTACTTTAAACACCTGAGATTTCAGAAGTGTGATCCATAGGCACTTTCTTGTAATTCGCGTTATACAGACACCAATCGTGTACGAACAATGTCTTCGAAAATACCATTCGCAGCCTACGTACCTAGGCTTTTAACTCCCTTACCTTTATTCGGCTTTTTATATATGAAAGCGCTCATACATGTACCAGCTGCGTTATTTTCTGTTCACAGTAGGATACCCATATTAATTTTCCTTTAGTTAAAGGGCACCACGGGGGTCAGATTTTATCCCGAGACCTTTCAGATATAAAGCTCGTGTTTTAATCATTACGCCACCTGTTTCCCCGCCATTCGTTGAACAGTTTGCATAAAAAGACCCTGGAAGGGCAGTGACACCCACTTCAGGATGCCAGCGAGAGGCTCGCTGCTTTGGAATTACATTAAAGTTTAATTTGACAGCTCCGCCAGGCAGGTCACTGTTCCTCGACCCTGCTTCTGGAAGGAGAGTGCACATGTTGGGATGGTTTTTTTCCCTTTCAGCCTACACTTAATTACTAAGGCTTGATTGGGTTCCTACAAAACAGTAATTTTTGTGTCATCTATCAATGCTTACAAGAGGCGGATCCTTTTAGGAAAATAAAGGTCCCTGATGAAGCCATTTTGCCCATTAACCCATATATTCGTATATTTTTCGTAAGCACCTCTTCACTCGGGGTGGTACTTTAATATATACTTTTTTTATCAAATATTCTTTAAACTTAAAAGCAATGCTTCAGCTGGTCAAGGAGTCATAACAAAGTGCTCATTGAATCGTTCATACGACAGGAACAGTATCGTTTTTTTCTGGCCTAATTAGCTAGGAGCGTAATTACCTTGAACAGATGCTGAGTGCAGCAGAGACGGACAGGAGGGTCCCTGCATG
>JAODKN010000042.1:12465486-12481394 GCA_026774425.1 Petrocephalus zakoni
GGGACGCAGCCAGGCTTGGGGCGCTCTTATTAGGGGGGACGCAGCCAGGCTTGGGGCGCTCTTATTAGGGGGGACGCAGCCAGGCTTGGGGCGCTCTTATTAGGGGGGGCACAGCCAGGCTTGGGGCGCTCTTATTAGGGGGGACGCAGCCAGGCTTGGGGCGCTCTTATTAGCGCCGCGGCTGACTCGCTCCGTCCCGGGGAGCCACACGTGCGCAGAGGAAGCCCCCGATGTAGCACCTGCGTTCTGCTTGCTCGGGCTTTTTCACGGGGGGTGGGTAGCCCCTCCACCCCAGAGATTCACCACTTGCTCTATAAGCGAAGTGGATTTTTTTCCTCTTACGATCTGTTATTTCCACCGACTCCAATTAGGGAGACAGAGAACTCCTTCCAATCTCTTGCACTTGCTAAACTGCCAGGAATGATTAATGTTCTCCCGGTACTTTTACTTTTCAGAGTGTTTTTTTTTTATTCGCTCCGAAGAGGGGGTAGTCTCCAAACGCAGCCTCACCAGAACCCCCCCACCACAGTTCCCTGCCTCTCCCACCTACTCATTAATCTGGCACTTCTCACAAAACGCCCCCCATATTTCATTCCATATTTACCGTGTGTGTATTTAAGGCAGACAAACGTTTAGCTTTGCAAACAAACTTCATAAGTGGTTCGTCAAGAATAATATAGGGTTTGCCCCCCTTTAAAAAAATTAAGAAAAAACGGCTTGCCTTGTGCCTGAGTTTTGCTCTGAAAACGTGATTATTTTAAATCGTCATTCATTACCGACCAGTGTCGAGTGGCTAAGAAGTTTTCTTTTTATGGCAGTTCTGTTGTGTGGTCTTTCTCTGGACTCTCATCTTCAACGCATCAGCCTCTTTCTATAATCCGTTACACCTGTATAAAACATTTTCAGCTTTTTTAAGACTTAAGTCTTCTTACTGCCCACGTAAGTGAAACAGTTAGACGGTCATTGTGAAATAAAAAAAACACACATTGGTTTCCACTTCACCGTAACACAACGATGTTGTAGTATCATCTTACTCCAAGACATCCTCCATATATGCCAGAGTTCTGGGACCATCATTAAACTCCGCGGGGCCTTATTGGTGAGTCATAAATAACATTCTGGAATGTAAAGCTCACCAACAGTCATCCTTCACGTAGACGTAGAAAAACGGCAATTTGTAAGATTAATGAATCGGTTTAGGGAATAAATAAAGGCACCGATTTTAAATAAAAAGCTAGATTTTCACACAGGGGTCTGCGTGGCTTCCAAAAATCGTCATAAGTATTCTGAGCATAGCTGGCCAGACTACTTTTATGTCATTGTGGGGGGGAAGAAAGTGGTGTCTGCTCAAATCAGCCTAACAGCTTTTTAACGATGGCCGCTGTGAAGAGGTTCAATTCCCTTCGGAAATTATTCTAAGAAAAAGTAAAAATCCTAAACCCTGCAGCTGGCCGAATCTGGAATATGGAAATAAAATGAAGTCATCTCAGCCGGCCTAATGTTTTTGGAATGGAGGGGGTATGTTTTTTTCTGCCATGTGCTTACCATGCTGTCATGTGTGCTCCCATCTGCCTGACCATACCGCCACATTCCCCGCTTTAGAAGGCAAACGAGTGGCTCTGGGGCGTGAGTGAGCATGAGGAAACCTTCTCCAAGTCATCACATTCTAGAATGCACCCTTATTGATTCTGCACGTGATCATTGCCAAGTGTTCATTTATTCTTATAGCACTGTTTGCCTTGCACAGTCTCGTCCTGCATTGCATCGTTGTCTGTCCTACTCTACCCACTAGGCACCTGTCCCCTACCCTGCAATGTGGCATAACAGTCTCTCGTAATGTGTTCCTTGGAATGCATGTGACAGTGAAACTTGAACTTGAGACCTGAACTTAGAAGCTGGAATTTTAGCTGTCGGGAGCCTGTCTGGTGGATCTTAAGCAGGAGACTGGTATAGATGATGTAGTACTTAAATAAACATTCGTCCAAAGCCGTGACAACTTCTTTGCCCAGATTTCAGCATCCTTATTCGCATATGGCATTATGTCATACCCTCCATGCAACAGATTTTTTCACAGTGGCTTGCATAGGTTGGTAGGGGGACAGATAATTCCAAATGTCCAATAAACGTGCCAGTTGTTGAATTGTCATTTAACGCTGCCAGGAATCACCCCTTTACGTCTGACTAAAGGACTAAACCTGTTTATAATATAATCATGGATATAATTATGTATCTTTCACTCTGATTTACATGATTTCTAGAGAAGGCTACTTTTCGTCAAGACATGACTGAAATCACGGGTTCTTAAACCTAAAAGATTTAGCGTTCCTTTTTCTTTTCTTTCCCTGCTAGAAGTATAACCAAATGAATAATCTACCTGTCTGATTTTTATAGTTTATTTGCTTATTAGACAGAACACTCTGCAGCATAAATGAATATAGATTAAATAATAATGATAATAATCCATTCATTTCCTCACTCCTTGTCCTGGTAAAGGCATGAGGAATTTGGCTGTTGATGGACTGATGTCCACTCTAGGGAGCGCCCAGTGTCTTGCTCTGTACTGACTGGGAAGGGTTCCAGGCCCCATGACCCTGTCCGGGTTAAGTGGCTGGCTGATGGAGAGTAATAATGATGCGTGTTATTTATATAGGGGCAGAATGAAATTCTCTTTATCTGAAGGGATTTCCTGCCCCCTAGTGCACGATAAGGGTAATTTCCATAAATTCCCCACAACATTTTTAATAAACAAAAAATAACTTATTTGCATTGCAAAGACAGATTACAAAGCACGGGATTCCCCCACTGACCCCACCTGATATTCCACACAGGAATCACACCCCCAAATGTGAAAGTGTGAGGCAACAGAGCCTAGATCAGCTTGGCTGTGATCAGAAGGTTACCAGTTTGAGTCCCGGCCTTGGCAGAAAAATCATATCTCTATAGGCCCCCGATCAAGGCCCATAACCCCCTCCAAATACACCAGGGTTCTAGATAAATGGCCTGGACCCCAAGCTTCATTCACACAAATAAAAACGGACCTGTTGCAAAATATTAGACTTTTAATGGCATTAACAATAAATCACTGGTCAGGTAATTAGGAAGAACTTTAAAAATGCTTCCCATGCCACTGTCTGCTCGTCACTGTTCATTGCTGCAGTGACCTGTTTGGGGATAATGCTGGAAGCGAAAATTTAATACACACTAGGGATGGGTGGATCGATCCAAATATCGATAGCATAGATACCAACGTTGGTATTGGTATCAGATCGATACAAGTGTGATGGGATCGATACTGTTCCAATTTCTCTCCTGTACACTCCCAAAAGTAGGCACATCTGTGCTAACAAACACTGCTCCGTCTGCATCTTGCAGCTCATTCTGCTTCTCCTCCTCCCCCTTGCTCTGCTGTGGTTTGTTGTCGTAGTGTCACGTGACTCAGCGGCCTGAGCGCGAGCAGACAGGCTGAGTGAGAGCAGCGCGGCAACACGGCAGAGAAAAAGAGAATTAGTGCCAAGAGTAGTTTGTGCTTTTCTTTAGTTATTTCCACTTCGTTTACTTTAATTTTCGCAAATAACTGTGTGCACTTTATTTATAAAAGCAGATACGTGTAATCAGAGGGAGATTTTTTTTCTTATTGTTGTAACTTAAAAAAAAACAATTTAAGTTGTAAAACATTTGTTTTACAATAATTTATCAAGATTTCACATTTCTAAATTGAATTAAATGTGTGCAGAAATCACAAAATCATTTGGTGGTTATGAAAGTTAAATCAGACTTAGCATATTGATGAGGCATTGCTGTCCCCTACATAGTGCATAAGCTGCCTCTGTAAGTAAAAACGATTGGTATCGGTATTGATATTGGTGATATTGGCCCTGTGTTTACCTGGTATCAGATTAATATCAGATTAATACCAAATTTAGCAGTATCGCACACCACTAATATGCACAGTCTTCTTGTTTGCAAAGATAAAAATCATAAAAAGAATGACATGTTTGATATGAAATTCAAACTAACAGATGCCTGGGTGTTTAAAATTTTCCAAAATATCTTCTGGCTATTTGCTGCTGAGATCATTAAAAGAGTCACGGTTTATTTTTTTTGCCCAGAAGTGCACAAGTCTGTGTGTCTCAAAGGAGAGCATGATGGGATATCCATCATGTACTTATGCAAGTACCAATGTACTTATGTAAATAAAAGCACAATTTCCTTCACCTTTAAACTATTTAAACTTTGAAATAACACAACTGCATTGCGGCAATATTTTTCAGAGTTTAATTTTTTAATACACTTCACAGTTATTTATATGAGTATATACAGCTTTATGTATAAAACTAGATTATTTTCTTTTAAACCCAAATGGACCAGATGAGAGCTAAGTGGACTTTATATTTAACATTTTTCTTGTCTTAAGAATTCATTGGTTCCAAGCTCATAATAATAACAATTGAGGTGTCATGTTTGGCACGGGCGAGGGAAAAGGCAAACACGGGAACTGCGGACATCTCCTGGTCGGGGGCTTTATTTTGCACAAACAGTACACAGCAACATGAGACTTCAGTGACAAGACAAAACCAACAAGGCACATGTATACACCACTAACGGGACGCAGACTGGAAACAGCTGGGAAACATCAGGATTCCACACGAGGGCAACGAGGGGCGTGGCACACAGGAGGATCGGACAGGCAGGATCATGCCAAAGGCGCAAACTCTGGGCGCGCCCCAGGCAAGGGACGAGACGAGACCGGGGACACAGGACCTAGAAAACAAAACGAGACCCATCAACAAGGCACAGGGAACTGGACGGACACACAGAACAGGCACAAGGGAAGCAACCAAGACAGCAAACGACAGCATGGGCAGGGCAGACAGGCATAGCAGGAAAGGGGACACAAGGGAAACACCAACCGGGGGAACAAAGGGACCAGGAGCGAACACAGAAGAAACAAAGGGACAAGAAGCAGACACAGGGGGCACAAGACCAGGAGGCAGGAAGGCAGTGGGTGGGGAAGAACGGGGAGCCCGAGGGAGCCTCAACGGGCAAGAGGCGGCAGCCGCAGGGACAGCAGGCGACCGCAAGGTGGATGTAGGAGGGGTCCCCAAAGGGGGCGAGGAGGGAGACGGAGGAACGGGTGATGGAGGCGAGGAGGAAGCCAAAGGGGGCACCCCAGAAGGCGAGAAGGAAGGCAAAGCCGCGGCAGGTGACCGCGCAGCAACAGCCGGCGAAGGCGCCGCCAACCGACGGGGTTGAAAGGGGGGACCCCACAGGCGACCGACGAGGCATTGGAGGGGGACCCGCAGGCGACCGCCGAGCAGGAGCCGGAGGACCCGCAGGCACCCCACGAGCCACAGCCAGGGGGACTGAGGGCGAGCCGGGGGCAGGGTGGGTGGGAAACCGACCCCATTACAAGTGTCACCTTCCCTTCCGGGAAATCGAAAGGCGGGACCGCCCCGCCGTGGGGGTGGCAAAGGATCGGGAACAGGAACCTCAGGAACAAGAACGTGGCGGCATTATCTTCTGGACTGGCCCGAGGGCGCGGCTTCACCCTCATCTGGACTGGATGCGGACTGTGCGGCGCCGTCATCTCCTGGAGTGGAACGGGGCGCAGCAGGGACCTTCGGCAGTGGAGCGCTAGGCGCGGCAGGGACCTTTGAGGGGCGATCTCCTCACAGGCAAAGCAGCTCCCTTAGCGTTGCCTTTATCGGGTCCAACGCAGAGGGGTAGGAGTTTGGGTTGTCTGCAAACACCTGCCACAGGTGAAACAGGGATTTGGCAGCGTTGGGAGCATCTCACAGCGCCGGGTCATCTGCCAGCTCCCACCACAGCCCCTGCAGAGCAAAAAACTTCTTAAGCGGTTAAATCCGGTTTGGAGGACGCAACTGGGAGACCTCTGCAGGCAGACTTGGCACGGTGGGGACCTCAGCAGGCAGACTCGGCATGGCGGGGACCTCAGCAGGCAGACTCGGCACGGCTGGGACCTCTGCAGGCAGACTCGGCACGGCGGGGACCTCAGTAGGCAGACTCGGCACGGCGGGGACCTCAGCAGGCAGACTCGGCACGGCGGGGACCTCAGTAGGCAGACTCGGCACGGCGGGGACCTCTACAGGCAGACTCGGCATGGCGGGGACCTCAGCAGGCAGACTGGGCTGGGCAGCCTTCTTGCTCCAACCGGATACTGCTAGGGCTGCAGGAACTGCCTTTCCTGCTGTCTCCTCCCGTCTCTGGCTCTTCTGTTTTTTCCACCATCTTGCCTTAGGCAGTGGGGTCAGGGGCAGCTCCGCCTCTGCGACCCCGCTCCTCAGCTGCAGCAGATTGGCAGGGACTTCCTCCACGAGGGAGACATCCGTCCACGGGTACACTAGGATGTCCTGATTTTGCGCCTCCAGGGCACTAGCCTCGGGGTCCTCCCGGACCTCGGGCTGCTGCAGCCAGTATATGGCCTTATCGATGCGACCGAGGTATTCAGCCTCGCTCAGCTAAGGCGTCTTTGTGTGGAGTCTTGTCATTCTGTCACGTCGGGCACAGGCAAGGGAAAAGGTGAACACAGGAATTGCGGAAATTTATGTCGCGCAAACAGTACACAGCAACACGAGACTTCAATGACAAGACTAACAAGACAAAATCAACAGGGCGCATACATACACCACTAACGGGACGCAGACTGGAAACAGCTGGCAAACATCGGGATTCCACACGAGGGTAACAAGGGGGGCGTGGCACACAAGAGGATCAGACGGGCAGGATCATGACAGGAGGGCCTTTGCTTATGTTGCATTATTTTAATTATAAGTAGCATACTATTCTTCTGCATAACTGCATAACTAGAAAACAGACAAGCTTTCCCTTTTAATTACTTCTAATTACTTCAAGAATAATTCCTGTTTAATGTTTTGAAGATTTAATATAATGACATTTTGACTAGCTGTCTTCTCAGGGGAAGTTATTTAATTTAATTAGTTGAATCACATAGCATCCGGTTGCTCACATTCCATCCTAGTGAGTGATATAAAGACCAATATTAAAGTATGGTTTTGTATAAATGTATGAATGCTTTTTTAAATGAAAAAAGTCAGGTGAGATTTGCTAACTTGAAACGTCTATAAGAGCCCCGCTGAATAGTTTCTGCATGGTGATCTATCTAATACAAGATAGATATCTAGTACTTACTAGATAGGGACTACTATCTAGTACTTGATGAAGCTACTGTGAAAAGGCAGTTGTTTCCACAAGCTGCGAATTTAATATCATTTCTGCTTCAACATACCCCTGCCTTTAATCTACTGCCAGCGTTTATGCATAATGATGGCATACTTTGCAAAAATGTCCTCCTAACCCAGTATTGGTGGCGCTATGGTTAGAAGAGACAATATATGAGTCAGTGTAGGTTGACTCAAGGTGAAACCTAGGGTCGTTTGCGCTTCGATTGCGCGGAGCCAGGAAATCCTGTGCTGTACCTTAGGTGACCAGCAGAGGGCGCAACTTCGGCGTATTTCCCTAATTATGAATGCATGACTATGAATTTCCCAGGTTTAACTGGACTGCTGATACATTTTCTCTTTAGAAAAGACACAGCCACCGTCATGAATGAGGACACTATATGAAGAAAACGAATGTGGCTGTAATCATATGTGAAAATGTTGTGATAATATAACTATACCCATCCTTCTACACATCCGTCCACCAACGTACGATCATACTGGCAGAGGGGTCCAGCAATCTGAAATAAAAGAAGCCCTGTAAGCTAGTAAAGAGAGTATTGTATTAACTTGAGTGCCTGAGACGCGTCACTGGGCCAGTGGGTCAGGACCTGTTGGCAGATTGCAGAATGACTCATGCGCTCAGAAACGAAACACTGTTCTGGAAGGCGAACCTTCCAGAATACTCTGTCTGACTGAATCTTAAGGCAGCACGGCACCTGACACATTTAGCTAACACCCCAGAGCACAGTACAGACTACAGAGCAATGAGCAATAAGGCAAAACATTGCACATAATAATAAATAAAGATTAACCCCATAAGTCACATCAGTATGTCACATTGATACCACCTCAATGGGTGTGATCGCATGGTATTACATGCATTTGTTTATACAGCCGAGAAATATTAGTGAATTAACTGGTAACGGGCATCGACGACCTAATGCCATGATGTACGGGAAGGAGGTGTCAAGCTTACGTTTCACGGCCGAAAGGTTACATATAAATGCTTGTAACAGATGCCAAATGGCGCTTGAATTTATAATAGCAGTGACGTGGGTCGCATGCCCAGAGGTAGTCCTGCGTCTGCCTTTCTGAAATTCGTCACTAGGGGGTGGTATTGTAGCATCGGCTTGAATTTAGAATCTAACGGGAATCTGTACAGTCCGAGTAGTTATTGAAATGTAGCACGATTAGAGTATGTATCTTTTTAAGAAAAAGAGGAGCGCGGCCATGTGTATGGAATAGGATCGTTTTTTTATGCCCTAGGGCAGGGGTGCCCACACTTTTTCGGCCTGCGAGATACTTTTAAACTGACCAGGTCAAAATGATACAAAAAATATAAATACACACACTCACTCACATATATATGCATACAGACACACTGAGTATACTTTATATATACAGTGCATGTTGGCGAACCCTGCATCACTGCATGAACCCTCACAGCGCAATACAATGCAATACATTTATGGGTTTTCTTACTTGGTCCGGCTCCCGCCCTCACATTTTTTATTATGCCTCTTTAGTAGATATAATTCGGAAGGCTTGCTGGGTCACTTTGCTCGCTGGAGTTTTGCATTAGCTCGCGATATATTCGCCTTTTGTTTCGGTAACCTAACATAATAACGTTTTAAGCAACAGCAGACTGGCAAATGGGAAAGGGAGGATAGATGATTATTAACCTTAAACATTAAACAATTTTTTGAATGTCTCGCGAACGACGTATCGGGCACCCCTGCCGTAGGATAACAGCCTGTAGAATATTTCTTCTCCGTGACAGAGACGTAGAGACAAACTCCTTATGTAATATTTCATTTAATGCAGAGCTGTTAAAAACAATTCAGGACAAAGAAATGGAAAAGTGTTCCCTTTAAACATATAAAACAAGGCCATAATGACTGGGTAATAGGAGTTGTGCCATTTCGTATGAGATATTCTCTCCTTGACAATTTATAATAATTTAAATAAAAATGCAAAGAGCCCCGTCAGGGCGTCTTTCAGCAGTCTGGTAAAAAGCCGCGCGCGGCGGTAGTCCGAGTGGGAGTCGTTCACACCATCTTCTCAGCACTTCCCCACAGGAATGAGTCATTGTGAAGCACTTTGGCTAGCTTCACGTTGAACGGTGAGTAGAACTCCCGCAGGATCTCCTTGGTGATGGGTAGCATCGGTCCCAGGCTCTTGTCCGCGGGTCTCCTGGTGTTGGATGCTGGGCTTCTAGTGATCTCTGCCTCCAGCTGCTCTGTCAATGGCCCTGAGGAAAGGAGCCTCCAGAGTTGGGGCCAGGTGCAAGGGCAATACGCAATGTTGTGCTGTGTGTGCTGTTCATATCGACGAGAACCTCTCTGGGGAGCTTTGATTCTTAAGATCGGGCTACCTGCTGTCTTTAACCTATGGGTTTTTAGTTCTGGGTGAGGATATTGACATATCTCCGTGGGGGGAATGAAGGGTTTGCCCAACAGCAGATTCTCTTGACGGGCAAAGTCAAGCATTCAGAAAGAAAGCCTTTAAACTGAGATTGTGTAGTTTCTGTAGTTTTTGATAAAGAATATAGTTTGTGTTCATTCACAGACATCATGGCGATTTCTGAGTTTGCCGTTACATACCTAGACTGAGGAAATCGAAGACCTTGTGCATGGTATATTTTCGGTTCGATGCGTGATCTTCCAGTCGAAGAACTAAAAACTGATCCTTGCGGAAGACTGTCAGCCAGTCAAGTATGTATACTATGTACAGTCCAACTTGTAACCTGACCTGGAGACAAAAACAGAGAGCATGCATTTCAGAATGAAGACTTAACACTACATTTTAATAGGACCTCATGCACTGGCATGAAGATTCAGAGCCGGGACTGGAAACTGATGCTACCCCTTCTGGGAAACTTATGTGACTCCGTATTCTATCTACCCAGGCATTTTTCTCCTGTAGAGTGGATGGGGGGGTGGTCGTTTGTAACAAGTCCCGGCAGCGGTAACAGCAGGATGCAAGCCGGCCCATCCGGAGAGTGTGGATGGCGCATTTCGCAGATTCCCCGTCTACCACCGTCTGGCCCTCAGCCATCCACACCCCAGCCCCCCCTCGCCAAGACCAACGTCTGGACTCCCAATCTGGCTCTAGTCCGTGCAACAGTAGACAGATGGAGATGCCACCCAAGACTGTGTGCCCCCCCCCCCACCCCGTTCAAAACAGGGTTCATTTCAACACGGACCCATCATATCTTTGTCTTGAGTTTCATTACATTCACTAACTGTGCCAACAGAATGCATGAGCAAGGCTTCCAGTTCACTGTGCCTAGGTCGCCATTATTTGGATTACTGACAACCTCGATACAGGTACGTCAGGAATATAGCATGAAATGGGTAACTGACAGCTGTTGTGTGTATCATTTGTGCAGCTATTCCAGAGACAATTAATTATGCTCTCACCTGTTCCTGATTGTCATAATGATTATCACTGGCTGTCAAACATGTTAAATAACCTAATTATATATTTTTCTAGCCAGTCTGTGTTGCATAAAGTGAACTGCACTGGCTAATTGACTGTGGTGCTCTGTTATGTGAACTCAGTTATGCTTGATTAAACACAATCAGTCCATCTTCTCCTCCAATCAGAGGCCACGAGTCGCCACGGAGCACTTCAGTCACAGGGAAGAACGGGACGTTGAAACCAGCAGTGGGCGGGATTATCGCACGCTGCCAATCATTAACACATTTT
Source organism: Petrocephalus zakoni (assembly GCA_026774425.1). Lineage (NCBI taxonomy): Eukaryota > Metazoa > Chordata > Actinopteri > Osteoglossiformes > Mormyridae > Petrocephalus > Petrocephalus zakoni. Next base: position 12,476,400 of record JAODKN010000042.1, read on the forward strand.
TCTCACTTCCCATTGGTTACTTCACTGATGCCCTTTGGATTAAACCAGGCAGACTGACAGAATAGACTAACCTCACCCTCTCTGCTCACTAGCCTTGTGTGAACCCTTGACAAGGAATTCACAGTGGATCTTACGGTATGATGACACCCATAATTTAGTCGGCAGGAAATGTAAACAGAATTTCCCAGGATCTTTGCCCTTTCCACTGCACAAAGAGGACAGACAAACAACAGCACAACAGCAGAGCCCCAGGGTCCAGGACATGATCAAATGGAGACATTTAGCAATCCTGGCCACCATTCTCCAGGCGACTCCTCTTGGCTTTGCTTACTTCCACCCTACTCCTCTTACTGTAAGGTACTCACCACAAAAATGGCTGCACTTCCTCTGCTGAGTCAGTCGAATGTTTACTGCAGTGTAGTGCATGTGGTAACCCTCCCTACCCCCATTCAGAACAGATGCTGTAGCTCCTCTGGGTTTTTAAAATTCCTTATTAAAAAGATAAATACACGCCTCTCATCCCCCAACCCCAGCACCACCGCCATATTGAACAGTAAAGCAGCTTCATATATTAGATGACCAACAGAATGAGTCCATTTTTCAAGCTTGACGATGACAGGGCGAGGCCTCTTGTGAGCTTACAGGCATGGCGTTGTTTAGCGTGGTGTTGTAGACGCAGGAACGCATGGAGAACTCCGTCAGGCAGCCCTCGAACAGCTGCAGGGACTCCGACACCTTCTCGTGGAAATCCTCCACCGATTTGTTGGCAATGCCAAAGTACAAATAGTCAGAGTATAACCTGCCAGCCAGAGAGAGCGTCGTTAGTTAGCAAGTGCAGTGCTTCCACGACAGCCTTTGTTCATCAGATTTTTGGTAACACTCCACTTGATGGGGCACAAATACTTAGTAATAAATCAGTTACTACTGAAGTACAAATGATAAACAAATCATGAACAAATATAGTTGCTACTCAAAAAATGATTATTTTTTTTAATTACAGAATTCCACTTTTATTGTGACATAAACATGTGGAAAAATAAAGATATTGAGCAATGTAATAAATTACAATGTGAGACACCTATGGGCATTTGAAAGTATATAAGAAAACATCAAGCTCTTTTTCTTCCTGGGTACAGCAAGCTGGGCAGTAAATACCCATAACCCACCTCTCCACAGGGTCTCTCAGCATCACAATGAGCCGGGCATCTGGCTGCACAGCGTGGACGAAGTCCTGGACCAGGAACGGGGGCTCTCCATCTGTGGCATTCTCGTAGAAATAGACCCAGGCGTTATTGTCCCACATGGTGGATGCGCTGGCCTCGCCTGTCGGACAAACACCAATCACAGTCAGCTGAAATAATGAGCCACAATCGCAGCCTGCCCATCAGAGACAAAACACCAATCACAGTCAACCGAAATGACAAACACCAATCACAGTCACAGGCTACCCACAAGAAAAACACCCATCACATTCCAATTTGCATCAGTTATACGGGATATATCTGAATATTCACAAAGGATTATTGCAGCTAGAGGATGAAAACCCACAAAAACATTTCAGCTGAATCACTTTCGTTTAATAGCCTTGGGTTGTGAAAATATCTGTACTAGATCATCCAACTTCATAATCCATAGTCAATCCTCTTATCTGAGTCCTATTTAATGGACTTCTGTAGTCTTTTTTAAAACTGATTACAGCACCAATCGATGGATGTCTGAATGAATTAATATTCTAATGTAATATGTAAAGGACAATGAATTCATCCAAGGTATAAGCATAGACCATACTCTTAATAAATGTAATAAATGTAGTCTTAAAAGCTCAGACGCCAGATCCTATCTGAAATACAGGCTGTTCGCCAAGGGTGTCCAAGCATTCCATAGACCATAACTGGCATCACTGAAGGGAGGGGTCTAAGCCAACAGACAGAGCTTTTAGGTGCTCTTTTATTCAAACTCAGTTATGAATCAATAAACACTATCAGTCCATCTTTTTCAATCAGACCCCACAAGTCAGGACCAGCCATCTGAACATTGCAGGGCTGCCTTTTGTCAGCTGGCTGGAGTGAAATTTGGTCAATTTTAACTGGAAACCTGAGGTGTCTACGCAGGTACATACGTTACATCATTTCCACTTCCTGCTGCTTCACCTTTGCTAGATTTTATAAATTAGTAATTCATGATTGTTTTTTCAAGAAGTGAAGACCTTTCACAGGGCAAAATTGTGCATATTGCGTCATAAAGGGCCAGATTAGAAAGTTTTAGGATTGAAATATGTTCTGTTACATATTGAGATTTAATATCCCTGAGTTTAGTCACAATATATCAATTGTGATGCCTCAGAAATTAAAATTTAATGAAGAATCAATATTTTTGTGGGGAAAAGTTGAGCACTGTATATGATACTCTTTTTATTATGGGTTTTTATCTAGAATGTTTAGGAGGAAATTCAAGTGGCCGAAATGAGTTTCCTCCGCAGGGTGACCCCAGGTGAGAAGCTTGGTCATTCCATGGGGACTCAGAGTAGAGCTGTTGCTCCTCTGCATCGAGAGGAAGCTGAATGAGGTGGCATCTGGTCAGGATGCCTCCTGGATGCCTCCCTGGTGAGGTGTTCCGGGCATGTCCCACTGGGAAGAGGCCCCGGGGAAGACTCAGGACACACTGGAGAGACTATGTCTCTCGGCTGGCTTGGGAATGCCTCGGGATCCTCCCAGAAGAGCTGGATGAAGTGGCCAGGGAGAGGGAAGTCTGGGTTTCCCTGCTAAGACTGCTGCCCCGCGACCCGGAAAAGTGGTAGGAAATGGATGGATGGATGGATGTTTAGGAGGAAAGTATTATACTAGTTTTAATTAGTAAAGTAGTAAAACCTAGCATAAATATCAAACTTTACCTATTTACCTGTGTAAATGAGCTTGAATCATAGCACCTGTGGTCAATATAGTGAAAATACAGACTTACAGACCCAAAAAAGTCAACATAAATCTTAGATTGAAATTAGACAAAAATAAATAAACAGCTATTTACACTGTTAACTGTGTATTCTTGTTATGCTGCAGATGTTGGTGCATCATATTTTGTTTAGTAAATAAGTGGTGGAGATTGTTGCTACATGGCATTTCAATTGGTTAGATTAGTTTAAGGTAGATTTGTTTACACTAGGTTAAGATTTAGATGGTTGAAAGAGTCTACTTTGTGGTGGAAGGCTTACAAATGTTTTGGGTAAAATCTTTTACTCAACAGAAGTATGGGGGTGGGGGGGGGAGCAGAATTTTACCTAGTATGGGGCCCAGAAATTTCTGAAGGTGGCCCTACGGACTCCAAACACCAAGCAGTAGCGCAAGAATTAGAAGTATCAGGGGTCAGCGATTTGGAGTATGAGTATGATCTGTCGCGCTTTGGATTATGAGTATGATCTGTCGCGCTTTGGAGTATGAGTATGATATGTCGCAATTTGGAGTATGAGTATGATCTGTCGCACTTTGGAGTATGAGTATGATCTGTCGCGCTGTACACCAAATCAAATCTTTACAATGAGTAGCTATTGGGAAGCTAAGTCACAGAGTTCTCCAGAAGCTATGCAGATGGGCCCCTCGGTTTGCTGGTAGTTCGGTCTTGTGATCACAAGTTGTGATCTTTGACTGTAAAACCAGAGGCTACAAAGAGCGGCCTGCCGTGTGATGATTGGCATATTCGTGCATGTCGTGGTAGGATGAGTGTGAGCATGTTACATAGCTTTGAGCTGAAATGGCCCCATGCAAAATAAAAGTGCAACAGTAAACATTATATTGCACCAATGAAATTGATGGAAAAGTCTATCAGATTGGTGAGGAGCTATTAAATCTTTTTATTTTAACAACGGCAAACATGAGTAATAGTGTTATCCTCTTGTGTAAACCAAACAAAATTGAAAGCTAGGCCTGCGTGGAATGCAAGGAGGGCACACAGCATATAACGTGCCGCTAATGCTAATCACAACAACGGATGCTAATCAAAACGAGGCTGCGTGACATGGGGACCCAGTGGGGATCCAAATCACTGCCAGCTACCCGCATCACGCCTCACTTCACCTTAGGAGAAAACAAGAGCGCTGACAAAAGCCGGAAGGTTTGCAAACACTGCGGAATTTCTTCTCTATTAAAATTCATTTTGAGAAACTTTTTAAATATTTGGGAAAGAACTTATGAAGGCAGCAATCAAAACTTTTAAATCCATGACAACACTGAGCTTTATGGAAAAAGAGAGTGAACTAAAAGAACCGAGAAGAAACATCTAGTGTTGATATTCTCACTGTAATTCAATTTCACCTAAATAAACTTGGAAAGATGGTATGTCCAGAAAACATTCCTCTTTCCTCACAGTTTAGTGTCTAGCCTCACTTTTGGACTTTCTGTTCCGCACCAATTTTCCCACGTGAACTAGGATGATGGAAACTTTGCTGGCATGAGGCTCAGGTGGACTTCAACTCAGATGGCTTCACTGCTCAGTGCTGGAGTTACCTATGACGATTTTGCGTTGATCGGGATCCCCGGTCTGGTTCCACCGCAGGTAGTCATGGATTTGGTACGCAGCCATGTCGAAGAGATCCAGGTAATCATCAACAGGGTAGCGTTCGTGGAATCCCTCGCTCAGCCGGATGATCCCTGCAAGGTGTGGATGGGTCATTTAGATGTTCATTCATGTTCATTTACAGTTATGGGATCTTCCCTATTTTATAATGATTGCTTGTGACAAGGCCAGGGCTGAAGCCCGCAAATCAATCCAAACGAGGCCTAAATTATTTATCTCCGATGTTGTAACAAGCATGCTCTCAGTTTGAGAACCAGGGCTAAGCTGCGGCTGTCTTAAGATCCCTGCAATGCTCCTGGCCCATAGTCTAGTTGAGTGTATTGCTTCTCAAGTGTTTACAAGGTGGAAAATGCTTCCCTACGAATCAGCATCTGAGGCAGTGTGAGAAGGAAAGAGTCTTTTGCTTTGACTTTGATTCAGCAGCGTAAA
>JAODKN010000042.1:12481456-12497462 GCA_026774425.1 Petrocephalus zakoni
CACATGGGTGAAGGCACAATGACGGAGTGATGATTCTGAAAGCGGTAATTGCACACGGTCCATCAGATGCTAATGTGCCGTGATGCGGCCGTGACTGGGACTGCGCGGTACGTGTCCTCTAGGTGGCGATGCTCTAAGACACGAACGAGTCTGCACTGTAGGCCTCTTAAACATCAAGGCTGCGAGTGCCTGGCTCAAGACATTCAGAGGCACTTCAGTGGTGATGGAAGAAAGGGGATTGGGACCCACAGCGGAGGGGGGGGGGGGGTGAGACCTACACAGCGGGAGGCAGGAAGAGTTGATATACAGCATGTGATTGTAGGTAACAGCATCAGTCCCTTCATCAGCTCAATTTAAAAGGTTTCCAGGCCGTTAATGGGGAAACGTGCCACATGGGCCGCGGACGCACAGCACCGCATGAATGTGCAAACAGGCCGGCGAGAACATCGAGACTGGGGGAATTTCCAATGAAAGAGCCTGTCACGTCCCTTAGGAGAGGAGGCAGATGAAAGGAGATAAAAGAGACAGGAATCCCGAGCTGGAAGTTCAGTCCTGTGGGAGCAGGATTCCTCAGCAGCCATGAAAGCAAAGGCAGAAACCGGGGGGGGGCTCTCACACGCATGCAGGCCACGAAATAAACGCAAGCTAAGCATAATTACCGCAGAACTATCCCTGAGTTTCTTGTAATTAAAGCCCCTATTTCAAACATTAATTAAAAATATATTATATACCCTACATATACCCTAATCACATTCCCCTCTGGCTTGCTATAACTAACTTCACCATAACAGCTGGTATCCCTTCAGCTAAGAAAAAAAATTATAATTTTATTAACCTGCTGTCACAATTGCTATTTTTTTTATTTAGGTCTTTGGAAATATAGGCTCCGGAGCCCCTGTGGCCCTGAAAAGGATCAGCAGTTACAGAAAACTGATGGATGGATAGATGGTTGGATGGATGATTTCAAAAAGCTCTGCATTGTTCTGTACCATGTGCCCACACATAGACAAAACAGTGCTGTCCTGTGTTATCTGAGAAGCACTTTAATGCAACCAGGGGTTAAGTCTGAATATATGTTCAAGTCAGTGCTGATTTATTGCCAGGGAGCTGGATTCCCCTGACAGCAAAGTCAGCCGCATCTGCCGTCCCTGGAAGCGGCACGAGTATTTATAATTTCCTCAAACACAACGAGACGCCCGTTCTATAAATAAGAAGTCTTACAGGCAAATAAACACGCCTTTTTAGCGTTTGTAGTGACTTTGATTAAGGAATTAAACCTGTAAGACGTCAGTACAATAATGACAGTTGATGCATGAGCCTTGAGACCTTGCACATCTGTATTCTATTTACAAGCATATTCTACAATTACACCCCATGTCTGTCACTTCCCCACAATTTTCATATATCTGTACTGTTATATTCTGTTATTTCTATATATTAATGCATGTAGAAAACATGCATTTCTGAGATATATATTATTATTAATGGTCTGAGGGAGGTAAAGTCAATGAAGGAAAACATTGTATAAAATTAGCATGCCTATAACCTTAAGAACTTCACTGTGCATCATCTCCCTTTACACTCACATAACCTGTTGTTATTTCTGTCCCTGCTGCTATTGTTGTGGTCAAATCTTTGTTAAGGAAGTGCTGCACAAAGTAAATCTAGCAGCACTGGAGTGAGAGCGCAGATGGGCCTCATCAAAGCCACCTGCACCTGTGAGTCCCTCTCAGTGCACTGTGACACCTACGTGCTAGTGGGTAGACATTTTTAGCAATTATGCGCACTTCATGAAAAGTGAGATGCTGTGTCTGGTCAGAGACTCAGGGATAGGGTTGACCCCCGCCCCCCCCAACCCAATCCCTCTGCATTCTGAATGGTGCTCATATGAACAATTTCGTACAGCGAGATTATAAAAAGGATTATGAAGAAAATGATTATCGAACACTTACCAATAAATGTGCAAGGCCTGGAGCAAACTCGTTTAATGTCCCCTAACTGCACCATTCGGGAATATGAACGTACGGAACGGAAGAATATCCTCCTCTTTCACAAGTCCCCATCGTCTCCGCTGGTGATTATTGTTTTATTAATAATTCATTGTGTTACGCTTCATTCTTTTAATTCTTTTTGGGAAAGATGAGTATGGAATAAGGAAGGCGTGACGGGTCACTGGCAAGCATGTTTCCGCCGAGGATCTCGGCTCGATTTCTGTCCCCACCTTGTATGTGTAAACGCTGCATGTTTCTCAGTGTTACGGTGGGTTTACTCAAGGTCCTCTCAGCGCCTCTCCTACTCCAAAACCAAGCTATGAGATGTTTCTGGGGGGGGGCAGTGCAGGTTCGGCAGTGCACTGTGCCTGTCATCGGCAGATCACCAGTTCGAATCCCAGACTCTGCCCAGCAATTTCGCCACTGGGCCCTTCAGCAAGGCCCTTATCCTCCAACTGCTGCCAAATAAATAAAGTCTACATGTATACTGATTGCCCATAGTTTATGTATGTGTGTCATCATGTGCCCTGTGATAGACAGACATGCTGTCCAGGGTGGTCCAGGCTTCCTGGATTGGGCTCCAGGCTCACCGTGATGCTGTACCACATAAGTGCTGATCCAAAATGCATGAATGGATATAACATGGAATCCTTTATAGTGATTTCAACAATGAGAGAAGGTTCTAAAGTTCAAGAAACCAGGCAGAAGGTCTCACCTGCAGATGAAAGATCTATACCTACAATATGGTTTAATGCCCTTAAATCTGACCGCAAAGTTAATGTTACTTTTTGCAATGTGTGAAGTATTTAAACTAAACACATGTCAGAAGACTTTGAAATCCCCAGGTTTCTTCATGATGCAAGGTTGAAGCCATTGTGGCAAGCATGCCATTTTAGGGGACCGCTTCTTTCTGGTTCCTGCGAATATCTGATCTCACTGCTGGCTGGCACTGCAGTGTTAGTCTGCTGCCCCGCTGACAGATATGCTAGGAACAGGGCCGCTGCAGCTCTTTGCAATTCCTTATTCTACTGCACTCTGCGCTAGTACAGGCCAAACTCTATTCTCTCATTGACAAGAAATCGCTTTGCTGTGCGTCTGGAGTGCTGTCCCGACAAAGTGAATTAATAAATGAGGACCCGCTTTGCTGGGGAGCCCGTTACCCTTTTTCTGTGTTCTGCTTACACTGGACTAATGCTCCACTAACTTCAAAAATCTGTGTTGTACCTTCCTTTTCGGCCACACTCACCAGGACGGATTTCAGGAGCATTCGGAAATGCTCAGTCCAAAAGGCATACCCATGTATAGAAAAAGACCCATAACATTTTCTTTGAACAGGCACTCAAAGGAATAGATGTTAAAATGTTGCAGCAAGCTAAACATGCATATAAAACTATCTGACAGTTGCCCTTTTCACTTTCTGTACAGTTATGTTCTTTCTTGGAAATGAAGTGCTTGACTTCATTAAAAAGTATTTGGCTTTTTTTTTTTTTAACTTCTATCCTTAAAATGCACCAGATTTATCAATATTCAGCATCATGCCTTAGATCAGAGTGCCCTGAAAACAAAAAAAAACATGTTTATTTCATGTTTTAATGAATATGTATATTCAGCTAGATTTAAGTTGCAAAAAAGAATCTGCCCGCTTACCGAAGCGTTTCCTGGTCCACCAGTGTGGCTCCTTGAGCGTGGTGAAGCGGACATCGGGGTGCAGCCTCAGCCTGTCGTACAAGTCTGTCGTGCCACATTTGGGTTGCCCGATGATGTAGAAGTATGGCAGACACCGCATCCGGTAGTGCTTGTCTCCGTGGTGATGCAAGTGTTCCCAGAAGGAACGCCTCAGGTAGTCGAAAACAAGGCGAAAACGCCTGGAGTAGTGGGCGTACAGGTTGGTCCCGTACCACGTGACATTGCCGGAGTGCTCCTCGTACCAGCACGGGTTCTTAATGTCGGGCAGGAATTTCCGGGGGACGACGGAAAACATCTGTGGTATTAATGAGAGCGTACTGTCAAACTCGTTGCGCACATCAAAATACGTAAAATCAGTACGATCTATTTGTAAAATAATGTAAAATACCAATTGTCGTCATAACATATATGGTGCGTCTCAACAGGTTAGGCCTCTGTGCCCGTCAACAGAAGGTCACTGGTTTGAATCCCATCCTTAGCAGAATAGCCACATCTCCACTAGGCCCTTGAGCAAGGCCCTTACTCCTACCACTACTGCCACTGAAATGCCCTGGGGGGATTTACATTATGTACTTATATTATTATTATATCGATGGAGACACCCCCATTCCATATACTTCCCCCTCAGGAGAATTCGTCGACCAGGATGGGGGGTTATGACTAAGTGTCTAAGAAGCAAATTTCAAGAGGGGCTTGGACTTTTACCACCTGGCTATGTGTCTGATCAGTAATAAAAATTCTTTGGGGGGGGGGGGGGTCGAAGCCCGTTATTTTACTATGTGGCTGCATGCCTGAAAGCAGAATCAAATGGGATATGAAAAAGGAGCACTCCAATGCACTCCAATATGCAAATGGCAAACAGACAATCAATGCACACATCAATGTGTTGACAGCTATAATGTATAACTGTTTGATGGGGGGGTGGGGGTGGGAGAGTCTGTATACATATTTATCAGAGCTTATCAGAGGAAACACAGGTCATGAGGTAGAGGACACCTAGATTGGGATGCCAGTCCATAGCAGGGCATGCTCAGGCAGACGCCCACTGAAACACTACGGGAAATTTCGAGATGCCAAATCTGCCTAACTGCATGTTTCGGATCCACAGGAGGAAACTGGAAAGACAAGGGAAGATATGGGGAGAACATGCATGATACGGGGAGACAGGAATCAAGGCCACAGCGGTAGCTACTGAACCATGGCATAGACTAGTCTTATGGACACATAAGTCCATCCTCTTTCTTCAGCCCTCCACTATGTTCCATATCTAGCTGCAACTATCTTCTGTCCTTGACCCAGTCTCTGCATCTGAAGCCAGCCTTCAGAGCGAGCGCTTGTTTTCGAGAAGCACGTGGCCAGCACTGCCATCTGGGCGTAGAGATTCAGCCACATGACAGACGGCCAGGATTCTCGCACCGTCGTCCCGCGCAGAGGTGTGAAGGTGAGTCATTCTCGGCTTTTTTCCCAGGAGAGAGGAACCCGCAGGTCAGCAGAGAGTCCCGGTGACCTCTGATCAGCTAGAATATAACGCATCTTTCTCTAAAAGCTGTGAGCTGACTTCCAAGTATTTCACAAAATTCTGCAGTCGCATCAAAATCCTTAGAGTTTATTGCTCTCTGCTCATATGATTATGTGACAATTCAGTACCAGCTACACAAATTCATTATTATTAAAATAATAATAATAATAATAATCATCACCATCTTTTAGCTGAACAAGACAACAGTAAACAAACAAGCATGAGCTTTCAGTGTTTAAATTTCATTATAATTTGTCAGAGGCATAGCTATGAATTCAGGAACCCCTGACCAAATGTCACTATGGTTGGGACTTTTAATCTGGAAAATACAGCCCCATGTTAGAATTTGTAGAGCAGAGGTATGATGTATTTTTCATATTCAGGGGACCCATGCAGTGCTGGGTGCCTTAATCTACCAGGGTATCCATGCCCTTTCAACACCCCTGAATGTGGTATCTGAAATAAATTGATTTTCAGGTTTTTCTTCAGTGAGGTTTTTGCAGTGCATTTAGAGAATTAAGACGCAGACTCACTACTTACGTGCGGTTCACTCCGGATCAGATCCTTCAGGTCTGGAAGCTGTCTGGCACTGAAGTGCACTTTTGAAGTTATGGATTTCACCACAATCTTGATGCCGGCATAGTCCTTAGATATGGAGATGTTAAACGGAAAAGGTCCCTGACTCACCAGGCTGGGAAAATGGTACGGGGATGGTGTCAGAAGGAGTCCCTTCCTGTCGCCCGAGAGGACGTAGGAGGCCATGATCAGGAAGGTCAGAGCAAGGCCGAAGACAAAGCTGTAGAGCTTCACCTTCCGGAAGCAGCCGAGGGAGAACCACCGTCGATGAGGTTCCCTCCTCACCTCCATCACGGCGACCAGGCCTGCAGGGATATCGTCCACCTGCAACAGGACCGGCTTCCTCCTGTACTCTTTCACAGCGGAAGCAAGAAGACCGTACCTGCAGCTCGTCTGGGTCATGGCACCAGAAGTGAGGTCTTTTTGGCAGCTCAGACCCCAGGTACAAAGGCAGAGAGTTGGCAGGTGTGCGGAAGAAGGTCACGACCTCCATCCATGCTGGGACCCCCCAGGAGCTTCTTAGCGTACGTGGGGAGACTGGTCCTCATTCTGGATGGGGTGGTTTTTCCTGTAATGAGGTGGACAGAAGCTGTTTTATTGAACAACTGCGGTTCTTCTATGCATTTTGCAATTCAGAAAGAGTGAAACAAAAACAGAAAGCCTTGTGAGGGACCCAAATCAAGCTCCTTCGACAAGTAACATCACCCGCAAGCGGGGCGGCACGGCGGCCAGAGTACGGCTGGGCCAACACTCGGAGCAGTTCGGCCCAAAACCCAAAGTTTTTCCGAAAGCTTTGAAGTGGAATCCCATTGCAGTGCAGTCAAATCCTCTTAGGCACAGAAGGAAATTGGTATGTCCAACAGAAACTGCAGAAGAAATGTCTTCTGTCTTCTTTCTTTGAAGTGACAACAAATGTTGAAGGAATTGTTAGAAGTGCTGGATGAGTTACTTCACACAGGAATGTATCTTCATAAATACTGCCTCAGAGATGTGCGGGCTGCGAGCCATTCAAGTTAAGGGCTTAAACTAATTCTAAGGAGCCAATCATGTAAAATACCACTTTTAGTACCTGGAAGAATTAGCCTGCCACCGAACAACTCCTTAAATTGCAATGAGAATACCTCGCTTTGTCAAAAACTCTTCATTTGATGGGGAACATTTGAGTTCAGTTTGAACAGATGTTGTCCTCACAATACAAAATCAAATACTTTTCTTCTTACTCTAAAGCCACAAACCATGAAACACGGCGCGACTGAAAGCAAGTTCTAGTTAAGCTGTATGTAGAACGTGGTAGGTGTATATTTAAAATTCATCAAAGAAGGGGACGTGGCTATGCATAATCAGCAGGAGTATTTTGAACATGTCTGATGGTATGTGTCTGCCAGGTTTGTAACGTCTGCTTTCAGGCCAGCCAAGAGAATAGAAGGCAGTGTAGTTGCTCCTCTGTGCCACACACACTGCAAAGGGCCTTGCTTCATTTCCATACACATAACTGGAATGGAGCAGGTGGAATGAGCAGCTAAACCGCCATCAGACCCCCTGTCTGCCTTCAGGAAATGCCCCAAGACACATCTGTGCCATGAATCCCTCTACTGGCCTGATCCTTTTTACATTACATTACATACGTTGCACTTCTGGTCCAGTCTTATTAGGTTCTTACTCTGTTATAAGTTCTTGTGTAGCTCCTGCTCCAGTCCTGCTTACACCTGGAGGCTCAGACTAGCTGAACTTATGTCCTACTGACTCATTGACTGCTGTAGTTTTGTAATCTGCTATTTGACTGACTTGTATGTCGCTTTGACAAAATTCCAAATAAGTAAAATGTAAATGAAAACATGACATGGCCGGGGCGTAAACAGGGGCGGGGCTTCAAGGAAAATGGCTTCCTCTAGAAGCTGATTGGCCCCCGGAGTGCCCCTTCTCTGTCACTTACCGATTAAAAACATATCATTGACATTGTGATTTATGGACCCTCTTATACCTCTCACCTTAAAAAAATCCTAGAATCGCCCCTGGGGCATGGTATAGCACACAGATGGCTTAATGAAGTACAGTCCATCTTAGGGGGTTAAAATAGTCTTTTTTTTTCCTGGCAACAGACTTAAACTCGGCTGGTCACCCGATTCGGTTCTTCATTAAGGTGCAGACTGCAGCACACGATTCCTGCAGGCCGTGTTACAATGTGGAGCGTGCGATAAGGACAGGGGCAGAGCACTGGGTCTGTGTAGCCGTCACCCCCGCTGGCAGACAGAAGGATGCGGGAGAGATCAGGTGTCCGGCAGGGGAGGATTAACTGATCAGAAAATGACATTCCTCACTGACCCGATAAAGCCCGACCTATCCATCTGTGTTGAAAAAGCGCAAGTATTCTGTGACACAAAAATGACAGTCTTTCTGTGTCTCCTGGCAGAATCTTCCCCTCTCTCTTCTGTTCTGGCCTCAAAAAACAAGAAGGCATATTAACTTTTTTTTTTTGCACATCATTTGATTTTATAAATGGAATATAAAGAATCTCCTTCCTCTCCAACAGCTGCTATAAAGCTGGTGTAATTTTTCCTTGCTGGGGTGGGTCGCGGTCAGGCGTCGGTGGGAGGCACAGCGGCCACATCACGAGCTCGTTACGGAATTCGGTTCACTCCCAGCCAGCTTCTGGATTCTGCTAAATGACAAGGCCACATTTCTCACAGTGATAAGGGTCTCTGTAACGCACATTTTGGCCAGAGCGGGACTCTCCACCCGAACGCCAGTACAAACCCCTACCATCCTTACCCAAACCTTTCCAAAACATAAACCATTCGATCGAAGAGACTTCCAGAACCTTCCACTAAACGCACTTTCATTACAAAACTCTTTCAGAATAACTGTTCTTGCATTTTGAAGCAACAAGATGTCTGTGGCTTTTGTGTATTTTTTTCTCTCACAATTGTGCTATTTCCCAGAATGCTTTTAGAATTTCATCCAAACACTGACCTCATAATGACATGTTTTGAACCCCAGTCTTTGTGGTAAACATTGTTTTGTAACTAAATGGTTTTTTAACTTTGTAAAATTATATTCTGACTATTGAGATAGCACAACTGGCTTACAGGAACAGGAAATCTGGGATACTTCTACAACAGTGACCAAAATCAGGTACTAACAACAAACACACTCTCTTTAAGTAAAGCACAACGTGGCCTCTTTTACAGGATTATGTCAATGAGACAAAGTCAGCTCCAGGGTCTAATTACTGTGATAAGCAGACAATGAGTTGGTCCCCACTGGGCAGAAGCCAAGAACACAGTTAAAGCCCAAGCTGGAGAGGAAGTGACATAGAGGAAGTGGTGATGGTCATTGGCACACTTAAAATGCGGGCATAAACTGGAAATGGGCACTTTCATACAGAGGTGGATAGTTCAGGTCCAGGAAGGAAAAATCCAGATCCAAATTTTTTCAACTAACCAATTGAGAGCTCTGTGACTCTTTATACATAACCGGTTGTTTGAAACAAAATTTTGGTCTGAATTTTTACTTGACCTAAACTATCCACCCCTGCTATCATATTTCGCACTGCACCCATGAATCAGCCCTAATTGCCGCACTGCTTGGCAGGGCTGGCCCCGCCATATGGCCATTCTCCTGATAGGCCGATGGGTTTGAGGGCTGGCAAAATGCAAAATGGCCACAATTTAGCATGCGGGTCCCCAGTCCAGCCCTGCAACTTGGGTATACAGCAAAGACGCCAGCGACCAATGGCGCTTATGTCACTCAAGGCTGGATCACTTGGCACTGATGGTGTCATGAAGACAAAGAGACTGAGGACATCAGTGGCCGTGGTTACACATCGCATCCAGGAAGCTTTCGGGGCCAGCTTGTCCCGTCACCTTGTGCATCAAACCAAAATGTCATACTCTGGAATAAGCTGACATCAGTATCGCTGCCTCGCTGCCCAAGTCACATGACCTCAGTGAAGCATGTCACTGCATGTGAAGCAAATATTGACAGTATGTCACAGTTTGGGTGTGTATGGACCTGTACATGCAGTCTATGCTGCTTTGTGTTTATAAAATGAGTATTTGCTCATATGCGATGGATACGTATGGGAATGACATCCGGGGTGGTTTTACCTGAATGTGTGCCTGGGATGTTTAAGCTTTACATAACAGAGTAACACCCCTGGACCCACCAGTCCATGGAAAAACACCCTAAGTACTCAGCTCACACGAGATTGCACGAAGCATTCGGGTGAAACTTCCAGCGTTGAATGTAAAAGACAAGCTCATAATACGGTTTGACCATAATGATATAAGGCTTGGCGCGGTTTTCGGTGGTTTGTTCCGACCCTGTTTTTCCATAAGCCCCGTTATGTTTAATACGTAATCTTAAATAAGAAGAGTTTTGTGACTTTATGGACATTTAAAGCTTTTGGATTTTTCAGCCAAACGGCAATACGATGGAAACTCTGGCGCTTAGTAGTCACAGTAGATGTTTTTCCACGTCATCCACATCATACCTTCAGAGACAAACAATATTTTGCCTTTCTTAAGACTCTCAGGCAGAATCTTTGCACGAAGCCCTTTACACGTTAAGGGTAGTGTTTTTGAAAGAATTTGAGAGCATCACTATTTCCTGTTTCTACCCCTACCTGCTTTCTGAAAAGAATTACACGGGGAGCAGTTATCGGGTTTATCGCCTTATGCAACCCGGGCCAACATGAGAGAAGAGGAACGGATTGTTTTCCTGCCGACAGAGATTTTAACCTGGAGCAAGGCATTGTGGGACCATTAAGGAAATACTAGGCAGAGGGTGGAGGCCGTATGTAGGGGGGATGATAAAACTCATGTCGACAGCATTTTTCATATTGCTTATTGCTGATACGACAAGTGGAAATGTCTGTTTTTAACTTAATTAAAGACCGGTCTTTTTTTTTAATCTTTCACAGTCGCCGACTCTGTCGTCACAACTCGTGCCAGCTTCTTTTTTTTTTATTATTTGTGTATGTAAAAGATTAAGCGTTATTTACCCCTGCGGAGTAACACAGATTAAAGGACACTTTGATGGCTGAAATGGAAGAGAATTCCATTTGAGGTTGGACCGAGTCAGGCCGATAAGCCTGGGAAGCCACGTTCAGTGCTGCCAAAACTCCCAGTGGGAATTAAAAAAAAAAATCCTTGTGGATGTGTTGCTGTAGTGCTGTGCCACACAGGTCTCCGGGAATGAACTGCGGGAGGATGAGCCATCGGCCATTAGGCAGAGAAACAACTAGTGAAAACAGTGCATTCACCACAGTAGTGCGAGTCATTCATCTAGCCTGCCTGGCCAGCCTAGATCACGCCTGATGGTAACATCACCCTGGGCATGAGGGATCTACGAGGAGGATCTACATGGCGTTTCCCATTCCCCCCGAAAAATGCTGTCTGTGCCGGGAATTTGGCAGGTGATCGGCCGCCCCCTACCCTTCAACACCACCTTCTTACGAAAAAGCCTGCAATGTAATTCTCTCTTACTGCTCAGTCCCAATTGAGAGAGGAAAGATACATAACCACACATGGAGATACCCCAGCAAAAAGCGCCCACGTATCTCATTTATTTCCTAGAACATTTCATTTAAAAATACAATTAATTTGCAGACCGCTACTGGCAAACACAAATGCCTAGGGGTTGGTTCCTGTGCCGGGCAGATCAGTGCAGAGCCACCAGGAGAAGGGACGCCTGTGGCTGGCTTGACATCCCCAAGCCTGCCTAGCTATGGTCTCCAAAGACACCAGAGACACACCCACTGTGCCACCCTCCTCTCTCCTCATCTGCCACTGAGACAGATTGTGAGAAGCAGGCTTGATGAGGGAGCCTGGGTCACAGATCTCCGTGGCAACCCTCTAGTGGAACCTCCAATTTACCTGCGGATAGGGCATCACCCACATGATGTCCTATCTCAGGGTTGGGCAGGAAGGGCCACTGGGTGTGCGGGTTTTCGCTGCAACTCCCTAATTAGTGGGCTGACTGGCCAAAGAATCCTCAGACCTGGGTTTGAACAGCTGATCTAAAGGTTATCTGGCAAACCTGCATACACACCGGCCCACCCCTGCCCTATCTACTCCACCACACCCCCGGTGCCGTGCTCACCTGTCACTATTCGCCGAGCAGACACACCACTAACTAGTTATTTATACCTCCACAGGCACTGTATACTGTATAAAATCAGCATTTATAGGAAAGAGAATCCACCCAAGAATACTTCATAAAAGCAAAATACTGCATTCCAGTAATTATCTGCCTGCATATAATTAATTCCTTTATTACATCGCTGACACGTTTAGAATAACAAAGTAATCATCCGTCAGCTGAGGAACGTAGCTCCAGGTTCACACTTAATGCAACACACCTTAAACGCACGTGTAATTACTAATTCAGTTTGAATAACAGGTCGCAAAGTGGTTTAATATTTAAGGTTCCCGGTTGTAGTCACGGGGAAGATTATACCCTATGTACGAAAGGGGTAAAGGAAAAGAAAATAATCGGTAAATTCCTGGGAGTAGAATCGTGCCTGGCTTACACGTCTGTTAATTTCTCGTTAATGCGCCATCAATCTCTTTTGACGTAGCGGAAGACCTGCTGGTCTGGCGGACACCCCCCGGGCCGATCCGATTTTCAGTGAGACAGAACAAGCGGCTCAGTGAACCAGGAAAAAAAGGTAAGGGCGGACAAAAGCCTCCGACCTTGAGTGGGTCGCGGGCCCCCGGCGGCGGGGGCGTCCCGTCACGGCGTGCCCCCCGCCCGTGTGTCAGTGTCTCGGAGGTGAATCGGAGGAGGAAGGCGGCTTCAGCGTTTTCGAGACTTATCTTTTATTCATTATCGTAATTGCAGCGGCAGACTCCCAGAGCCGTGGCCAATCTGCAGTGGGTAATGGCTCATAATGGTGTCATTAAAAAAAGTGAGCAAAACAAAGTCTGAATATTAAATTGTTAACAATAAGCGGCGTATACCTTGCAGCTCTTGGAAACGTATGAATAGGCAGTAACTTTGCAAAAAAAAAAAAATGTTGACGCTGCAAAAAGAAATCATATTTTAGGGTACTTTGGACTAGGTCCATATTAAGTTAAGTGAGTCAGTTTTGCCTAAAACGGTAATTTATAATGGCGTTAATTAATATTCAGCGCAAGTATAAAGTCTCACTCTTATCCGACAGCTCATTCTCTTCCCAAACATCACAAAGCTGCCTGATAACAAACAACGGCTTTGTCAATTAATTATTAATCGTCTGACGCTATAAATATACTATTCTTCTTAGTTTTTTTTTCCAGGAGGCAAAGCTAAATAAAACCGTTTCCTCTGCCCTTTAGATCTCGGTTTGTCTCCGTCTTCCCGGACTCTTAACTGTAATTTTTTTTTCTTAATATATGAGTGCTGGTTTCCGCTGGCTAGTTGCTGCTGCCAGCTCTTTCCACCCGGAATCCATAAAACCCCCTTTGCCAGAAGCCGGTAGTGCTCACTAAATCAGTGATGTTTCTACTAATAAATAGTATACGAAGCCCTAGTGTAGGCTTTTGTTCCTGTTATTTCTTTGTGTCCTAAATGCTGTTACGGCTAGCCTATTACACCACCATGTTCTCTTCTTCCAGAAATCTTCAGGAAATAATGAGCCTCGTCGCATTCCCTTTCACAGTCGCCTCTCTCTGTTGGGGAGGCCTCATTGTTATTCATTCGTTTGGGGGGGCCGGACGTTTGCCGAGTTTAGGGCGAGCAGGGCGAGGAATGACAAACGCGTAACAATAGCAAAGCTGATGGACCCTCACGCATCCACTGTGTGCGGTAGCGCTTGGCACGGAAGAAAACATCACGCCGTCAGATGTAATTAGATTTAAAGTGCTGTCAAAACCAGATATCAGATTGCTCTTGTGGCACAGACACTTGCCTGCAATCTCCAATGTGGTTAAAACGACTCTGACGTTTTGAAACCAAATACCCTTCCCCCCCCAAAAAAACTCGCCGGCCACTAAAGACCACCTATTTGAGCCGTCGGGCACGTGCTGCATAATTTACGTGAGGTGCTGAACTTTTAAGAGTGACAGGCGTTGTCACGACGCTGCAGATGTCAGTACTGGAGACTTACTGTAAAAGCTAGCCTGCAGATTATCTGAGCCACCAGATGGTATATAATGTGGAATATAAAGGTAAACGGGTGCTTGGAAATATAACAAATGGCACCAAATTGACTTATCGAAAGGTTGGACCTCAGACTGTTTCTCTGTTCTTGATCCATTTAAAACTATCAATGAAAAAAAACATTCAAGTCAACTGCACTCTAAAAACTAATTCAGAGGACCTTTAGCCATTACTTTACTTGTATTATTGTAAGATAAAAAATCAAGTTTTACTTTTTAGAGGGTGGTGTAACTGGGTATTGTTTTCTGCCTAATTAGTACAGAGACTACTCCCTCTGCCATTTTCACAAAAATTTATGAGCAATTGACAGTCTTCGCCACTCCAGGGGCCTTGTGGGATTGCGAAGCATCTACGGGTTACACACTTCAAAATCTCGCAGAATATCACCGTTTGCCTACTCTCTCGTCCATACTGAGTACTCAGGCATACCACTCACATCGCATACTATATTTCACCTGTAACGTAGCAAACGAGTAAGCAATTCTGGACACACCCGTTGTGACCAACTAAAAATACCCACAACAGTGTACCTGTATATATAATTCAGGGGAGATGATTCTCAGTGTAAATTCAGGCGACAGTTGATTCTTAAAGAAAATATGCCATTTTTGCTCCCCCAACACTCCAACTACAGGGCATCATCGCGAAGAGAGAACTGCAGTCCCAGGCCCGATCTCGGCTGGCTGGTACCCTTTCAAAGACCCGATATCAAAGAGATGCCTCTTCTTCCCAAACAGAGGCTTTGATCTTAATCTTTTTCTGTGGATTAAAAAAAATCCTTTGGGTAACAGAACCATGTGGAACACTGGACTGTCAAAGGACAGTTACCCTGCGAAGCCTGTGTAGCTTCATGGTAAAACTGCAGTAATGTCACCACAGAGAAGTCAAAAGTTGGTCACGGGAATTCTTCTGTCACGCAGAACTCATCTACTACTCATCTTCTCCAGCATTTCCTTTTATCTCCAACTGCATTTTTCAATCTGCTTCCCATCATTTATATTCACGGCTCGACGTTCTACCAGACTGGATCAAAGGTCCTTCAAAACAATCCTGACCGCATCTTACTCCTAATGACATTCCACAAATCACTTTTGCGGTTTCCAGCTCCCGCTACCACGGGCCGGAGGACTTACCGCTGGTTTTGAGAAACCGAAAATGGCACGCGTGGCGACTCTGCCGGCCAGCATGGTTCAAACGCAAACCGGGGGAGGCTGTGGGTGTTGGTTCCGAATCCAATAAGATAGCATGACACACTAATGTATTTGGAACCAAAGAGATGGTTCCTGCCAGTAGACTGTGCCATATTACACACACTCTTTAATAAACTGGCCAGCTGTATAAACAGAGGTGGATGAAAGCTATCAAAGTTTTTTTAGACAAAGGGTCAAGTATTTTAACAGCAGTAACGGGGGTGGCTGTACATCAGGGTACAGATTAGTTACTGAATGGTAGCTGATTAACGGCTCTTGAAAGGACCTGATTTTGGCCCCTTTAACAAAATACTCAATTGTTCCAACCAAAAAATCATTCCATCTAAGTGTGATACTTCTTAATTTTTTTTAATCTAAGAGAGATTGTTGACAAACAGGCCAATGTAGTAGTCCAGTAGAATAGGATTTAATGAAACCACACAGCACTGTGTTACGCCCGGGTGTGTGTGTCCGGTCCTTCTCTTTTTTTTCAGATCCCATCCCGTTCGGCTGATTCCACGGTTCCACGTTTTCCATCCTACCACAAAAGCCGTGCCAAAACTGGATGGACTGGTTATCGTCGCCTCGTTCCCGTTTCTCGCCTCTCCAGCCCCGGACTTTAACAGACGCCTGCCCACCCCCCATCTGGAGCTTTGCTCGTGATTTGTATTCTCTTTGCTATTTGCTCATTGTATTTCTGTATTTACTGTTACGACCCGTTTTTGGCTTTCAACTTTCGCGTTTTTGGTTTTCGATTTGGTTTTGGTACTCGGTTTGGATTGGTTTACTCGTGTTTGACTATTGCCTGTTTATTGACTATTCTTAGGATTTTGAATCGGATTTGGTTGCCTGCGCGGCCACTGTATATTTATGTGTGTATGGGTGTAAGAGTTGTAGGGAGT
>JAODKN010000042.1:12498373-12518172 GCA_026774425.1 Petrocephalus zakoni
CCCCCTCCCTTAAGTGGATAAATCAGGGAAATACACCCCTCCCGTAATCTGCTGACTGGCTCGATACCCACCCTGGCTAACGGACGCGGTGGATAATTACTCCACTGCCACTGTTTACAGTCTCCAGGAGAAGGTCCCGGAACATAGTGTTCTGCTGCTGGGTCGGGCCCAAAGAAGCCTATTTACATCCAGGGATTAATTAATGGGGGGAAAAAAGAGACGGGGAAACGACTCTGACAAGTGCATGAAAGAATTTTGGCTTTGTAATGTTTTTCGTTTTGTGGGAGTGATTTATTTAAAGCACGAGCACACTGGCGCTCCTGTCTTTTTTTTTTTTGTTTTTTTGTCCTCTCCGAGTTCTGAGTAGAAGTGGAGGCTTAAACAGATATTGGCACATGCCTGTGAAATATTTTTCATCCTGATTTTTTCCAAAGCAATAACTTGAAGGGCAAGGGATCGAGTGTGAGAATGGGCTGATATCCAGGATCGCCGTCCACAGACGAAACGCGGGTGGAGGCACATGGAAGGAAACAAATATATAATATGCAAATATACATAAATAAATATAAACTGTGATCCAAATTCATAGTCCCGACACAAGCAGAAATTCATGAAGGCGATACGGGCAGTGGCAAATCAGAGGACCTGGGGCATGAGAACTGGGAAAGGCAGCTGGAACCACACAGAGAAACCAGACAATGATACAGGAGACCAGTACAGTGGGACATTCAATACTGCGGGAACTGACTGGGCGTGGCTGGATTGATGCTGGGCTTGATGCAGGCATGACATTTAATATAGATGCCGCAAAGCATCTAAAATCGATAACGCGAAATAATGTTACACACGCTAATGCTGTAAAATGATCAAAGACTCGACACGGTGTTGAGCAGGCATCTATGTGACATTTTGCAGTAAGAATTAAAATTGGCATTCTCCACCCTTAATAAATGACCCAGTGATGTTTCAAAGTATGCAGCACATTAAGGGCCCATAGGCAACGGGAAAGCAAACACTCCAGTGATTTGTTTATAGCTGTCTTGAATTCCAAGATTCATCTCTGGGAGACAGTAAACAGCTGCCTTTACGTTGTTTATGACTGTAAGAAGATACGAAAACATCTCTGGTAACACAATTCCAAATGAAAACAGCGGGCTGGATGGATACTTACAAGGCCTTATTATCATGCGCTGGCAGCAGGGATAGTACGCGAGCGGCGGCTTTCCCAACAAGTGAACCAAGATGGCGCCATACAGCATCCAGAACCTCATTTCCGGTCTGCCCACTCTTGATGTAACCCAGACAGAGGCTGATTTGATGGTACACCCAAGTGGACCTGTGATGGGCTGTAGCTAACTGAAATCAGGATGTAACGGACTGTTAGCAATTCTGTTTAGCTGCAGCCAACTTTTAGCTAGCAGCTGCTAAACAGCACTGAGCAGGTAGAACTTTTAAATAGGGGGAGGTAGCAGGAATTTAGAATGTCTGCCCAGGTATTTTGTCTGGGGTGTGAAACTTCCTTCCTTTATACCAAAGTCGGCGTCTGATTCGAGCCATCGAGTCTAATCCAAGTAATGCTTCGGAAATTATTGGAGGCGAGAACCTTCGCGGAGCCAAGGAGAAAGGGAACGGTTTGTGTTTAAAGCCAAGAAGGGGAGCCGACAGCGAAATCAAAGCAAATTAATAGGTAAACCCCACTCTGAAAATTTGTATTTGCCCGCTAATAATCTTCTTTTGGACGTCTGGAATAAGCACTCACTCCAAAAGCAGCCTTCGGATTGCAGATTGTGACAGTCGCTCTATTGAGAATAAATCACCATAATTCATTCTTTCTTTTGCAGCCGAGAAAGTAGATGGTTCCAGGGGCAATTTAATCACCACTGAATCTGCTGGGCCAAGTCATAACAAATGGAGGTTCAGCCAGTGACTATGACAGCAGCGGCACATCCATCTTCTCCATTTAACGCCCGCATATCTCCGGCTCTCCGTGAGTCGCGCGGGTTTTACGAACGACATACAAATAACTCCGGACGTGACGGGCAATCCCTAAGCGGTGTCGCGCAGAATTAGGCCACAGCCTGGTCGGGAGAACAACACACAGCCGCAGAAACCTGGGGCCTTTCTGAAGAGAGGGCCACAGAATCGACCTTTTACCTTATGTGCTCGTGGGCAGTGGGAAATTTTCACCGGTCTGATTATCTGCATGAAAAGATCACTGGCTGATTATTAGATGCAACAGAAAGTCAATGAACTATTAACACAAATCTGCATGCTATAATTTTTTTCTTTTAAAAGAGACAAATACCCATGCACTGGGCACCCAGAAATGTGTGCATGTACACACGACCGACTACAGCGCCTACACCAGCAGTGGCTCCTGCTAAATGCCTCTTGCAGATATTGATCAGTGTCTCGGCACCATTAAGGACCTCAACCCCCCACACAGAACTGCTTTGACTTTCGACTTTCGAAAAGTCGAAAATTACCAGCTCATCTCAGGTCTTGCCATGGCAGGTGTGGACTTTAAATGGATCTATCCAAAACTTCTTCAACTTTAGAGACCTGCATACTGGCTCAATGTTTCGCTGAGTTCCCTCTATTCTATAGGTTTCTTTGTGAGTTCCTCGGATTCATTATATGTTGGTATTACAAAGAATGTGGCAGGATGGAAAGTTGTGCAATGATTCACTGCTTATCCGAAAATATGACTCTGCCCTGTGGCTTCCTGGATCTCTGGACCCACAGAAATAACTTTGTAACCCATTCCAGAATGATCCAAGGAGCATCAGAAAACTTTTTTCAAGAGTGTCTTGAAGTTTTTCTGATGGTGTCTCTAGAACCTTTATGCTGACAACTTTAAATCAAATCAATTTAAATCAGTGAGATTTATATTGGACAGAGCTGATGGTATTTAAACAGCTAAGTCGATATAGACAGCTGCTTAAGGTGAGTTAATTGGTGAGGCATTAACTTTTTCCAGAGCCGAAGAGAGGCAACCTAGAATTCCTCTATATACTCCTACAACCAGAAAAAGGTCTGAGATATTGGGAGTGAAGTGAAAGATGTGGCATAATACCAGGCAGAGGTAAATTCAGAGCTTTGCTCGCAGAGAAGAGCTGGGGAAAGTCAGGAGGCACAAATAAAACCTAAAACCACAGGAATACAAACACGGCACAAGCTTTAATGAACCGCTGCCCCGTAAGCTGAGTGGAATGCGGTTCCAGACAGACAGACAAACTTACAGGAAAGTGATAAAAAAAAGTCATTTTCTGTGGAATTCCCAGAAGAAGCCTAACCGCGCATAAAGGGTTTTACCTTTGAATATTAACGCTGTGGGGTTACAGTTCTGTGGAAAAACTGAGAACTTGTGGCAAATTAAATCATATTTCTCTTCCCATTACTTTCCAGATACATTAAAAATTGTTCATCTTTGGAGACATTTCACTGGCTGTTGAACACGATCAAAGCAGAAACTTGCCGCATACAGAAAGTCTTCTCGGATCCAACAGACAAGTAGTGAGAAAGTTTATAAACAAAATAATAAACTTTATGTTCTTGTTAATTTGGTAACAAATGATGTCTGTCAAGTGTCTTGAAAACCATAGAGTTCTATAAGTAAGCTTCTTTCACTACAGAATTCCACAATAATGAAAAAGATGTTTATAAACGTCTGAATAGCATACAGATACTGTTGAACCGTGGAGGAGTTAATTTTGCCAATGAAAGGAACATAAATACAGCCAGAAGCTGATTGTAATTTGTCACACTTATTTTTGAACCCTCCCTCTTCTCAGCAAATTAACGACCCTCTCCGGTGATTAAAAGTGCTTTGCCGTTAATAAAACAATGCTTTCAGTCAGCCCCTCTTCATCTTTTGTTGTGGAACCAATCTGTAGGAAATGAAAGAAAGCTGGGAACAAAAATAAAAAAGAAAAATGACAAGCAATTGATTTTACACGCTCTATAAAGAAGACCAAGGAGCCAGGCCTTTCACAGGCAGCCAAACCCAGCAAAATCACCTCCACGGTTTGGCATTCCATTCTCACTACCTTGCCACCTCGTTGCGCGGCCCTGAGCCCCCACGGACGGCAGCCTGCTGGGGCTGGCGATAACGCTCGATTGCCTGACCAGCAGGGCAAAGTGGGACGCTTCTCCATGGTTTTATCGCAGGGAGTTCTCAGAAGCTACCCTCTCTCTACTCAACGGCAGCCTGTAGATTCTTAGACAAGTTACACCAGCTTGCCCATCTCCTCGTTGCAAAACCAGGTATTAATATAAAATTTGTCAGCCCACTGTTGCCATAATAGCCTCTGCTCTTCTGGGAAGATGCTGGAGCATCACTGGTGGGACTTGCCGCCATTCAGGTTGGGTGTCGGTGCTGGGTGATCAGCTCCTATTCTGTCGGCTTTGACCTTCTGACGCTTTGACCTTCTCGCCACTTGAGGCTGACCAGGGCAGAAATGTGGCAAAGTGATTTGTTGGAAAGATGGCATCCCGTGATGGCGTCCTATGGTGGTGTCCTATGATGGTTCAAAGTGGAAAGTCTCCTGTGCAACCTCCCATTCTGCTTCTGATGTTTCCTGCAGGAGATTGTGTGACCGTGTGCTTAAATTTACACCTGTGTCAGCAAAGAGAGTGACTTAATTAGGCAAATCCTCTGATTAATTAGGGTGTCCACATGCTTTTGCCCATATAATCTTTCTATCCCTTTGACGCAGGTCTGACTGGTTACTGAGCAAGTTTTGTAAATTTATTTATGGTTGTTTAATCCTCAAAGTACCTTATTCTACTGGAAACTCCCCTTAATAGCCCCACTGTATGGACCTAATTACCCACCTCAAAACACACTGTCCGTTAGGGACAATAACCATTAGCTTCATGAGCAGAGGCAGCTCAGAGCACAAGAGCTGCTGTTAATTGTTTTAGGTCTAAGCCCTCCTGTCAGCTTTCATTTGATCTTCCCAGTTACTCTCTAATTCAGCTCTGAAAAGCAGGACTTGTTCCTTGCAGTCGCTTGCCAATAGGGCACCGGGCCAGATTAATGTTGCTTTTCTGCGCCTCGGCTTTTCAGGACACCCCGCGTAACTAAATTAAATAAAAGTTAATGTTAGTTCTCTCTCAAGACAGGCATTTGCCGGGCAACCTTTGATAGCTTAAAAAAACACACACACACACCACAGATGAAGAATAATATTAAACTAGCTGAAAGCAGAGTGCTCAGTTGTGAAAACTTCAGGCACGTTTGTGGTCAATTAATGGGATTTAGAACTGTCAAGTGCTCGGAAAGGGCGATGGATCCAGGCATACAAAGTAGGAAAGGGGCAGAAGATAGCGGTCTAAAAGAAAAAAATGAAAATCCTGAATGTCTCTGGGTGACAGCTTAACCTCGACCGCCGCTGGAGCCTGTGACGCCGGAGCGGGATACGTGACATCCTGTAACCGGCGTGTGCACATCGCGCAGGTCGCTGGAATGTTCTGGAAGGCGAGTTGGACTGGAAAAGCCCCCAGGGTACCCCCTGTGGAAACCCGCTAGCCGAGGGCTTCTCTGAGGTTTGCCGTTTGTCAGGAAATGGCGAAAGAGCACAGCAGCGAGGCTCAGGTGATGACTAACTAGCCATCGGGAGGGGATGTTCGCTAAGGATACTGAAGGGATTTATAAGCTACGCAAATGTGGAGGAAAAAGAGGCGAAACACTTTGGTTGACGCGGTAATTACGAGAACGTAACCAGGAGCTCCAGTCCTGTTGAGAGAGACACATAAAAATCACAGTTTACAGAGTAATTACTGTGACTTTACTATTTTGTCACTACAATGTCCTTCCTACTAATCACATGCATCCGATTTAACGGCCTAGTGAGGGGACATTAAGACTGCACACGTGAGAAGTACTTCCAGAGAGAATAAATGAGGTTCCTCTAATCTGCTTGTTATTTTGAAAATTGTGGGGGAAAAAAAAACAATTTCTTCTCCATGTATCGTATCACCGTAGAATCCAACTGGATTATTGCCTCACTCTGAGCTGGGAGAACATCGAGCCCTTGAAGGGAGTCCTTCAGCTTGATCCCATGCCGCTCAATCAGCGGGGCAGGCAGGTGTAGATGGGCAAGCGGCCAGGGGGCCAGGACCTCAGCACACAAGGTGGCCCACAGCTGGCATCACACGTTCCCTCCATCTCCAACGCCCATGTTCCACCCGCAGCCGCGGTCCAGCTAGGTTCCGCGACACGTGCACTGTTCCGGCGGGCTCGAAAAAAACGTGTTTTTCTGACAGCCACAGTGGTTTCCATGTGTTTACATATTCATGCATTTTCCATTCCAACTTAGGGTCCCAGTAGCTCGCTGTGTCCATGTGAGACACGTGTGTGGAACAGATAGTGGAAATTAACCAGAACGTGTATATATATACGAATCCACAGAGCATTAACTTTCTGTTACCAGGTGACCTGAGAGTCCCCTTCATTTCTGAAGCAGCCAGTTTCCACGTAGCGTGACTCCATTCCACAGCCATAAGGAAAGTTGCACTTTACGGTTTGTGCTTCCAGGAAATGATGCTTGCTGAGCTTTGGAGAATGAAATTTTGGAGTTGGGGTTGGGGTTGGGGTTGGAATTGCCAGAATGCTGACTAGACGAGGGTACCGATGTGAGGACCCCCTAACAAACACGCGCACAGGTGAAAGTGTGGACACAAAGACGGACAGCAGAAGGTGTGTCTAGCAACTATTTCTCCATTATCCGGTTGACATCAATGAGCAACTCGGGCCCAGGAGCAAGGCAGATGTGCTCCTCGAACGTCTGCATCAGGAAACCCTCCAGAGAAATCTCATCAGCATATGTCACATCATTTTCTAATACACCTTACTACTTGGTAATTGTTTAGTTAAATATTGAGTCCCCTGTTTGTGTACTGTAGTATTATAGCAGTGCATAGTACTGTAGTATTATAGCAGAATTGTATTTTTTAAATACATTGCTGTTTTTGTGTTCTGAGCCCTGCATTAGTGGAAGACACATTTGCCCGAGGTCTCGGCCGACATCAAACTGTAAGCTTGGTGTTCTTAGCTTCTCTACACACAGCACAAATCTTATCAAAGGTCCCCTATAATGGCAGATGGAAACGATACTCCAGAGATAAGCCACGGTGATTGATGGTTCAGCCCCCGGAGAGCGTGTCTCTCTATCGATTCTTCTCTCCATGCTGAGAAGCGGCACCACGGGGTCGGGACGGCCTGGCCGGGTCCGTTTGCGCCATCCCATGGTCTTCCGGCTGCCAGCTAAAACGCAGCCTGACCGTGCCTTGGCAGTGCCGACGGTCCCACGTAAAAGGCCGGAAGGCCATCAGTTACGGAGCTCACTCCTTGTAGCGAGTCTCGAGAATTGGGAACACTGGGTACAAGAGCAAGAAAAATTAAGCAAGTCTTCTTCTGGAAGAGGCAGTAAATTGCAGATCCGACACACACTGCGTTATGCAAGTCTACAACAGGCATTGGGGGAAATCAATAAAGTCCACATCACGCTGAGAGCTTCAGCACTCAATGCAAGTGCACCAAAGCAGGTTGTGAAGATGTCGAAATGAAGGTCTGGAATCTCAAAGGGTCACTGGAACTTGTGGGTTAGGCAAGAGACTCTGATTCATGGACAGTGTCTCCATACGTGGGGGTATTTTACTAGGGGGGTTAGAACTGCTTGAGGATAGGCCTGAGTGATCTCCAAGCCTGCAGGTTGCAAAACACAAGGCTGGCCCTGGACAGGACCTTGGCAACCAGCTACATCCCCCCCACCCTCCCAAGGCCATTCTGAGGAAAATCAGGCCACGCAATGTTTACTGGAAAGGCAGACTTGGGGCAGTGCAGAGAGTTTGGCAGCCCGTTCCAGCATAATGGGGAGGTAACAGAGTGGCCTTAAGTGCTTTTGCATTGGAAAACCAATGTTGCTATTCAATTCCTCAAATGATTTTTAGAGGTCAGGCAGAAACTAATTGGGAACAACAGAACAAGCACATCACTGTAAACCAGACGGGACCCTCCCCAACCATACATGTCGCTATATTCATGCCATGGTGTGGATCACGATGAGCATTTTAACCAGGCAAGTGCTGCTTTCTTCCCTCAGCTCAGCTTTTAGGTCACTTCTGAGAACAAAAAAAAATGACTTTAAGAACAACCTGAAGCTCCTTTAATTATTAATGCCTCCTCCCGGGAGGTGAAACTGATAGAGGTAAAGAACCCTTATTGAGAGGCAGTCTGTCAGGAGACGTCTGTAAGTGCGGAGCACAGACCTATGAGCCCGGAGGGGACTCTGGCTGTTAATGGCCATTTACAGGTCAGCATAAGAACCCGGGGCAATGCGTCATGTGACCCTCCTGCTGTTTTCTGCTTCCTTAATGAGACAGCCCTACAAACTAAAAACCAAAGCACCAAAACGATTTTTTTTACTATTTTATACTACACTCGATGCACACAAAAACAAAACTGTAATATTAGACTATGAAACGAATACTGAGAGCCCGACTTTCAAAGAAAAGTCTTAACCGTGACATCAGTATTAAATATCAAATATTAATGCCTGCTGCAGTTTCAACAAAAACGCATACAGCAGTCCCATGATGGTGTCCCGTGATGACGCCCCGTGACCATGTCCCGTGATGATGCCCAATGAATGTGTCCCGTGATGATACCCCGTGACCATGTCCTGTGACCGTGTCCCAGGATGGTGTCCCATGATGACGTCCCATGACCGTGTCTCGTGACGATGTCCAGTGATCATGTCCTGTGAGCGTGTCCCATGATGACGTCCCATGGTTCTGGCATCCTACGATGATGGAGTGGAGAGTCCCTAACCTCCCCCGTACAACCACCCATTCTGCTGATAAGGAAGTCATGCAGTCATGCAGGAAACTGCGTGATTGTATGCTTAATTAATGAGTGCGGCTTAAATACTTAATTTCTATAACTAATACTTTTGACCATATACTGTACATTTGTGTATAATTAACAACAACAAAGTAAACTGCTGCAAGAGAATTGCCAAGTTCTCTGCTCCTGGTCAGCAGTGTGCAGTGTTCTTCATACTCCGTGATCCAGTTTGCTTCTGTGGAAATTTCTGGAAGGGCATCCCTTTGCAAAGGTGAACACAACCGCTGGACAAATCTCCCTTAGCCCCTGCTCCTTCGGAACCAGTAACACTAAAAAAAGGACTCCCTTCAAAAAAAAAAAATGACCATGCCAAGGTGCCCGCTCTCACAGTCCAGCCTTGAGTCTCCCGCAGCTGACGAGTATTAAAGTAAGCAGCCGCACGAGGAAGAAAAACGAATTAATGCTGAAACCGTCTGAATGACGCAGGAAGTGCATGCGAAAAGATCAATACCAGATGGAAAGTGTAAAATGGCAAATTGTCATTTAGAAATCCATCTTGCCGCTCTGCCCTCCACACTCAGAAGCAGAACGCTCTATAATGCATCTCAGGCCACATTGTTTTGCTGCATAATGATCTAGCATATAGTAATTTATTTCCCAAAAGTGTCCCACTTTATTATGACTAGCAGATGCGGAGGAAGTGATTGGGGGGGGGGGGGTTAGGCGTTGAGTCAGGGAGGATGGCTTCTGCATTTCATTTACCCCCTAAACCTTCTAAACAAATGAGGAAGTGGGTGCCTGATTATCACCATGTGTGCTTTGAGTTTTGGGGGCGGTCCTTATGCGCCACACCCGATTGGCTAAGCCCAGGCCCCAGGTATGAGCTCTACGGTGCCCGTCTGCCCATTTCTGAGGGGCTAAGACCAGGATGAGGCCTCCCCCGTCACGTCACCCCTTTTTCTGACAGCACCAAGTATTACTAGGAGTTCTGCTAATTAAGGAGACGGATTTAAGCCAAAGGAGAACCGATGCACTGACGCCGCACAACACGGGGCCAGTGGGGACGTTGGTGAGAGGTTCAGTTCGCGAATTCACCGCCTGAACTTTTCAGTTTCGAGTCCCGTGGGCCCTTGCTGTACAGCCAAGTACTTCCCCTGTATATCCAGCAGAATAACAAAAAAAGCTCAGAAATAAATAAATTGTAAGCGGCTTTGGATAAAAGCATTATCTGAGGAAAGAGAGGCTGCGGGAAGGCGTGGAAAGCTCACCACACGAGGACCAGTGGGAGGAAGAGGCTGCATGTAGCAGGCCTAAATCGCGGCCATTATCCAGTGACTCTGCTGCATAATTATTTTAACCTTTTGCTGAATCTCCTCTGTCTCTCCCCACCCCCATCCTTTCAGATGTTGGGGAGGGACAACATGTCGTTCTACGGGGCCAATTTTCAACACAAGTACACAGGAAGGTCTGTCAAACACAGATACAGATAGCCGGACGGCATGCCGTGTCAAAGGACCGCTCGCATCGACCCGTACGCAGATTAACACATCACCTCCAGGGACACAAGCCAAGAAAGGTCAGCCTTGACCCCGCTTCATTTCCTCTGGCACGGTCATGCAAGGTGCAAATGCTTCACAAACACACATTCTGAGGAGGAATCCCGCACTGCCAGACCCTCAGACCATAAAAACAACCTCAATTTAGGTCCATGATGGTCACCAGTCCGGTAATGCTGGGTTCTGACATTATGCATTTTCCGTGTCTTGTTGCAAATGTTCACACTTTGTCACAATAAAAAAAAAAATGAAACACTTTTTTAATAAAATTCACATATGTCCCTAGGTAACATGTAAAATGTTGTACCAGTGCAAGTCACATATTGAGCCCGGGATAGTCATGTAAAGTCCCTCAGTGAACTTCGTCTGCCTTGTTTGCCCCTGACGATAGCATTTCTCACTGAAACTAGATTTAAGGGCGCTTTTCCGATCCTGCCTTCCGGTTCTTCTTTCCACGAGCAAAGTTGACACGAAAAAGAGAAGCACAGATTAAACTTGAAACTGCACTGTCAGACGACCCCCCCCCCGTGGATCGGAGACCGGCGGGGGCGTTAGGGGCGAAACCCCCGACACTTACACACGCTGCACAGTGAGTGAGGCACAGGTGAGACCAAGACACCGCTCGGCGATGCGCACACCATCCAGCTCAGCCCACTGCTTTATAAAGTCGCACAATGCCAGACAATGGGGCAGATTCATTTCTATGATATAATTACTTCCATACGAGCGCGCTCCCTTCGCAATTATATTATTAGGAGATAAATCTCTACTGTTTTTATTCGTCACACAGCGAGGACCAGCAGCATCGCCTGCAATCGGAAGTACAGACGGTGACTCCGGGTCACACAAAGCCGACGTCCCGGCTCGGATCTGCAGACACCACCTCCGTACAGAAACAATCCACACGTGCACTTCGCCTCCGCTTCTCACTCCCCGCGGCCCTTGTTAAATAGATCGCCGGCTCAGTCCAGCATTTTCCGGAGTTATTGCACATAGGCGTAAGTGAACCCTTCATCCCACGCCGGAGACGCGGAGCCGCTCCGAGCAGCCGGTTATACGGGCTGCGCACTGCACACGCACCATTAAACGCGTAAGGAAATTAAGGTTAATACGCCGCCTTACTGCCTGACATTTAACTGCTCGTGCAGAAACACGTGGAAGGAATATTAAGCATCGTGCGTTTTAAAGATCCGTCGGATCTAAACTTGCAATATAGCAGCGGAAGGCAGCCGGCAGCCCAGCCCGCACTCAGCCTTACGAGCGCATCGGAAATAAAGGCATGGATAAATCGCGTCGGAATAAGATTTTAAGAAACATAAAAAAAACATACCTCCGAGGGTGGGTTTTGCCCATCAGTCCCCAGCATCGGATTTGATGGAACCTTTAATAACTTTCTTCCCCGATCGCAATTAATCCGCATCCAGTTTAAACAAAAGACTGGGAAGCGTGCGGCCAGTCCGACTGCTGGTGTAACTTTATTCTGCTGATAATAAACCGGAGGCTGGAGACTGTTGGGATCTATTGGCGGCGCTTTGCCGTCTCAGTCCATTTTGCACAGAGCTAAAGCGACGGATCCGACACGGATTTTCTTGAGGTGATATTTTAAACTGCGCCCGAGCAGATGGGTGGGTGGGACGGGGTGGTGCGGGATGGGACGGGAACGGGATGGGATGGGATGGGACGAGACGGGACGGGACGGGACGGCTCGCCACAAAGAGACCGATCACAGATACGGACTTATGAAGTCTCCCGTCACCTTGAATCTTTCACGACGAAAAGGTGGACACACAAGAGCCTCCCGATATGAGAGCATTAAAGTGACGCACCGAGCCGAGTTGCCATTTGCAGAAGCGTAACGAAGACGCAGTTATCTTTGTCATTTAGGCGCTGACACATATCTGGACATTTTTTGAAAGTTTTACGATTGTTATTTTGGTGACAGAATGAGTAAACCACTGGAGTACTCTAATTTACTCTGGTCCCTTATTATTGCTAGACGTTTTTAAAATATACTAGTTCCTGTCTGCGTTTGTTGCTTTATGTTTCATTGCTGGGTGAGGTTTGACACCTTCAGCGCAACTTGCACGTAGCACGCTAATTTAATTGCTCTTATTTAAAATACGTACAAAACGGGCTATAAAATATTTGGCTTAGGCCTAAATCCAAGTAGTAGCAGTCTTAAAATAATATGCATTTTGTAATATATTTCGGAGGGTGCATACCGAGGTTGATTGAAGTTGCCAAAACGCCCGTAGGTGTGCATGCGTGAGTTTGCCCTGTGATGGGTTGGCATCCCATCCTGCCTGGTGTCCATAAGCTGCAGAAACCCCAATCAGTCACAAGGATGGCCTGTTAAATATAAACCAAATGTACTGACTAGGACTACGTGAATAAAACTTCTTAAATGTCACAGTTCCCTATTAGAAATTAAATATTTTGTGTGGTAAAATAATGACGTGAGCAAATAAGAGTGATCCCATAATCGACTGTTTGCTGAATTGGGGCTGCAGGCTGTCACCATGTCCAAGTACTGAAGTGATTAATAACTAATTCAACTTAACAGTTGTCCAATCAACATAATATATTCTCACCTGAAAATGCTGAAAATTCCCTTTTCACTGGCAATGAGAATAATTTGCTAATCGGCCCACTTAACAGTCCGCGCTCGATTCGTATCCATAAAAGCCGACATCTGCCAAAACAACGGCTTTCATCAACTCATTGCCGGAGCAAAATGAAAACCCAGAGACCGTGTAGCCGCGACAGGACACCCCTGTCTGGAGGACAGAAATCACCCCAGAGTTGTTATTAATTCTAGTGGGAAATGTTTCATTATTAATGCTCCTGACTCAATTCCATCTTCATAAGCCCGTGAAATATTTCTGAATCTGTGATGCCAATAAATCGTGATCACCTTTTTCACTGTTTAAATCAATAATTTGTTCTCTTTGTCTGATTCCACATGGTGTATTTCATTACATTTTTTTTACTGTTTGGACAGAAAAAAATCACCCCAGTATGAGAGAGAGAAACTCCACAAGAGGTCAAAAAAGTCCAAATCTATCTCACAAACCGGCCACAAGCTGAAAATTGGGTTTGGTGGAAAGCGCAGGCTTCCAAATACCATTACTTAGGAAAGTGTTCAAATCTGTTTCGCTTCCCAACCGTAGAACCGGAAAGACCAATGCAGCTAATGCCAAGAATGAAAAGGCAACAAATGATAACTTTGGGCTTTTTAATTACCTGATCTCATTATTCATAATCTGCAGTTCATCAGCACTTCCAGAAATTGAAAAGAAAATTGCATTTCATACAATTCAGTTCAAATCGGTGGATCTATATCTATTTCCTACGATCCCGTATCTAGCAGGGTCATGATAAACCCAGGGGCTGTGTGAGTAAGGAAACTTTAACATGAAATGTGTTTGTAGAATGTGTTTTGCTCATCTTTAGTTTCTGGATGAAAAGCTGCAGACATTAACGCTGGTCGAGGTCTTACTGCAAACAGCCGTGACATTGTTCTGTTGTGATAGATGTTGGCTGTATTGTATATGTGCTATCTGTTGCTACATTTTCGGTTAAAACCAGCACTGATTCTCAAGGGTGGCCTTGTTGTTTTTGGGACCCCAGTCAAAAAGTCTCTTTCCCAGGGACATACAAGCGATCACAATGGTGTGAGCTGATGTATCCTGACTGATGTGATGTTCCGGCTAATTAGAGTCCATTTAGGTTGAAGGATGATGTTTTCTTAGTAGCTGTCTTATCTTTGCCTTGGAGAATTACCAGATGATATCGTGCATTGCTCCTTCTCACATGCTGGTGAAAACGGCTTCTGGTAAATACTCTGGCAGAAATATTTGTTTATCTGAAGCATGTGCTTCCTCACTTAAGGAGCCAAGGAAGCAAAGCACAATCTTGTCACTCTATTGACCCCTCAAGCTGTTTGATTTGGGCGGTGGGGGGAACGTATCACGGTGACAGAGAGAACAGCCTGAGGCACTGACATGTCCACGACCCACATCTGGCGCAGTTACGAGATTACGCGCGGCAAGCTGGAGTTCCTCGGCTTAATAGGGGCCGTTCTCTTTGGGGTTTTTCTGGCAGCTCACCAACAGATACTTAATATTTCACAACGTTACATTAACATGTGTAAAAGCCGGAATGCAATATGAAAAGCTCGGCATCAGATATTCCCGATGCTTATTTATCTCTTTGTACGCTAGACATTGTGATATTAATCTTGGTCACTGAGGCTTGTGTGTGTGTGGGGGGGGGGGAATTTTATAGAATCACAAGTAAGCTTGTAAAGCTATCAGAGATATTTATTTGTCTGTGGTTTCTAGAAGGCATGTGGACTCCAGGCGTCAAATGGCTTTGCAGCTGAGGGCCATCGTTCATTTAACTGTCATGTTGGAGTCCTATGGGACATGTAATGTTATCCCGCTTATGACAGGGTAATGATGCCCGACGTCAATATTATAAATGGAAAAATCAATATTGGCCTACTTTTACATTTTAAAAAATCTTTGTGGGTTCGACATGCTGGTGTTAGAGTTGGTGATGTCAGAATGGCTTCCAAGTGATGGAGTATTGCTTTGCAACAGACTCAACTTATCAAAATCCTAAGATATCCTTTGTTTAAGGGTATCTGACTGTGCAAGGTTATTGTTTTCAGTTTTCATTCATGGGACATTCATTTTCAGTGTCCACTCCAGGGACATTTGTTTTCAGTGTCCACTCATTGGACATTTGTTGTCAGTGTACATTTATTGGAAATTCATTTTCAGTGTCCACTCCGGGAAATTTGTTGTCAATGTCCATTCATGAGAAATTTGTTGTCAGTGTCCATTTATGGGAAATTCATTTTCAGTGTCCACTCCGGGGACATTTGTTGTCAGTGCCCACTCATGGGACATTTGTTGTCAGTGTCCATTCACGAGACACGGATGTGAAATAGTTGGGTAGGGCTATGATGACCAGCGTGCTAGTCCTTCAGATGTCAGTCAGACCTGTAAATCTGGACTTGACAGAAATAAAATAACACAGTGGCTAAGGAAGAAAAACACTTAACGCCAGCAATCAGTGACGGAGCAGCCGAAGAAGGTGTCAGCGTAATTAATTAAAAAAGCAGCTAGGTGTCGAAAGGAAAATAAATTATCAGTCGAGTATGATTTGTGTGTCTGGGCACCTTTCAATGGCAGCTGGTAGGGCTGGAATATCCTCGTACGTCTGAACTTTCGGCCGTGTCTCTGGTTTAATTTTAGATCTTCTTTTGTTTCTTTAATGTTTAAATTTAGCCAGAACCAGGATGCTTGATTAAATCTTAATGTCCTCGGCTTCAGCTTCCTACAATGACCTAAAACATCATAAATATTAATATTTCTTTTGCCGTGGCAGTAGTTCTTCCCACCGGGTCTGTTATTCGGCACGGCGAAGTTCAGTGCCTTTTAAAAACATGCTCTGACTGAACAGGTGCCAGTGTTTGAGTCGCAGTCTCAGCTGGGGTTGCGGGAGAGTGGGGGGGATTCTGTGAATGGACAGGTTTTTACAGCACTGGCATTGGGAGAGCTGAAAGCAGCGGGCCCTGTGCCCCGCCGTCCCATACCCAGAGCACACAGGGCCGAGCCCGTGGCCCAGTACCTGATACAAATCAGAAAAATGACGTGGGAGGCAGGAAGGTGGTCCCTTTTAAGGTTTAGTAGGAGTGGATGAACTCTCATGAACTCTCGACCATTAATATAAGAAAGGCCGGCTTGTCAGGATGATAAATGTCCCCACTCTGTGACACAAGGTGAGTGCATTGTGCCCGGATTATTGAAAAGCCATAGACTGGAGTCCTTTGTAATTCCTAGCATGTTGTCTCCTAAAACTTCCGCAGAGTTTGATGGAAAGTTATTTGTTTTCTTCGGCCTCCCCTGTGGTTTCTCATCTGAACTGGTGTAGGTGGTTCTCTCTTGCTGTTGCTGGACGAACATCAAGTTTTAAGGCTGAAATTACGTGAGCTGATGACATCCTTGCCGATCCGCGCTTGTGGTCGATCAGGTTGAGTATTTTATGATGCTACACTGCAGTCCTGATTAAGGTCGGAGTTGATGTGTTCTTGTCTTCCATCACTTCTGTTCCATCACTGCCAGCCTTCGTGTGGCCCATCATCCATGGCTTCATTTCCTGTTTCTCATCTGGTGGGAAGCACAGTAATGGCACAGTTCTAGGCCTTGTTGACCTCTAGCCTTATAATAGTGATTCATCATAAGCCCCATGCAGACAAATGCCGCTAAATGATACTAGCAGCAAATGTGTGGCATGTTTAGCTGATGATGGTTGGGCGGATGAGATCTCCTGTTTTCAGTTAGCTGTGACTCTTTGAACGTTTGGGGTGCTTTTATTTGTGTATCCTGCAGATTCCATTCCTCATTTCTCCATGAGAGGAGAAGAAGAAGGTTCACCCAGCATCCGGAAATGTAAACCCCCTTCTCCTGGGGTTGGTGGTGTTCTCATGGTGGGATGCTCTCTCATGATCTCCCACGGTGATTCTGGGGATCTCCATTGCATCCCAAGAGGCATTTAAAGTCCCCCGTAGTCTGACCGTACTAATCATGTCACTGTCGGGCATTTCCAGTCATGTTTGGACATACAGCAGATTATCATTAATAATGTATTGCCCAGATACTGCTTAAAAATGCCCAGTGGGGTGACAGAGTGCCTCCCTGCTCCTCCCCCGTCTTTTCCTTTTGGGGGGGTTAAAGCCAAACAGCATTGCCCCATCTGCTGCTCAAGATCACTCATTTCTGCTTTGTGCCGAAAAGTGTTCATTTAACTGCTGGCTTCCAAGTTTTTATAATGCACTTAGCTTTTTTGTATGCAGTTAATGTATTACTTTTTATTTTCTTCTAGCAAAGCAGAGGGAGCTAAGGGTTTGGATGTATATTAAAATTAATTTATGTTGCTGCGAGATAGCCAGCTCAGCTTGATAACAGAAACATTCGGAGTAGGGAATTTTGGGGAAAAGGAGCAGGGTTTTACGAGAGGTTTTTCCGGCAAAGGGAGGATTCTTTTAATGTTGGGAAAACTGAACATAGAAATCAGAACATATTAATCAAAGTCAACTTAGCATGTTTTTGGACTGGGCAGAGAAACGCCACGATAACAGACAACATGCAAATGTGCAAACCTCTCCCAGACTTGAACCCGGGTTGCACAAGTGTTACCACTGCACCACTGTGCCACCTCGGTGCATTTCACACTGGTCTTTCTCTCTGCCTACGGAACAGATGCGATAAACGACAGCATGCTGGGAAAACCGCCCAGGTCGACCGTCCCGTTAGAGTCCCAGCAGTTTCAGCGGGGTGGTTCCCATCTGCCCCGGAGGCAAGCGCTTGTTTAAACAACTGTTAACACGAGGAATCCGAGCGTCGATTAATGCGATCCTCCTTGTCGCATTTTGCAGAACCCCCACTGGAAAAGCTGGTGCTGTTTGCCAGCTCGCGGGCTTAATAGCTGCTTTCCCTTCAGTGGGAAGATGGTTTGTCCCCACAGGAGAGTACTGGGAAAGAGACAGGCCCCGTCCCATTAACAAGTGTATAGCTATTTGATTCCTGGGAAGCCTGGTTGAAATATGCCCATCTCAGTTCGTCCATCAGTCTCTTTTTTCGTTTTTCTTCCTGGTTTTTTGTCTGTTCATCCCTGTGCATTTTGCCTCCGTTTCTAGCACGAATGCAACCTGACAGCAGTCACTCTCCAGCTATGTGCAAGTGTCAATTAATGAAAAGTTTTCCTAGAGAAGCCCATAAATATTTCACAGCTGAAGCCACAGGAAATGCCCAGCCAGATGCAAAAGGGATGCATCAGCTAGGTTTTCCAGGGATGTCAGTGTGCCGCCTGTGTTTATCCATCTGGAGATGGAGAAGCTTGTCACCCGGATAATGTACGAGGTGAATTTGCACAGAATCGACCCTCGCTGCCTGAAAGTGACCCCAAGCGCTACGTTACGCAACAAGTTGACCCGTAAGGATTCAAGTGTTATGCCACTTTTCGTGAGTGTGAGTTTGGAATGCGCTCGTCTCGTTCTCCGTTAACGATTCCCACTAGTCCCTCGAAATGCAGACATTGTTCTGCATCTGTGCCGTACACTTTTTGGTTTTGGCACTACATGACACAACATGTAAGGAAAATATTTATAAAAATAATTTTATTACCTTTTCATCCTGTTAAAAGTCATTCTTGTTGCCAAAATCCCAAGGGTGCATAAGAACAGAAATGGAAATACATAAAAGTCTTTAAAACATTTTGAGCATAAGTCAAGGCAATCAAGATGTTTTTACGTCATGCGCCTGTCAGAAGTACAAACTGGTGGGCAGTGGTTAGGATGCAGAACCCAAACTGAAAGCAGCCCTATAATCCATTATGACTGTGTAAACTTTGCTTTTTTTATGTGGCTCAGATTGACTATGCCTGGCCAGACACTGCAAGGCTGGGTGCTTGACTTTACCACCACAGTTCATAACATTTCATTACTTGCTTTGTACTTTAATTAACTAGCCACATTTTTAATTCCTAGCCCATGCAACCTTGATGGAAATTGTCGCACTTCACACTTGATACTCTACCTATAAGCTTCTTTAAAGATGTTTAACTGTACAGCGTCCGATCTGTTCCAAATAGTCAATAGTTCTGTTCAGTCGGGCCTTTTTCCCAGGGCCCTGAAGATCGCAGTTATGAAACCTCTTTTTAAAAAGCCCAGCCTAGATGCCTCAGTAATAAGTGACTATAAGCCTATATCTAACCTACCTTCCTTAGGAAAGATAATTAAAATGATTGTTTTTCAGCAGCTTCAGTTCTTTCATGGTATAAAACAATTACTTTAATGTTTTTAAGTCTGGATTTTGGCCACACCACAGCACTGAGGCTGCACTTGTGAAGGTCTTAAATGACCTTTACCTAAGCAGTGATGAATCAAAAATCTCAGTTTTGGTATTAATGCATCTCATTGCTGTGCTCAGCGCGGCTGACCATAAGCTACTGCTAGACAGACTAGAAAAGTGGTTGGTTCAAAGACCATTGGTACAATATTTCATAAGTAATTTCTTTCCAGATTAAGTAATGCTCTTCTATTTACATAACCAGTCAGAATCTTACATTTAGTTGGAAAGCCTATTCCACAGAGGGCCAAATGTTGTGCTGAGTGTCACTCCACCACAATCCTAATTTGAAACTGCTCATTCCTATTCGGAAATCTGCCATTTTGTGGTATTCCCGCTCTCCTTGTTTTCTTCGAGCGCGAAAATCCCTGTTTGCACCGTGTTACCCCACCAATCTCAATGGGAGATAATCCCTGTTTGCACCGTGTTACCCCACTAATCCCAATGGGAGATAATCCCTGTTTGCACCGTGTT
>JAODKN010000042.1:12538470-12552453 GCA_026774425.1 Petrocephalus zakoni
TATTTTCAAGACAGGACAGACAGAAGGTATGTGACAAATATAACAGGATCAGACTCTTTGGTGTCGATTCTTGCAGATTGATCTTCTAACTGCCTTTCCTCATCAGGGTCATGGAAGGCCTAGGAGACTATCCCCGCCAGCATAGGCCATAAGGCTGGGGCACGACCTGGATGCGATTCAAACCCATCGCAGGACCAGGATCTCAGCAGTAAGCTGAAATTCAATGGCTTGGCATAATATCTGCGGTCTGCGGGCTAAGCTATGTCCCTGCTTTTCACCTATGTTCAGAAGCTGTGCGTAATGACTCAAAGGATAAAATTGCAGTTTCAAGTAGTTGAAAATGAGGTTTCTTCAAGTGCAAGTGGGTTCGCGCTTTGTCGTAATATGAGGAGCTCAGTGATGCAACGTGGCCTTTGGGTGGAATCCGTACTTTATTATAATGAGACAGTAAAAATGGCAGAGAGAGTGAGAGGGCAGTGCAGGGACTGTGTCTCAGAGACGGTTTAAACACCGGTGAATTATATCAGGAGCCGCAGACCTTGGTTTAGGGTCGGAGGCGGGTCTCAGCTGATCTAACCATTTGCAGTTCCATTGTGGTTCAGTAGTTTGGTGAATGTGTATGTATATGTATGGATGAAATACCAGTGGCCTGCCACTCTGCTAGGATCAGCATCTCGAAGATGGATCAATAAGCCGATGGGTGGATGGACATCTAGTATGGCAAAAAGATACCATTAGCTATTATCATGTTAACCATTTCTCTAAGACAACCGAAGTTCTACTGTGACAACCTTGCACACGCAAGTATGACTGAATCCCTGCTGCAGTAGCACTGGTGGTCAGAAGTACCTTAATGTGATGTCAGGCATAAAAGGACCTGCCACAGGGTCGTGGGTGGGCAACGCTGCTCTGCGTCTCGAGCCAGCTGGTGGGATAATAGATTACCTGCAGGCCCTACAGTCCACCAGCTACCTACTTTACTGCATTCTCAAAGCCCATTAAAATGGATTTGCGCGATCCCTGAGCTGTGTCTCTCTCGCGGCTCGCGGCCGCCCCACCAAGCCTGGCTTCACTTCAGTCCACTGCCACTCCGCTGGTAAATAATGTGCAGTAATGTTGCCTGTGTGAGCATGAAAGCCTTTTTTCAGATGCCATTTCCCTCCCTCGCGGTGAGACGCCGCTTTTGTGCTTTAGGAAATTGCATTTTATGCCCCCGCTACTTCTTTTTTTATAGTCGAACAAAAAAAACAATTTTGTTCTGGAGCTAGAGAAATACAAATCACAGACATTGTACACAGAGCGAATTCATAAATAAGGATGTCTAATGTGTAACAAGGATTTTATACTAGGGGTCTTTTTAAAACTCGGCTTTGTCTCGCTGTTATATTCGATTTGTCCGTTTCCGGCTGATACACACAGCGGGAGACACTTCTCCGAATCCCGGGACGGCTCACAGGCATAAGGCTGTAACATCATCCTCAACCAAAGGCCCATCACTACTTCCTAAAGCCATTTGTTATTTTATTATTTGTTATTCAACTTATGCCAGTGTACAAAACCTTCTCATCAAGAACAGTGTCAATAGAAGGAATGATTTTCAACTAAAACACGGCCCATTTTTGAGTGACTACAGTAGGCTAGGGGGCCAGGCTGGAATCCTCAGCTCCAGGGGTGCAGGTTTGGATCCCAGAACACCTACAGTATGCCCTTGGTGTTCCCAAAGTTGTTCTGTGTTTGGATAGTTTTTCTGTGTCCTTCCTCAGTTTGGCACCATCTCATTGGTGACTCCAAAATGCCACTAATAAATGATTGTGCTGTTGAGTGGACGTTGGGTTCCAGTCTGCCGTCCAACCACTTGCTCTGCCCCCCCACCAAAACACTAATTAGACACACAAAAAAGATGAATGAAGGATTACAGTCTTGGAAAAGAAAAGTTTAACTGCTCTGATTTCAATATCCTCCACAATCAGTATATTAAGTTGTTTCCCTACATTTTATGACACATTATCTGATGTGCAGTAAACTGACAGTCTGTTAACTACACAAAAAAATACAATTTGATATTGACAAAGGAAATGGGCAGGGCTGTAGTTTGCCAGGTGCCTGGGATTGCCACTCCACTCCGCCGGAGATTTCTCGGCGATAACCTTTTCCCTGACCCCTGCTGGCATTCAGATTTATTCTCCTCTGAATGATAAGGTGTAATTATCGCAGAGCAGGACTGCGTGTTTCTGAGAGAAGAGCTTCTTTTTTTCCTCTCCGTGGTGAGAACCTCGTAAATACTCCTGCTCACTATGACTCGCAAAGTTCGCGAGAAAAGTGAAGGAGGGGAAAATCAAAAGACTCCGGGATCTCCCGGCGTCTTTCCTGTGGTCAAATTAAACTTTATATGAGTCAGTGAAACATTTCAGCAAAAGATACGGTTAAACCTGCAAGGCTAACACCCAGAACTCGGTTTGTTTTTCAGAAGGTCTGAAAATAAAGTTTCAGGGCTGTTTCTTTCTCAGTCTCTCTCTGTTCACTTTGACAGCTGCCAGTGGTGGCTTGTGTTTTACACCTGGAGATGTTTTATAACCTTCCCGTCAACCACTGAGCCAGTCTACTGCCAAAAAACCCCCGGATTGTATGTTGTGACACACACCACACGCATGCTTCTCTGCGTCTCTCCCGCACGCGTCCGTATAGCTGACAGCAGCCAGAACGGCTTATTTCTAATACATCTTTTCCAGCCGTTTTGCCCAAGTTTTTGAGTCAATTAGCCAATTTTTTTTAAAGGATAAATGCATTAAAATATTAAGTGAATTTGCCAGAAGATTTAGTTACAGTACAGTACTTGATAATAGTAATTTAAGGGTAGATTTCCCATTTAAATCATAGGAAATACTGTTGAATAAAATATGAATATGAAGCATTAAATGAATTAAATGTATGTACAAATTCA
Source organism: Petrocephalus zakoni (assembly GCA_026774425.1). Taxonomy (NCBI): domain Eukaryota; kingdom Metazoa; phylum Chordata; class Actinopteri; order Osteoglossiformes; family Mormyridae; genus Petrocephalus; species Petrocephalus zakoni. Next base: position 12,541,412 of record JAODKN010000042.1, read on the forward strand.
ATTAAATGTATGTACAAATTCAATTAAATGTATTACAAATTCAAGCTTTAGATAGCTGTGTAACTTGTATACAATGTGATTAAGTAATTATTCTATTACTGACAGCCTGACAGAATATCTCATTTGTTTCATTATTCACAGTCTTCAGTTTTTTACTTCTGTTGATGTTCTAGCAAAAATCGTGATATGAAGATGACAGCCAACGCCACTTTATTTACCAATCTGACATTGAGCTCAGACCTCGCCCTGCATCCCTTGACCGTGCACATGCCCATATGTGTGCACGCACACACACATCCTCGCACCCTGAGAAATAAGTCGACCTACATTTCCCACAAGCTCCGCCCCTCACCTTTGGCACCCGCACTGTTGCAGTCGGATCACCAGAGAAGCATAAAGGAGCCTGCTCTCAAATTAATTCCAAATCCTGCCCCCTGTGGATACCGCAATTCTATCAGCAATAAAGTGCATTTCTCTGAATCCATTTGCCAGCCGACACAGAGCGTGTTCCATATGTATCTCCTGATTTACTCAAGAAGGCACCGTCTGCCCCCCCCCCCCCACCATGTCCATGCTGCCTGTCTCACTCGATTTGAAGGAATAAACGAGAATATGGCTGAAAAACCCGATCTAGCTCAAAATAAATGAAAGCCAATTTTTCAAGGAATCTGGGCTTTTATTTTTTTCACTTGGAAGAAATGTTTGGAGGGTATGGACGCAGTGGTGCGGATGCATGTACCAAAGCCCCGTGTGGCTGCGGCAATGAGTTCCAATTAAGGTCGAATTTGGAGCAGATGGAAAAGAAGGGTGAGCTTAGCTATCTCTTTTAAGCTGCCTCTCACTGATAATGTCCCTTTCCGTGCCACAAAACGGACAAGGAGCATCCTCAAAGTGGCCTTTGAGGAGATACAACAGTAGATTTGTGCCCAAATCTTCCATTGTCCCGGTTGCCACCTGCCCCAGACTGTCGTACCGGGCCGGACAGAAAATTTGTCGGACCGCTTAGGAAAACTGCTCTGCTTGGTGGCTGAACAGACAGGAATGTTCACAAACATTCACCGCATTCGGCTCTTCTCTGGAATGTGACCCACTCCAGCGTAAATTGCTGTCGGATTTTAATAGCAGTACAGTTGCATCATATTTTGTTAGATGAGGATCAAAAGGAGATATGTCTATGCATGAGACAGGCCCTGCGCAGTTTTTATCAAGGAATTTAAAAAATTGCAAAAGTGTCATAGTATAGTTTTGGTAGATTGATAAGAACAGAACATCAGAAAATTGTTTAAAAAACGAATAATGACACCATTGACCTCTGATCCAGAACAGTTTAAGTTGTTATACCCCTTAGTGCGATACCTAAGACACCTTTCAGGAGACTTCCGGATTCCCCCTGTGTGAATCATCACGCTCATGTAGGACAGCTGCACTTCCTGTAATCACCCTAACAGAATCCGGGAGATAAATGGCCGTGGCCTGTAAGTTTATCCGCGGAAGCTGAGTCATGGAAGAAGGCCTGACTTTTCACCAATGCGACGCGCTGCATTCTCACATTCGGACTGCCGAGTCAGCCCTGTGGTTCCCGGACGCCGATACCTGCGTGTCCCCGAGTCATCCTGCCGAAAAACAATAACGGCTTATTGATCGCTAAAGCTGCTCCGTTAGCAATATCCCAGCTCAGGAACTGATCGCTGGAGTCTCTCTAAAAAAAGGCAATTCAGGGCAATTCCGCCTCTGGTTTTAGAGATTTTTTTTCTGCACCTCAACACAAAATACAAAAGATCAGCTTGACTTAACTAACCTTGAAACAATGCATTATGTAATAATACAGAATTATAAAAATGTAACAAATTTTAATTTTATAATGTAATAGCACTCACATTTTGCAATAATAGGTCACATTTTGTAATTTTCCACTAAGAAGACAGGACAAGGAGACAAGTATCCAGGGCGATTTTGTGACCTTAGTTCAACAGGCCTGAAAATTTGGTAAAAAAAAAATGACTCATGCGATGAAATATTTACATCAGTGTGATGTCAGTTAGACATGAATCTCTAAAATCACTCTAAGGTGATTTTAAGAGGTGTCATAATTCATACAGAGAGGCCAGGCTTATCATTAGCCAATTGTGTTTTGAATCAGTGAGTGACAGGAGAGAGGGCTAATCAGCTTTCACCTGGGGCCAGTGCCCCTATGGCCCTGCCCCTGAAAGCTGACCTTGGGCAAGCTCACCTTGGTAAATGAGAGGAGGCCCTCTCTCTCATAGTGAGATGACATCACAAAGTTTAAATGGCCTTCTACTGACAGCTTGAAAGCATTAATGTGTGTCAGCTGTTTCATAACGCTCTCTCTAGCTGTTTACAGTAGAGTTCAGGTAATAGTTACTCTGAAAACATCTGGCCTGTTATGAAAAGTAATGACTGAGGGCAGAGAACATCTTGTCCCACTCAGCGGCTGTGAAGGTAGAACAGAGAGAGACTGTGTCATCGATCGCTGACATCCAAAAGCAGTTAACCAGGATGGCTACGAAACGTACCACACTGTAACACACTCCACCCAGGTACACCTTCTAGAAATCTCTAAGCTGCTCTCCCTCGTCGACCACCGTTTTTATATTTTAACAGACCGCACATTCATGGGCCTAAGTGAATTCCTGCATCTGGGTTGATCGTTATCCATTTTCCCACGAGGTTGTACCTTAGTAACAATGTCATATTACTAGCATAGCAACAGATCCAGGTAGCACCTTCCCAGTTTCTTAATGTTATTGGATGACATCATCGCTCCGTAGCACAATACTCACATTTTCTCGGCCTATGGGACAGGAGTGTTGCCAGGAGACTGATCCACTTTATTCAAGGCTTTCCCAAGGCCAGCATAAACACATATAACTCAACACATGCTCCGGAAAAATACCCAGAGTGCATTGGCCACTGTGTTTTTATTTTTTCCCCTCAGTGCTTTTTATGTTAGACAAACACACTGTGGAGCTATGATGTTGCCAGAGGAATACTTCAGAAGACAGATGAAGACAGCTGGCTGGAAACATGTTCTAATCGTTACTTATTTAAATTACTTTTCTTGATATTACTTTGAGACCAGTAAGGTGCATCTGGCTGAGATATATTAACAATTAACTCATAATAGCATGCAAATTGCAATTAATCATGTAATATTGTGAAAGGTGATTTATACTGGTTTAACATCTATCGATACATCCGTCTTCCATAACTGCTTATACAATTCCAGGGCTGTGTTTGACATTATTTTGCTGAATTCTTCTCAAAAAATTATCCAAAACATTCTTTTGCTCAAAAATCCATGTGCTCAAACCATAAACAAACCATTCATTCTGTGAAGGGTAACTCCGCTACATAAGAATAATAAATACTTCCGTCAACCGGATCACCGGCTAGCTGGAACCTATTAAATTTGCCGTCTTGGAAAACGGACGTTGGCGTTATTTAAATAGGAAAGGACTTGGCTGGGTGACGGGGTAGCATATTCTCTGAAGCTAGCACGAAGGGGACAGTCCATCTAATGCTCCAGGGAAGCCATGAAGGGCAGGAAGAAAAGAGCAGATGCTTTTCAGGTAGTGAGGCCTGTATGAAAACCAACCTGATCCGGTGGCCCGAGCCTACTATGCTCCGCGGGGTCCGGTAGACCAGGTCCGGTGCTGCTTGAAGTGCTCCGTTTGAAGAAGTCGCTCGATTGGCCTCTGGCACCTTTATTTATCCCTGGAAGCCAATCGGATTGTGTGGATTTTAGCATAGGATCATGCATTGAAGTCCGCCGGGTGGGGGAGGGGCAGTTAACTGGCACACAGACCCCCTCACACTCAAACCACCACGAACATAAACCCTTGGACAGAGAGTCAGAGAAATGGACCAGCCAGAGGAGAGGGAGAGACGTACTGATCACCAGGGCATTGCGGCTGCCGTGCACCAAGCACCTGTTAGAGTGTTACACACTGCACCTCTTTGCAATATCCATGAGCGTGCAACTCCAAACACTCTAGAGCGTCATTTCTCAACCCTGTCCTGGGAGACAGTCCACAGTTTTTGATTGTTCAGTTCTGGTTTGTCAGGAGCTGTGGGGGAGCAGAAATGTGGACTGCCTGGAGGCTCCCGAAGGACTGCGTGGAGAAACTGCTCTAGAGCGTCGACAGTCTCCCAGTGGGCGACATTACTGTGCCAATAAACAGGAGGCTTCTCCACATCTGAGCTGTTCAATCCTGTGAGAACCGTCACAGGGCAAAACATATGAGCAGAGAAAACGGAACTAACAGTACCCAAAGCATGTACAACTGATAACGAATTCTGGGACATTGCGTGAAGCTTCCTCCTGTTCAGTTTAGGTTCTGTGTAGTTAAGACTTTTGCAGATCAATAAAAGGCGGGGCTTTCATTTGGTAGGTCTGCTATGGGAAAGAAAGACTGCCCACAGCAGACCATTATATCTTTTTTGTGATGGGAAAAACAGTTTTAACACATACCGTTAACTGTCAAACATAAACTGGAATGACCTCTCACTGTGCAGATGTTCCTTTTGCTTAGCTGATGTGCACCGTGATCCTACACACTCCCCCTCAGTCTTCTCCACAAAACTATATATATATATATACATATATATATATTTAATTTATTATTATCTGAGATAAATAGTAGTATATAGCTGGTGATTCCATCTGATTCATTTGAAATTTCTTGCAAGAGCAGATTTAGTGTTTTGGGAGTCTCTACAAAATTCCAAACGTAACAGACATACACTACAAACAGGCCTTTTTTAAGACTACTGAGAACAATCTAATTAGTGCAAAATCGAAACATGGGTGCAGCTAGCCTTGAGGTCAGATAAAAAGACTAGTTAGGAAGCCAAGCTCTTTGCAACTGATGATCACTGATGCTGAACTCTGGGACTAAGGCTTGCTTTCAACTCAAATGATAAATTAGCTTCTCTTTGATAGTTGAAAACTACTTTGAAGTGCTGTCGAATTTATTTCAGTCGGTAGAATGTTAAAATTCTGCAGTTCGCTTATTTGGGACTAAGTTCTGGATAATCAACCCAATTTTTTTTAAATCCGATTCATACAGGGGAGAACTCATGCCTGACACTAACAATTGTGCTATTTTTAATCCTGACAGCTTGTACATTTTCAGCTCTAAATTGATTAATTTAAGTCAATAAGTGGATGATAAGAAGTAAACTCGCTGGTTGCTTCAGCCAGCAAGAGCTAGTTTTGGTAGCAGGATCTTCTAGCAAAATCCACCTCACAAGATGGACTGACAGGTGGCCAACATTGAGCTAATTTATTCTGCTGGTTAGATAACTGCGTCTTATAATGGAGGCAGTTTTTTATATCCATATTCATAAATGTATTTTTAGAAAATCAGCACAAGACCCCACAACAGATGAGGCTGCTTAGCATTTTTCGTTTTTCCTTTATTCTCTTGGCTGGCCTCGGCTTTCCAACCGTCTGATTATTGTTTAAAGAAACGCTCACTATATTTATTTGTCATCTTTACCCAGGAAGCCATCCGCACAAAATATTCCCCGTTTGCTGTTTAGTACCCAGGGAAAGGAGCATGTTTCCTAGCACCGGGGACTGATCACCTTCCCGAAGGGGACCTCGTGCGCGAAACCCGGCCGCGCGCGTGCGTGCCCGAGAGAGAACGCGAAGCTTCCGACGCGCAAGCGCATATCCGTCCGCCGCGCGAGGGTGCCGCGGCGTTATGCCCGGATGTAGATAGGGCGCCTCTCTGCGTGCATCACCGGGAGGTGCGTCTCAGCAGGCGCTGGGACCCCGCTTCGCATTTCATGCACCGCATCGCTCCTCATTCCCCCGAGCTCGCTGACAGATTGGGGTCAAGTTTGCGGTGCCTCCCTGCACACCGCCCGCGTGCCTTCGCGTTCCCCGTGGTGGGCGGGGGCGTTCGGCGACGACGGAGTGACAAAAGTTATATTGCACAAATTGGTTCGGATCTGAACTGGTTCTTCCCAATGCAATTACACCCCCTCCAAGAAACATCAGAAATCAAAGCGTTAAAATTAAACGTATTTTCATGTTCGGAAAAGAAATAACCTATAAGAACATGAAAATTAATAAATTTAAATTAATTCATTTAAATATGTTCAAGTATACTGGGCTACATAACAAAAAAATTTTACTACATTTTTAACAACCCACTGCTTGGAAAAAAAATCATTAAAAAATAAATATATCCTGTAGGCCTATAGTCAAACTTCTACAAAGCTGCGATAACACTTTTTCCCTTTCATGGATTTGTATTGCGTAGTGTGAATGTGTGCCGGGTTCTTCAGAAGCCCATATCTTGTCCCATTATAATTACTGTCTCAGATCAAGGCAGCTAGCCTTGATATTACTATTGATTTTCTGCACTTTGGTCAGTCACTCCCCTAAATCAATGCTGATGGCCCTTGTTAGTAATTAATTTGCCGGAAGACAACCAGGAATAATGCGGCTGATTCATTTCGCAACCAGCCCTTGAGTTGTGTCATTCATACGCGGCGAAACCCTGCGTTTAGTTTGCGGCGCGCGCGGGGACGCTGGGAATACCTCCGCGCGCCGCAGAAACTTAGCCCACGTGAACCGTGCTGCAATCGTCGGCTTTATTACTTTTCGGGGCGATGAAACTGAACCTTTAAACAATTTAGCACAGTTACAGGTTTGTGTGTGTGTGTGCGCCTGTGTGACGTGCTATGCCTACCAGAACAGATCCGATGGGGCGCATTTGGCGAAGGTGGGGAATGGGGGGCGTCGGGTAAGCAGACAATCCGTAGCCACGCCTCTGGGAGAGACAGGGCTTATTTGTTTTAGGAAGAACCCCTTTATCTGAAAATTAGATTAAAGTAATTACATAGTTCTGGGTGGGTGGACGTTTTTGGACGCACAGTAGCTTTTTTCCTCAGGGGGACATGATCCAAAAATGTCCCCCATGACGCCGACCCTGGCCATGAGTAGGAAGTGCCAGCATGCACCAGATTGGTCTTACATCACGCAGACTTTGCGTCTCGCCCTCTCCTTCCCTAACCCTAACCCTAACCTTGCCTATAATTACTCAGCACACACAAGATAAGGGCTCCTGAGGCCATCCACAATAGTGTGGAGGTAGGTAGCCTTATGCCACATCAGATGCTTTTGGAAAGTGGCCAATCAGCAGGTGGAGACAGACTCCTGTTGCCCGAAACGCTGCAGCTCAGGGAGCCAATTTTTCATTCCTGGGGGGTTCGGGGGGCTGAAGGAGCAATTATTACCCCAGCAGTTGTTTCTCAACACAGGGAAGCCAAGCCTCTTACCCTACTTTTGGTATGGTTGTTTATCTGAGATGATTATCTCCACTTTATCGCCAAGGGAACGATTTTTTATTTACCCAACAGTGAAACACTGACATAGATCTATGCCCCTCCTTCGTAGGTGGTTTCCAGCTGCCCTTTTCACAAGGGCATTTTTTTTTGGGTGGTGGCTTGAATCTCATTGGCTGGCATGCCATGTGATGCGATTGCATCATAGGTCACATCTGGCAGAAGTGAAAGTGACCCACCTTAAGATGTCCTACGTCGTTATCCACACGCCACCGCACACGGGCGCCCGCTTTGCGGCAGTCCACACCTCTCCATATGTCACCGTGGCGCTTGCTCAGTTCGCTGCATGAACCTCCCCCCCCCACCCCAATGTGGTCTTCCTACCCCCTGGGGCAGCCCAACTCTGCTGCTTCCGTTCCCCCCCAGTCTGGCAAAAGGCTGTCGAATCTGGTCTTCCGGTCCCTTAGGGGGGCTAGGAGGGAGGTGGCGTGCCCCATGACCCGCACGCCGTCCCTCCCAAGCAATCACAGCTGACTCGATCATAATTACGCCCCTGCGCTGCCCCGTCCCACTTTCGGTAATGTATGTGCCTCACTAATTGCCTCCGTATGTTTAACAGCATAAACACATGAATCACTGCCGTCTGGAGCGGCTGCTCAGCTCAGAGGGCTCGGTGATAAATCGGGCGTGTGATTTATTATGCACGCCTGCGCCCCCTGCAGGTCGGCCTCGGTGCGGCGCAGAACGCGTCAGAAGGTGGCGAAGCACCTGAACACCCCCCCCCCCCACATTTGCTTCCTCCCCAGATGATGGGTGTCTGCCAAAAGGGTCAAGGCTGCACATTTGCTGCACTTCCCATGATGCCATGGTGTTATCAGGGAGAGGCCATTTGGGGGTTCGGGGGGTGGGGGGAGGGGTTACACTCAGGTTTTTCCATTTCCGAGTCCTCAGCTGACCTTCAGGAGGGGGACCAAAGTGTAGAGGGGGTGTAAGGGATGTGGAGAGTCCATTGTGGTGGCCCAGAAGATGTTTGTATCCATTTTACCATAAATAACTTCAGGGCTGGCAGGGAGGGTGACTGAACCTGGTCAGGGCAATCTGGGAGGCAGGGAGGGCGGTGCTAGAGGGAAGTCGAGCAGTTGGCCAATCAGAACGATTTATTCTGGACGCAGGCATAAGATGTATTCCCTCAACATGGTTAGTGAGGCACTCGATGGAGAGGCACACAGGTGTGAGATAAAAGGGCCGAGCGGCTCCCTCGGCCCCCCGGCCCCTCGACCCGCGCAGAGACTGGCGATGCTGCTTCATCTCCCGCCGTTGCCATGGTTTTAGATGACTCTACAGAGATAGCGCTGAAGTGCTAGGCAGTTTGATTACCCATCCAGCACTGCTTCCACTTTAGCCCAAGGTGGAAGGGGGGGGGACTTGTTTTTTTCTCGCAACATTGAAATACGAATGTTTCCTCTTACTGAAATAGGAATCTGTTGCTAAAGAGGCCGTCTACTGGCCACCGCCGACTGCGAGGGGGGGGGAAATGTCAGTACTGGGACTAACTGGCCCTTTTGGATTCGCCTCTCCACTGGAGCGTTGGTTAACAAGACAAGCCTCTGACCAGCAGAGTAATGAGCACTAAAGAGCAGCCCGCTGCCATGAAGCCTTCACGTTAAATTTTGTCACTGGGGTGGTACTGGCTCAGTAGATTAGTTAAATTAGATGATCGTTATGAGAATGTGTCAGTATAAGTCAGCTGCTTCCCAGCCATGCAGATGGTTGCGTAAATAGGCCCTGTCTCGTTTTCAGACGGGCAGGAACATGCAAAGGTGGAGGAGGCGTGTGAAGTGTCAGCACCCCCAGCAACACCGTCCGCAAGGGGAGTCAGGCGAGGATCTGAACAGCCCAAGGAGATTCCAGGCTCATCTTCTGCCACAGTTCAGGTTTGAGAGGGTGAGCAGGTGGGTGTGTGTGTGCGTGTGCGCCGAGCAGGGCCGTCAAAGCCTACCCGCCACCATGGCGACAGCGGCCACTTGGGTGTCAGTCGACCTGTTTCTCCTGTCGCCTTGGAGACAGGCGCTTTCATCACCGTGCCGAATGTGTACCATAGCTCATTTGTGGAATACGGCTAGCGTTTGCAGGGAGGTGCGGACCCTGGGGCCTGGGGGGGGGGGGGCCTGGAACCGGCCTTGGTCTGATCAAAGGGCTGGGCTGTGGAGACAGCTTCACACTCCCGCCTGTCACCCTGGGTGGAAGTCAGTCGACAGTCCAGACGGAGAATCTCAGCCATTTCACAGGCAAATATAGGGGTCGGTTTCCCCTTCCTCTCCTTCCTCTCCACTACCCATGATCGCCTGTTTGACTCACTGCCTTCTTACCTTCCACCATCACCCACTTTCATGGGATCATCCCACCCTCCCATTAAAGAAATTGTCTGGGATGACATGATCGTTAAAAAGGGACCAGACTAAGTAGCAATGAAAGGGGGGGGTAGGATTTTCTCTAAGCAGGAGAAGCAGTTACAGTACCATGAATAGGCCACTCATTCAAGCCCTGATCATTTAAGACGCTGCTTTTGGAACGCCATTGCAGGCCTCATACACACGCAGACACGCATACAAACGCCAGCCTATTTACTATTTGTGGATGAAAAGCAGAGATTATCCTCGTCTAATTAATTTCTCTGTGTAAATATGTCCAGATTTTTTGCAGTCAAAACGACGGGGCTGTGGGAGCTTCTGGTTTGGCAGCATAGAGGCCTCTTTTCCGCCGATGGGCCGCACCTGTTTGCCAGAAGAGATTAGCCCGTACGCAGCTGGTGATTTTACGCCGAGCCCCAGCGGAGGGCGGTGCGGCCGCAGGTGTGGAGGATGGGGCCGAACTGCGTTGTGATGCCGAACATCGCATCTCACTCACAGATTGATGAGAGAGATGCGCGTTTCAGCTGCTCAACCAAGCATACGAATTTGGAGTTTGTGCTTACGCCCCGCCAATACAAACCGGCAGACTGCAGGTCCTCATATCAGCCTGCCACCCTGTCACCCAGCACCACTACGGCCTATTAAAAATTTACCTTGGTGTATTTGTTGGGAAATAACTGCACATAACGCTGTGGTGGTAGGTCAATTCCACCAAGCTCCCGTCGGCATTAATCTCATTATGTCCAACTAGAGACGACATCATGCGGATGCAAAGGAAATCATTTGGCAAGAGCCGTGAGCCCATATGACGTTTTGCGTCATAAGGAGAGTATGGTGCGACTTCTTGACATTTTTCTCATACCCTTTTTCCTAATCATCCTTTGTCAATTAACTTGTTTAGCTTTATAGAGCCATATTGCTCTAAAATAATATTTATATTTTGTCATATATTACGGTACAATATTAACATATTTACAGCTTACAGTACTTAGTTATTGTTATGGTTGTGAGGTTAGGGTCGCTAGTGAGGTGAGAATTAGGGTTAGGGTTAAAGTTAGAACTAGGGTCAGAGTTACAGCTAGAGTAAGGGATGTTATTAGGGTTATAACTTGGGTTAGGGTTAATATCAGAGGTATGTTAGGGTTTTAGGGTTAGGGTTACATTTAGGGTTGCTAATAAGCTTTGAGGATGGGTTAGGGTTGACTTACACATGGGTTAGGGTTGCCCTTAGGTTTACCCCCCCCCCCCCCACACACCCCCACACCCACCCGGGGGGGTGGGCGGGACAAGGGGGGCGGCGGGGCAGTGGGG
>JAODKN010000042.1:12552553-12564745 GCA_026774425.1 Petrocephalus zakoni
GGTTTCTAATTGGCTTTGTGGTTGGGTTTGGGTTTTATTACACATGGGTTTGGGTTGCCCTTTGGTTTACCCCCCCCCCCCCCCCACACACACACACACACACACACACACACGTTGTTGTTGTCATGACAATGCTGACTTCTGGTAATTGTGCGGAAGACACTCCCCCAGTTTCATCTCCCGTCCACCTTGGTAGTGACCTTGGTAGTGACCATTTTTCTCCATCTCCATGCTAGTCGACCCCATCTTCTTTTTCCTCCCACTTTAATTTCCTCCAAGCATTACGGTTTGCTCTCGATCACTAGGCCTTCTCACAATATGCCCTTAACAAGGCAGCATCAGTCTGGCCATCTTTGCCTCAAGTGAAAGTTTTGATTGGCTCGAGAATCAACTTTTTGTTTACCTTGTGGCCCACAGTATTTTAAAAATATCTACAGTGGCGCAGAAGTTCAAAGGCATCAATAAGCTTCCCGTTCTGCTGCTTTATTGTTCAGGGCTCACATCTTAGAAGAGTCTCATAAAGCGCCATATTCTGATCTTTGTTCTTTGAAGTACACCAGTGCATGAATTTTCGATCCTTCAGTGCTGGATCCTTTTCCTGATGACCTTTCCAAGAAGGTGAAAGCTTTCTATAACCTCTTTGTCTTCAGTGTCAGCAGGAGCGTTAGTTGCATCTAGTTTCTATCTGCACATTGAGGAATTTCACTCTGTTCTTTAAGTATCTTCGGATCTTTATTTTCTGATATGTGGTGTCAGTAGCATATCGATCATCCTTTATTCTCCTCTCCTCTTGAGTCCACCACTGCCTTCGTCCAGTCCAGCTTCTCTCATTATGTGTTATATACGTGCAAGTCAAATAGCTATGATTTCTCTCTCTTAGTTTGCCATCTAATTCTTCACTGCTACAGGAAGGAAGATATTTGCTTCAAGGTATTTGTACGAGAATTTTTGAAGAACTTATTGAAAGTTGCTGGGCTCTGCCTGTGATTCACAAGCATAGAAAACAAAGCACAGAAAATGTCAAATCTATCGCTCGTAAAACATAGTAAATGCAATTTCTAACAGTGCGTGCAATGAGCAGCATGAAATAAGTTCCCCTTGATACAGGAGGCAAGTGGGGGGTGGGGGGGTAAGATACGTGTTGGGCTGAATGACAGCCATCCACGCCTCTCCAGGAGTATCTTATTGATTGGGCAGGGTAGGTGGGCGTGGCTGTTTAGGGTTGCTAGTCAGGGTCAGGCCAAATATCCCCACACTGAGTATATCTTGTGTTTTGTCTCTGCACAGTCTGGCGACCGGCACACTGTAGCAGCTGTCCCCGACCGCAGTCTGCCACTGAATACAGTCCCGGACCCTCCTCGCACCACAAGAGGACAGCCAACCTCCTCCCATCCCAGTGTCTTTTCCTCAGCTCCAGTTCATTTTGAATTTTAACGTTTAGAGATTGCGGCAGTGTGGCGTTTTCCTGTGTGGCAGAAGGGAAGCAAAACAGTAAAAAGGGAGGAGCACAATTTTCATTTCTTTTTTGGCTGGAAGGCATAGAGGACAGGGGGGCTTATTTGTGACCCCGTGATTTAGGCTTACCGCCCTTCTCAGCTTCAGCCAGAGCCAGGCATAAACAGCAACAAGAAGAACTTCTGCCTTGTCTCTGACTGCCAGCTTCCAAGCGGAGGACAGGGAATGCTGGGTAATGCACTGCTGACAAACTCGTGGCCAATCAGGTGCAACTCCTCCATAACGCCTTCATTTTTCATACCAGCATGCACACTCAGCTCTGATGGCAGTCAGACAGCCAGAAACATTGCATATCATTTCTGTGTGTACTGGAAACGGCAGTTCTTTCATGGCGAGCAGACGGCAAGGCCAAATCCACTAGACAGAGCCGCCCACAGATGGGGCCTGGTGACCGATCCATGGATCGCTGGGTAAAACGGTCTCAAAACATCAGCTGCCGTGGCAGCAGGAACATGGCCCGACTAGGCATGCATGCAATAATTCTATAATAATAATCTGTATGAAATGACTGCTACCGTAATAGATATAACGGGCTTTTGGAAACTTTGCGGCTGGTGAGGTTTTTGAAGGCGAAGATATGCTGACATCTTGTGGCAGCTGCGAGTAGTGCATGGCAGAATCGCAAGCTCTATATAATGGAGATGCACGGATGTTTACAGCCACTCCTCGTTTAGCGATGGAGGTAGGTTCCAGTGACCAGGACGTTAAGTGAAATGGCTGCTAAGTGATCACGGTGGCCTAGGTGTGACCACGACTGCGCTGCCAAGATCACTAGTCGCTGCCATCTCATTCAGGTTCTCGTATGGCCACAACACCTATTATTGTGTTCATCTGAGGCCACAGGAAAATATGTCTAATATCCAAAAACCATTTATGCCACAAGTGTGAGGCAATAAAAACCCAGAATAGATTGTTCGAAAAAAATGTATTTTCAACAGATACTACAATTCAAAACTGGATTAACATAGTTCGGACCATTACAGACTTCAGTGAAATTAAATGTCAATTAACAAAAACATTACTTTCATCAAAGCCGTTATTTTCAACATACTTCTGCGGAAAAAAATTACTTCAACACACACGAAAGAAGTGCAACAGCTGGTCTCCTGGAGCTGACCCATGTGCCATACACCACCCACGAGTTACCAGGTTAGCTAAAACACTAACCAGCCAGTCCCATTTGCCCTGTACATCCACTGGGTTTCAGAGCAGCAATAAACTGTACCAGTAATTAATTCAGAAGCTGAAAAAAAACCTTAACATGACAGGTTACGGGAACGTTGAGTTCTCCACTTTTCAGAAATAAATGCTACTGAACACAACAGTTACCTACTGAAGTTCAGCGGGCTTTTTTGTATCAGAATCACCTTCTTAAACCATTTCCGCTAAACCTCTAACTACATAAACTTTTCAACTCTCAAAACACTCCAGTGTCACCTCCGTTTTCATGCACTGCGGTTCAGTCGCGCTGAGCATTTCCCTTCTGCCTTATGAAGCAGCCAAATAAAATAGTATAAACACCTTATACCTGATCTGCCTGCAGTTAGTTTTTTACGGGGATAAAATTCACTTAAAATTAAATAAAATTCAAGCATGTTAAATTAAACTGGCGTATAGTATGTTAAACAGAGTCCAGTACAATTTTCAGAATACTTCAGAAAACAATGCAGCATTTGTTTTTCGTTTTTCGATCTGTATTAATTTAGACTTCGCTAGGTGCAGTCCTACTGAGTGATAACACAGCACACATCCACATTCAAAATCTTCAGGGGAATTTCCTAGCGTAAGAAGACGAGGATGTTGGCTTGGGGCAGGATGGTCATTCAGAAGGACAGGATGGTCTTCTGGATAATATCCACACACTCCCGCACCTCGTCCTCCTTGATAATGAGGGGCGGGGCCAGCCTGATGATGTCACCATGCGTGGGCTTGGCCAGCAGTCCGTTGTCCCGCAGACGCAGACACACCTTCCAGGCGTCATAGTCTGAAAGAGCAGAAGTGTCAGGCTGCGGGGATCAGCTGGCAGCAGTAAAGGTGATTCAGCTACGTCTGGCAACCGATGGGGGCTTGCTTAGGGCCAGTTTATAGGCAACGCTGGCTATGCGTTCACTTAAGCATCCTGGCTGCCATGTGTATTCTGCACCCGTTACACATGTCATTTGTGCAGATAACGCTACGCATATGCAAGGTGCATTACCACCAAAAAATCTTGGGGCAGTATGGCCACCTTCAGTCACAGGATTAAGTGTTTATATACATTACAGTTAGTATTAGAGTAGCGTCTGAATTTTTTTAAGAATGAGTGGCTGGAAGATATTCAACACCAAATATTTCAGAGGCAAGGGAAAAAACATTCTGAACATTATTGTGTGCCTCTGTGTACAGTGTCTTCAAAATTTAATAGCAGTTCTTCTGTTTCCAAACTCAGTCTAAGCTAAGAAACTTTTGCATGAGGTCATAATCATTTTTATCCTTGCCGTTTAAATCACTCATAGACATGTTTGTGAGGAATTTATACATTTTAAATTCAATTTTTCTTTATAAATATTGCAATACTTATTACAAAACACTGGAATATTTTTCCAATATTGTGCAACCATAATACAAAGTATGGAATTCTGACTACTACCAGATATGAATATGAAATGGAGCGGTGGGTAGGATGTAGAGAATGCTGCAGCAGAACTACAGAATTAGCAACTCACTGTGGCAGCATGAAACATTTCATGCTACAACCTCATACAAACAAGAAAGATTGGAAACTAAGCAGTCGACCCATATGGTTCTCTCGCACTGCCCCCTGGTGGACATGGCGATTAATCCTCTAGACTGATGTAAACTACTTGTGCAAGTATGAGCAGCACAGCGACAGCACATGGAGTATAAACCGTCCCTTAAATAGTATCAGCTCAATTATAACCACTGACCCAGCAGTGCAGCCCTCCCTTACTGTGCCATTAATAGTCTAACCTTTGGTTTCCTTAATGACGATGGCATTAAGGAGGCCCTTCCCCCTGACACAGGTGACGACGTCATTGGGCAGCTTCATTAGCTCCGCCCTCAGGAGCTGACCCATGTTCTCCGCATTCTCCGCCAGTCGCTCCTCCTCCAGCACCTGCGGACCATAGACGCTCATAGTTTGCGGAGGCCCTGCAAACTGCAGGCCAAATTGCACGCCACAATGTCCCACACTGACCTCCAGGGCGGCGATGGCCACTCGGCAGGCAATGGGGTTCCCTCCGTATGTCGAGCCGTGCTCTCCGGGCTTGATGGTCAGCATCACCTCGTCATCACACAGCACAGCAGACACCTGGGCAGGGGACCGCACAGTTACATCACAGGAAGCCAAAGGGGTCAGGAGGTCATACATGTAAATGCTCAGAAAGCACAGAAATGAATGATAAGGAAATGTGGATCCATCCAGAAAGGGATGCCGCAGGGCAAACTCACGGGATAGACACCTCCGGAGAGAGCCTTGCCCAGCATCACCAGGTCTGGGCGCACCGCCTCGTGGTCCACAGCCAGCCTCTGGCCGGTGCGAGCCAGACCCGTCTGCACCTCGTCGGCGATGAACAGAACCTGGGCAGGATGTGAATGATGTCAGTTTACGTTAAGTAGGCCGAGCGAAGCATAACCGATGAGCGATAACAAAAACTTTATTGATCCCAGGGGGAAATTCTTGTGCATCTGCTATGCGTAAAAATGACAGCTGTGAGCAGAAGATCAAGCTGAACACCTGAGTTTTAAAAGAAATGCCAAACAAATCAGGGGGAAGTTGTAGGCATTGCAATGCATTAACTGCCCATTAGAGGGCAGTATACATGTTGTTTAAAGTAGCACTTGCGTAACACCTGTTCAGTACTCTATAAATGAACAGGGGTAAAAAACGTATTTAAAAAGTCCTGAAGTGTAACGTTCTCAGCATGTGGGGGCGGGGGGGTTGCACTCACATTGTGCTGAGTGCATAGCTCCCGCACTTTGGTCAGATACCCGGGTTCCGGGACCACGACTCCAGCCTCGCCCTGGATGGGCTCGACCATGAACGCAGCCACATTCTGGTCCTGCAGGGCGCGCTATGGAGAAATATCCAAAAAAGGTCTTCAGAAAAGTGACAACAGAGCTTCACCAATCAGAGTACAGCATTCGGCATGTGTATGCATTTCATATGTAAAAAGTAAGAAACGGCAAGAAACTGCAACAACCAGGAGGCATGAAGCCAAAAGCCCCACCTCCAGTGCAGGGACGTCATTGTAGGGGATGAGCTCAAACCCCGGCATGAAGGGCCCAAAGCCATCGTAACTACTGGGGTCCGTGGAGCTAGAGATGGCAGCCATGGTTCGTCCCCAGAAATTCCCATCTGCAAGGCAACAGAAAGGGGCACTCCTGAGCTCGCGGCCAGACAGACTGGACGCACACACAGCGTGTGACTGACAACAAGCCGGTCATGCTGTACAAGACAACCATGCCAAATCTATGACTTTTACGATTTCCACATGCAGATAATATCAGGCTGGACTAAGTTAATCATCCAGCAAGCCGTGGAGACAAGCTATTTCGCGATACAGCACTCGGCTGAATTCCAGTGCCATTATAATGTAACAGATATCTTATCAGTCGTCATACACATACATTAGCAGATATAACAGAAGTCTGTAGATAGTGGAAAGAGACCGTGATCTGCACTGTGTAACCATCTTCATGACAAACATAAATAAACTGATAAATATAGATTTTGAGATGATATTCAGATATGACTCACAGGAAATACAAATAACATTCCTGGATTATTCCTTCAAGAAGATCCTTGCCATTCCTGACCTTGGTTTAAAGGGTTCTACTTTTTTCTACACCTTGCATATTTGTGGATTTTATCTCTTATATAAACAACCCTTATGACTTCACTTCAAGTCAGCGTCAGTCATTTGCAGAGTAAGGAAAACCTTGGATGTCAGAATACTTACTTGCAAAGATAATCTTTGCCTTGTATTTGGGGACGCCCTTCACCGTGTACGCCCACTTACGAGCCAGCTTGCAGGCAGTCTCTCCGGCTTCGACGCCTGTGGATAAGGGGAAGCAGGCATCACCTCACTGGAAGGTCATGGTGAGAAAAGGCCAGAGCAGAACGTCTCACCCATCCCGGGAGTTTGCGTACCTGTGTTCATAGGAAGCACCTTCTGGTAGCCGAACATGCTGGTGATGAACTCCTCATACTCGCCAAGCACGTTGTTGTAGAAGGCGCGGGAGGTGAGGGTGAGGCGTGAGGCCTGAGCGTTCAGCGCCGCTATGATCTTCGGGTGGCAGTGGCCCTGGTTCACTGCACTGTAAGCGCTCAGGAAGTCAAAGTACCGCCGGCCTTCCACATCCCATACATAAATTCCTGTCACGGATGGAGAGGCGGCATGGTCAACCACAATGCACCTCTTCCAAGACCTGATAACCATCCATACAGGTCTGCTAGAGCAGCAAGCCAACTCAACATAGTATGTGGATACACTTCCCAAACTACAACTCCCCGTCTACAGCAATGTCTCCCAGCCCAAGCCCCAGGGAACCCGATGTCCTGTGTTGCCAGCGACTGACTCCAAATCACTCTCCACAACACAATACTAGAAGAGTGCTCCAGGGACTGGCTGGTCCCACATTCTCACTTTTCTCAATTTTTTGATTAAAGAGTCTGCTAAATAAATAAATGTAAACATATATAATTAGTACAGAGCTTAAGCAACTACTACTGTGATCTCCTGTGTTGGGGGCTGGGTCCGGCTAGGCCTCCGAAATATCCTTAATGCGTAGCTCAGTGTGTTGGTAACTGGCACCCTTTACAGGGCGTTCCCCTGCCGCTTCCTGGCCTAGGCCCCAGTCCTCATTTTCCGTTCCCTGCTTTTCATGCCATGGCACATGGCTGCCAGCCCATTGGCCCATGGCGCCAGTCGGCATCGCTCACCTTCTCCTCTCTGCAGTGCCACAGGCAGAGGGTGGTAGTTGTGTGCGCCATACTTCTCCTCCCGGGAGTACACCTCTTCGGAGGACAGGGGACGCTCGGTACTCCTGGCGGCAGGGGCCGCGGTGGAGGCAGGCCGGGCTCCGGAGCTTATGCCGCAGCTCAGCGATGGCACTGGCTGCCTCAGAATGCGGCTCAGCCGGGAGAGCATGCCTTCCTCTGTCTACGGTGCGTTTTGTTTCTGTGCTGCAAGACAGAAGAGGAGTCAAACACTGGAAGAGGAATTAGACCTGCATAGCACCAGGGGAAAGTAGGGCAGAGCGATGAACAGCGTCTGCCTACGTCTGAAATGTCACCCAGCCAGCAAATAGGCAGCAGGCCAAAACAACCGAATGGCAGTACCTCCGACTCACAATGGCCAGCGGGACGTCACCGGGAAACCGATCCCGCGGATACTGCAGAACCGGAGAACGGATTTCCATTGCTGTATCTTGGTAAACAGGTCAGCCTTTGTAGAAACCATATGTGTACAAATGCTAGTTCTTTGCATTAAAGAACAAAAGCAAAGTTATGGTGCTTATGTCCAACCAAATACAGTATTTAGCATACAGTGCATTTTTTGCTCATAAGACACTGCGTCCTGTGTTTATTGTGCAGTTTTCCCGCAGTTCTGTATTAAAGTTAAAGTTTTGGTGTAATACTTTCATTATTGGGGGCAGGGCTTGTCTGAAAATCCTAGGACAGACCGAATTCCTTCCCTTCTCCAAAGGAGCACCAGCAGTCGTTTAAGAGCAGGTTCAGTTTTGTCTCCGTCCCCGGCCCGCTGATTTGGGAGCTTGTGACCTTTCATAGCCTTTTCCGGGCGCCCCTACTCCCAAACCCAGATAAAAATGTCCTGGTTCTGCTGGCCCATCCCCATGTCACACACTTCTGTTCTTTGTCCTGTACAGAACACGTCCCACAGTACCTCTCTATGTGCCCATTGTCCTTTTAATAGACTCTGCCTTTGCTGCAAAGAACAAACTGCTTTGTTTCGGTGGTGGAGGGGGGGTGGGGGGAGTCATATTGTTACCCCAATGGCAATATCACATCACAAACGTTTTACTTTTAAATTATCTGTGGGACACTGGCGCAAGATCAGGTCATGATGAGCTGATTTAAATAACTGCATGCCTTGATATGTCATTGAGTAAAGCAAAGTAAGTGTAAAAAAACTAAATATAAATAAAAAAGTATTCTAAAACGGCCTGGGCAAATTTGTTGGTACCCCTAAAAAAGAGCGACTTTTGTGACTTTTTCAAACATGGTGTTTCTGTGACTACAGTTGGAAACATTATTAAGAACTTTAAGGTCCACGGGACTGTAGCAAACCTCCCTGGATATGGCTACAGGAGAACAGTCAATCTCAGACTGAGCAGGAGAATGATGGATGGTAGAAAAAGCCAAGAACTACTTCCAAAGAGACGCGGGCTGAAGTTCGAGGTCAAGGTCCATTAGTGTCTGATCGCACCATCCGTTTTTAACATAAGTGACCGTGGGCTGAATGGAAGAAGACCCAGGAGGAGGCGGATTCCACTACTAAAAAATCAAACTGGAATTTGCTAAAATGCATAGTGACAAGCCACAATGCTACTGGAAGAATGTCTTTTGGAGTTATGAGATAAAATTGGAGCTTCTTCAGCAAGTCACATCAGCTCTATGTCCCACAAAAAAATGAAGCTTACAAAGAAAAGAAAAGAAAAAAGAAAGAGAAAAGAACATTCTGGAGCATGTGCAGCCCAGTGTCAGAAAGCTCTGTGTCAGTCACAGGACATGGGTCCTCCGAAAAGGATAATGGCCCATAACAGACAGCGAAACACACCTAAGAATGGCTAAGAACAAAACTATACTGAACTGGCCTCCTATGAGCCCTGAACCGAAATCTTTCGCTCATCTATAGAAAGAACTGAAGCATGCAGTCTGGAGAAGCCACCCTTGAAACCGGACACGGCCGGAGCAGTTTGCTCAGAACGACTGGGCCAAACCAACTGCTGACAGGTGCAGAAGTCTCACGGAGAGCAACAGCAATCGCTTGTTTGCAGCAATTAGCTCTAAAGGTTGTGCAGCAAAATATTTGGTCAGGAGTCCCATCATTTTTGACCAGGCCATTTTCATTTGTGTTATTTACAATATTCTACTGAATCAAAATTCTACATCAAAGTCTAATTTTTATTGAACGTGGAATAAACAGTGACGGGCATCAATTACTTGTGTCAGTTTCAAGTTATTTCAGAGACAACTGTGGGTTCTTATTGTTTTTTGTAGAAGGCTACCGACATATTTGTCCCCATCTGTATAAATGTCTTACACAGGAATGGAAAGCAGTAAGATTTTCTATGTCTATAAATTTCAACCGTTTCCATAGCTTGCATCACACTGGCCAAGGTCAACAAAAGTTGTAATATGCTGCAGAAATACAACAATGGACTGGTATCCTAACCGCTAATCACAATATATTCCCGCTATATAGTACATAAAATGTGTGGCCACCTAATCCCAGGTTAAACTCTGCTGCATGGCTGCATGCTGATTCCAGTGCCACAAATCCCAAGGCACAGACAAACGGCTCCCTGCAGAGTTGACACCGATGTGAACACAGAGGAGATATCCACAATCACACCACCCCCCACACACACAAACACCTGCCTCAACAGTAAAGAGAGAGTTTATAATCTAGCATTAAAATCTTTGAGTCATCAAATCCTGGGTGTTACTGAGGTCAGAGCTGCTGGCAGACGCTGGGGTGATTCGATTGGCTATTCAGGAGGTGTTGGGACTGCACTGGAAGGTGATAGGCTGTCAGGGCACTGCCCCCTCGGCCCAGCCCCACTGGCCAGAGCCAGGAGCTAAAAGGAGACGGCATTGCCTCATACACCCTCATCTATCCAACGTGCCACTGAAGTTCCCGCCCACATTTTGGCAGAATGTGGTCAGAAGTCCCAAACACGGAAATAACAGAAAGAAAGATATGACTAACCTATGTCGGCTAACCTAAGTCAGTTCCACTTTCATCTGAATAAGATGACTTCATTAAATTGCCTTATGCTGTACAGTATCTCTGCCTTAGAAATGGCACAGAATTAACCAATTATTGTCTTGTGACTTACTCCCTAAGGCATATTATTACACAAACTTCAAACACAGTTTACGGAGATCTTCATGTTGGGTGGAGTATCAGGTAGTAGTGACATAATTGTGATTTACTCACAATTACTATAAATATGTGGAGTATTTACAGTTTCCCATCATTTCTCATCACCTGTGTCTGCATGTTATAATTTACTGATCTTATTTCTTATTTCTATCATTTGTCTTATTTGTAATATATCTTATTTGTTCATAATATCAAATTTCATATACAATTTTAACTGCGCATCTCCTGCTGTGACAAAGCAATTTCCCTCAGGGGATCAGTACAGTATCTTTCTATTCTATAACCAGCATGGTTACTAACTAAACGTTCTGTTTTTCCTGAGATGGGGCCCTAATGGTTACTATGGCCCTGGGCTATAGCCTAGAACAGCATGTGCATTAATAATCAGATCTTAGTAACTCCATGTTCTGAGGTAACATGTCAGCCTTGGTCTTGAGGTCTGGCTTCATTTCAGGTTAACCGTGGCAGTCTTACTCAATGAACCAGCTCACCTCGAAAGTCCAGGTAGCGGCTGATAAAGAACATTACTGTTTGTTTTCTCCTAAAAGAATCTACAAGACTATCAGGTACAATTTGTTCCATTTTTGCTGATTAATATTATCGCAAAAAAATCGATGGTGTTAACCGTGACCTCGTTACTTGTTTTTCCCCCGAAAATAATTCTACTGTAATTTGCCTCTCCTGCGACTCCGCATAAATTACCCTTTACAATTTATGTACATTAACTGAATGTCATTTAACATTTAATGTAACAACTGCTCGCTGTAACAGTGAAGCACAAAGTATGAGAGTCACTGAACAAAACTTAAGAAAAGAAACTGAACCCTTGCATATAAATCAGAAGTAAGACATGCGATGACGTGTATCAACAAAACCAATTCAACGCCCTGCACCAGTAACTTTATACTGAAATAGTTTATATAATGACTAATTATAAGAACTCCCAGAATTCATGACAAACATGTCCATTTCACAATCACCTTCACGTCAATTTTTTTTACATTTTGGAATCTGCAAATATTGGAATCTTGTTTTTCTCCCTAAAGCTTTTCTTAAAGTAGATGTGTGCGCGTCGCCGCTTTGGGAAACACCGAGCTGCATTGCTATTGTAATTGTGTTATTGTGTGGGGCCTGTAGGCATTAATTCCTCTCGTTCATCGTAAACATCGTAAACTAGATAACTGAGGATTTCGATTCCGTTCTGGGGGTAGGAGAGAGACAGAGGGAGCTGCAGGGTTTCGATTCCGTTCTGGGGGTAGGAGAGAGACAGGGGGAGCTGCAGGGTTTCGATTCCGTTCTGGGGGTAGGAGAGAGACACGGGGAGCTGCAGGGTTTCTATTCCGTTCTGGAGGTAGGACAGAGACAGGGGGAGCTGCAGGGTTTAGATTCCGTTCTGGGGGTAGGAGAGAGACACGGGGAGCTGCAGGGTTTCGATTCCGTTCTGGGGGGTTTCGATTCCGTTCTGGGGGTAGGACAGAGACAGGGGGAGCTGCAGGGTTTCGATTCCGTTCTGGGGGTAGGAGAGAGAGACACGGGTGGCAGC
>JAODKN010000042.1:12576440-12592576 GCA_026774425.1 Petrocephalus zakoni
CCCCCCCCCCCCCCCCCCCCCCCCCCCCCCCCCCCCCCCCCCCCCCCCCCCCCCCCCCCCCCCCCCCCCCCTGGGGGTACTAGCAGAACAGACAGGAAGACGCGACAAGTTACGAATCAGCACGAGCACCATGACTTCACAATCCCCAGGGCCCGAGCTCGGAGCCGCCCCCCGTCCTCTGCTAACTCTCAGTGGTTATGCGCTAACCTTCTTTTAGCCCCGTGCTAATTTGCCAGTGCTGCCAGAGGAGCTCAGCAGGTGTTCGCATAGCCGTCTCCGCAGTGATGCACGCTCGAACTAGACTGATCTGCAGGACGATTCTCTCGCTCCACGCCTGTTTCTGTCGCCAAGCTTTGTGGTGATCTCATGCCCGGAAGCCGTTAGCTCTGGCTGCTCATTTCAGGCTCTGCACTTCTCTACCAAACCCATCCATCCATCCATCCAGCATCGACTTGCCCAGTACTGGTTTGTAATGACCCTGCAGACTATTCCAGGAAGCACCGCGGACAGGATGCCAGTGCATCACAGGGCACAGATATAGTATACCACACACACCCAACAGCAATCATAGACTAATTAATTTCCCTAACTGCATGGTTTGGAGTGCTGGAGGGGACCTGTACAAACTCGTGGAAAACCCAGCAAACTCCACACACCCAACCCTACAGGCGTTGGGCTGCAGAGCCACCCACTAAGTTACTGTGCCGCCCCCTCTACCAAACTAGCACAGACAAGCGTGTGGCTACTTGCTAGTTAGCTGCTGTATCCAGTTACCAGAGATCAGGCATGTACCTTCTCTTCTGTCAGAAATGATGCCCGTATCTGTTTTTAGTGATTAACTGCCTGGTTTTATCCCAGCACCCACCCTGCCAGCCTACACTGCTGTATGCTGGTTTCCATGGTCACAGGTTCCCCGTGTCATCGTCACCAGGCCTGCCAGTTTGCCCCGTTCCTGCATTTGCTGATTGGCCCATTTCCCCCACGCGTCCCCCTTCCCACAATGCTCTGCTGCTGCACCAATCACCGATTCATTTTGCCTGTACTTGCGTTGTAGCCATGTGGGTAGCTTAGAGAATGAAGCGAAGCGTCACACGAGTATCTTTGCTTAAACATCTTGCGCTGAACAAGCAAACAAATAAAGTGCTTTGGGCCCGCTAGCTTATCGCACCCTCACTGGGCCACGCCGCCTGCGATAAGCCGGCGTTTCCTGCGCCGCCTGTGGCCCGTTTTCCCCGAGGCAGCTAGCTAAATAAAGGCAGTTATCTCGAATGCATTGAAGGAAGGAAAAATCATTAGGAAAGGAATCTACACTAAGAAAGTAAAGGAGCTTGATGGCAGCAGAAAGGCACCAGCGGTCCCCGGCATGCGGGCTGGTAACTACAGAACATCACGCATGGTTACATCCATTCACGTGAAAATAAAGGAGCCCACCTCCCCTGTCAGATGGAGGGACTGCTGGTGCATACCGCCGTCATCTTAAGTACCTCCATGCCGCCGTTCTGGGGGGAGATCAACACCGCGAACCGGCCTCCAGGTGGCACTGTGGCAGCCTGGTTGCTTTCCGGGCAAAACGAGATCTGAAAAGGTGTTTTTTTGGGCTTCACGCATTTTGCCGATTTAACGACTTATTATTCTTGTTAAACAATCATCTCCCCTGCAGATGATGATGCATCCTTGTGTCTATGATTATTGTACTTGTAAGTCTTCCTTTAGACAGTGGAACTGGATTTCGATTTTTTTGGGTTGAAGGTCACAGTGGGGACAGTGTAAAAACTAATGACGCTCCTGAAACGCTCCCACCGGTTGAGAAGGACCAGTCTGATTGGTTACTGCTACAGTTTGTTGCTCACTGCACTTCCATGAACATGCTTTCACTGGCCGTCCTTGGTCGGTCTTGCCGGCATGTTTTGTCATGGGGGGAAGTAACTGGACTTATCTCCACTTGGTTTTATTTGGGACATCTTGGAGCTGTAGGGTAGCGCAGACACGTGAGCCAGCCCGCGATCGGGAGACCGACTCAACCCCAAACACACCCGGTCCAGTAATGCAGATCGAGGCGCTTTGAGTTTGGACAGGAACTAGGTTCCAATCCCATGGCTGCCAGAGTGATGTCACTCTGTCACCCGTCAGCAAGGCCCTTAACCCCCAATTGCTACAATCTGACCCTCTTTCCAAATACTATGTCACTTTGGATAATAGTGCCTGGAGAGGTCCAAAAATGAAAAAAATTAAAATGTTCCCAGGATGCGATAGTGTTAAATCTCAGACTGGCTCCCTCCCCTCTGTGGCGAGCTTAGCCATCTTGGAGCGTGACGTTCGGCCTCAGGCCATCGCTCTCTAAGCCACCGCCCCACCCAGTGTCACCCCAGGCCAAAACGTGACCGCACACGTGGTGCATGCTGGGAATATCTCCAGCTGGAGAAAAAAAAAACACATGTAAAACATGCCTTTCTCTTTTGGAGGTATTTCACTGACCACACATGCTGCTTTTTGGTATGATTTAACTGCCACATGTCCAAAGACTGTGGCCCTGCAGTAGCTATAGCTCACCTGTTTGCAGGTTTGTCCTTCTAGCTCTCTCTGCACGAATACTACACCCACCTCGCAGTGTCAGGCTTTAGACTCACCTGGTGACAGCTGCCTCCAGTTATCAGGGAGATCCCAGTCTGCTCCATGTGCCCTGAATGCTCTTAATGCTACACTTTCCATGGACTGAATAGTTGTTCCATAAGGTCGGTAGATGCTGTGTAGCTCCTGTTCCAAACCTGCTTACGCTCGTACCTGGGCGTTCATTGGAAGCTCAGCCCAGCTGCACTTATGCCTAGTTGACTCCTCGACACCATGAATGTTTGTAATGTGCTATTTGGCTCACTTCTACGTCGCTTTGGAAAAAAGCATCTGCTACATGAAATTAATCTTGATGTAAATATATGTTTTTCATCCAGCCATAAACTCTTAGTGGAAGAGAACAGCTTTGGGTCAGAACTCTGGCATTTTGGATCTGTTAGTTTAGTGTAAGCACAGGCGCAGATTAACTTAGCTCCCACTTTTCCCGAAGTGGGGCAGGGCCTTGATGTTTGCCAGGGCCCAGGGCTATGGCCTAGAGTAGTCTGTGCATTACTGTACGTCTGGTGGTGCACAACCCAGCATAGGTCTGAGGAACCTAAAACCAAGGTTCTGGATCCCCCTCAACATCAGCCCCCAGCTCAGACTAGTGCCTCTGTGTTATTTTTTCTGCTTCCACTGAGGTCAAAGGCATCCTTGTTGTTTTCATTGGGTACTGAAGGCCCCCAGGTGACTCTTAGTAGGGGTTTTACGACAGCCTTTATCAAGGCCCTTTGTTGGATCGGGGGACTCTTCCCCACCCTCTGAAAGCTGTATGGTGAACACACAAGTCAGACAATACAAAAATAAACAGGATGGTGCCTTGGCCTGCCGCACACATGCAGGCCTGCTCTCTCCTGCCGGAGCTTGTTCATCTCCCCATCCCTCTTTGTCTGTTTTCGGCAGCTGATCCAATGTGGACAATGTGAGACTTTCCCCTGCTTTCCGGCCACTTCTGGGGGGGGGGTTTAAGTGGTTTGTCGGGAAATCGATACCCTGCGTGCCATGTGCTTTTTGATGTCCCAGAGACAAAGAAGTAGACAGAAGAGTATGAATGTGGAACTTAAAGAAAACTGCAGTTTAAACTTTGGCAGAGCGGGACAGTGGGACAGGGATTAGCCTCCAGCTACAGTAAGCTGTCAAAGGTGGCTGAGCTGAAAGTGCTGGTTTGAGTTTGTGTAAGAACAGTGTTATTTTGTGGTTGAAACTCTATTAATCTGAATATCTTATGTAAAACCACATTGGGGGAAAATCACTGGAATGGATGTACTATAGAACTATCCTACATATTTTGTTTTGGAGATAACTGATTGTACAGCTACTCAGAGTTAGGATTGTTATGTTTCTGAAGCAGCTATAACTCAGATGAACCTCCCCTTCCCGAACGGCAGATTAGAACATTGCACTTCACCTTAAGCACATATCAAGGCACTGCACCAATGGGAGACCCCCAGCAATCCAGGCCCCACCTCCACCCCAAAGACAGGATGTAGGTGCTGTGGAATGGAGGGGCATCAGCCTGACAGAATATGGTCTCCTTTCTCTGATTGGCTGTCACAAATAAATATTACGAATCTAGGTGGCGGCAGGTCATGCTCCCTAACAGAAGGCTCCAGGCCTTTCTGGGGGAATGGGTTATCTCACAGTAACTTTTCCCAGAATGCTTAAGCTGTGAAGAGTAGTGGTGGTTAGAGTGCAATAAAGTGACCCACCACATGTCTAAATGTGCACAGTTTTTGTGCCCTAAGGTCAGGGCACTTGGATATGGGTTCTAAGGCTCGGATCTTTTGCAGTCACATGTGCGCGATTGTAACACCTGCCAATCGCCTTCTGCCTTGCAGTATTACTGAAAGAAGTTGGTCTTTCCTCAACCAAATAAATATTTGACACTTTTATGCATGATTTCAATGCTTCTTAGAAAACGTCTGTGTGGTTAAGCAAGAGGGTGGGACATTCCCAGCAGAGCGCTTGCTTTGGTAATAAACTTGGCGACATCAGAGTTTGTGTCACGGATCTGCAGGACTTACACAGCTGTTATCCATCTGTGACCCTATTGAAGACGTTTAGTGGGACAGGCGTGCCACTTGCGGGCACGAGGCACCCCAAGTACCTTGACGGCAACTGCCAACACCACGTGGAGATGCTGTCCACCATCAGCATTCTTACACCAGGAGCCTGGTAGCTTTGGTTGGAGAACAGCAGTACAACTAGTGACAGCTGGGGAACATCATGGATAGGTAGCAATGGAAAGAGTTCTACTAGTGACAATTCTGAACAAGGAGCAGGTGGATTTATAAAAGAAACCCTTGACTTCCTCTGAGATGATGGACCTACCTCATCTTTGTCTGTTGCTCTCAGCCATGTATGTCAGTTGTTGCTTCTCTGTTTATTTTTTTAATTTGCTTGCTTTAACAATCCTTTTGAATGAGAAAAACAAAGAGACATTGATGATGATGATGGTGGCGGTGGTGGTGGAGAATAGCCAGGCATCTCTCCTGAGAATCCCAGTATGCAGTAAATCACTCCTGGAACTTTAGCCCAGAGAAACTGAACTGAGATCATGTTTTTATCCTCTGGGGCAGGGTGGCCTCAAGACAACTGAGGAGCAGTTACAGATCACAGGGATCAGGGACAGGCTGCTGATGTTGTGTGAGCTAATGCCTCCAAGATGTAGCACATATGTCCCTGTTCCAACTGTAGTCTGTCCTCTGGAGAACATCTCGCCATGTGCAGCATGCACTCCGTCATGCAGCTCTTTTACATAGAAGCGCTCGCATGGACATTCAGTGCCACACCACAACATGCAGTCAACGGTGCAGCCAAATGTATTCACTGTGGCTACATTATTAGATAATCTAGCTAGCTGAGTAGATGAGTAGAACGCTCAGAGAATACTGTTTAAACTAGGGTATCTGAATCCCATAAAGTTATGCCACTAAGCAAGGAATCCTGTTTTGTGATACAGGCCCCCATTTTCATCTTCGTTGACTTACATTTAGCCCAGACTACCTTAAATACAAGAAGTTATCAACCAATCACACCGGCCAAGACCGTGCTAGATAAACTGTTGCAGACAGGATCACAACAGACAGGAATAAATATGGGATTTACAGCTGTTTTTTAACATTAAATTTTAGCTTTACCTGTGAAAAATGTTAGTGGATTTACAGTTAGCGGAACGAAGTTTTGTGGAAGGTAATTAGTTACCTAATGAGTTTCAAAGTTAGTGGAAACTCAAATCAGCTAACAAAGGAGTTCGCTTTGTAAATTAGCAGTTAGCAGATTAGTGGAACTGCATCCATGACAGGAGAATACGCACAAATTGATGTACTGGGCTGTTCTTTTGTGGCCTTCCTGTTACATTTAATGAGTCTGGCCATTCTCAACTGACTTCTATCATTTACGAGATTTTTACGTCAAATGCATCTGACTGGATGTTTTTGATTATTGTTTATTATAACTCACAGGAAAGTAGATGATTCTGAGATCCTGGAACCATCAACTCTGGCCCCAACTATCTCACCATAATCAGCATCACTTTGATTACGCATCTTAGCCATTCTGAGTTTAGCTGAACACACACTGAACCTATTAACATGTATGACAGGCCTGCTAGCTGGGTTGGTAGAGCATAAGACTCTTAGTCAAGGTTGCTAACTTTAGTCAGCTGGCTGACATGAGATTTTCAATTCTGCACACACATGCAAATGCATTTACATGTATGTAACAGTTTCAGTGCCTTGTAAATAGCCTGTAGGGGTTGTTGACTACCCCAACACTTTTGATATAGGCGATTTTCAGTTTATACTGGAATATAGAAACTGGAAACTAATCTAGAATTGAAAAATATTTCTTGTGTGAGATTCTGAATGGTAGATGTATGAGACTTGGCAATGCTTCTTAATCACCACGTTGTAGGTTGTAGGCCCAGTGTTGGGTTAGGGTTGGCTTTAAGGTTAATGTTAGGGTGTTATTTGCATTAACTAGTGCTGATGTCAGCGACCGCAGTCCCAGAAGGTGATTGCACTGACCCGGGTCCAGCTCTACTCATGCATTTATATCTCTAATGGAGCCCACTGAATTATTTAGGGTAGCAGAAGACGAGCCACCAGACGAAAGCAGGTGCATGGGTGCATGTGTAGGCGGAGTCCCAGGTAATGTGGCTCGCCTGACACACTGTGGGTCCAAAACCTCTAAATCTAGTGCAGCTCTTCCTTCACCATTAGACTGCAGATTGACCTGTAAACCCCGAGTCTGGCTTTATACCATCATTTCCACTTTACCTCCCCAGAGCTCCTCAGTATCCACAGAACTGCAGGCACTGGCCCAACCCACCAGTCAGCCAGTCTCACATTACCTCTGACTGTAATCTGTCAATAATAATCCCAAGGTATGTCAGTTCCCCCCAAAGGGCGGACTCTCCCCCAGCACACCGCCTCCAGGAGCCTGGCTCACCCCGCTTCCTCAACTCTACATGGTTTGTGATAAAAGTATCTGCAAAATGAATGTGATTT
This sequence comes from Petrocephalus zakoni, assembly GCA_026774425.1. Taxonomy (NCBI): domain Eukaryota; kingdom Metazoa; phylum Chordata; class Actinopteri; order Osteoglossiformes; family Mormyridae; genus Petrocephalus; species Petrocephalus zakoni. Next base: position 12,583,559 of record JAODKN010000042.1, read on the forward strand.
ATCTGTAGCTTCTTTGAGAAAACGTGAAATGGAGACCGTGGAGTGTGATTGAGATTCTGTAACAGATCTGACTGCGACTGGCATGACGCAGCCCAAACAACAAAGATCATCCTAAATCGCGGGCGTCTGTTTCACTCGAGATGCGCAACATGCTCCTTGGGACCACGAGTAGTCCAAAGGCTCTGTGTGTAGGATTCTTCTATCTGTGCTGGAGTGTGTCAATAGCTTAGGTCAATGTTTCTCAACTCAGTCCTCTGGGACCCCCAGATAGTTCACATTTTCACATTCAAAGTAATAAATGCCCTGATCTCGTCCTGCTTAGATTACTGTAACTCTCTGTATTCAGGTATTAGTAAGTCTTCACTCTCTCCAGTACAGCTAGTTCAGAATACCTGCTAACCAAGACAAAAAAAACAGCATCACATTACACCTATACTTGCTTCATTGCTCTGGCTTCCTGTCCAGTATAGGATACAGTTCAAAGTTCTTTTGCAGTCTGTGCACATACTCTTTGGAATTCCCTTCCATTGGTGTTTAGGTCTACCTCTTCCATGTCATCTTTTAAATGAAAGTTAAAAACCTATTTTCATAGATTGGCTTTTAGCTTTAATTAAGGATATTTTTATTGTTGGTTTTATTTGTCGTTAGCTTTTGGCTATATTGTTTTGTGCTATTTTATGTGGCTAACTTTATTTGTGCAATCCTATTTGTGCTTTCGTTGTGCTATCTTTGTGGCTGTCTTACTTGTGCAAATTTTTGTACAGCACTTTGGAATGCTTCGGCTGTTTAAATGTTCTTTAGGAATCATTTTTACATTGCATTACATTTTGACTCCCAGTCAGCTCGAGCCAATCAGCAACTCTGAATACCTGGTTCAATACCTGTTGGGATCTGGGAGGGGACAAAAATGTGGACTGTCTGAGGGTCCCCATCGACTGGGCTGAGGAACATTGGCTTGGGCTATGACTCAAGGCACCATTTGCCTCCTCTTCCTCTTCTCCATAATGTCTCTGGTTCCTTAGCACCTAACGCAGCTCCTCTTCCCGACAGGCCGAGCGACGAGAGGCACCCTACGGTAAAGGCTGACGGCTATGTGGACAACCTGGCCGAAGCAGTCGACATCCTCCTGAAGCACCGGGGGCAGTGAGCCCACCACCAGTCCCACTCATAGCCTTCCAGCTTCCTCTCCAGGACAGAGACGGACCTGGAATTTGCACACCCAGTTTGAGGACTAAATACTGTCATCCTAGTCGATGACTGAAATAACATGACACTACACTGTCGGTCTAACAAAATGTATGAACGAAGGTCTGGTAGAGACAGTATGATCTAACTACCTTATATGTTTACAAAGTACTTGTATGGGGAGGGGAAAAAATAAAAATATGATACCTGTTGCTGTCATGTTTACTTAGTGTTTCCAGGTGGGTGCATTTTTGCCCAGACTATCTTAAATGCGACAAGTTATCGACCAATCACATCTTGTGTTTAAATGTAGTCAGCCAAGAGTGTACCAGATAGAATGTTGCAGACAGGCTTGCAGCAGACAGGGTTTAGCTACTTTACCTGGGAAAAATATTACTGGATTTACAGTTAGTAGAACTAAGTTTAATGGAAGCTAATTGGTCTGCTAATGATTTTCAAAGTTAGCGGAAATGCTAATGAGCTAATGAAAAAGTTAGCTTTGCTAACTAGCAGTTAGCAGATTAGCAGAAGCCTGCCCACCCCTGGAGAGTGTTTGCTCTGTGGTTGCAGCGATTAATCCTGAGGATGATGGCAAGGAGCAGAGGCAGAGCAGGACCTGTTTTCCTCTCTGGTTCGTTGGTAGAGAAACAAAGAGTGGAAAGACATGTTCCCTCAAAGGGAAGTCAGCTTGTAGTCGGTGGTGCGTGGCGGTGGAGAAGCTGCTAGACAATCAACAATGCAAGTGGTTTCTCTATGGGCACTACTCACAACGACAGGCAAGATGGAGGCACTGCCGGTTTTCGGAATAAGAGGACCACGAGGGGCGTGTCTGCGGCCTCGGTGATAAACGTACCATAAAAACTGTCCGTTTTGCTGCGTATGACGCTATGGCTCAGAAACACCAATAATGTTGCTTAGCATAAAACTGGATTTGGCTTAACTGTCAAATTACAGATTCCAGCTGAACCCCCTGTAAATCAGAGGGACATTGCTGATAAGCCTAGTATTTACAACATTATTACACTTGAGATCACAATACGTGCTATATTGCTGTGATTATATGCCAACTCACATAAACACCAAATCCCCAGGGATCATGGTATATGTGTTTTGGGATGTATCAGCAGTAGCAAAGAAAGTAATGGAGTTGTTGTCTTAAGCCCAAGGACCTCATAGAAGTAAAATAAATCTCAGCACTGAACATATAGCAATAGGTCTTTGGATTCACTATATGAGACCAAGTGTGGTCTTTGCTGGCTCTGGAGTGCCAAAGGGTATTGATTCTGCAAGGTTCTGCAAACATCAAAATTTGGATGCTGTAACGTTTCTGGTTGAAATTAAGCACTAATTAGAGTTTATTGTTAAACTTATGGCGCCGTCACACATGTGGAATACCTTCATGACAGGTGGGCCTGTGGAGCTGGCGTGTATCTTCTGGGTATTCTGATGATGGAAGCCATGTGGCCTGGAGTTGGAGCAAGGGAAGGACTGAAGGAGGGACTTTTATTTTGGTATGGGGTTCTTTCTGTCCTGGAACAAACCTCCTTTGTTCTGCCTACCAGACCATTGGACCATTTCCGCAGTGGCTCTTCTACCTGGTAGGGTTCACTATAAGCAGTCCAACAATGAATGTGAGTTTAACTTACCCTCTTGAGATTCCACCAGGAGTCACGGCCAATGGTATGGGACGTTACTGAAAAGCTCTTAAACACTAAAGACATTTATAAGTGATTCAGAGCAATCAGCAAAAAAATTGGATATGGAAAGAAAACTTTTGGAAGCGATATGAATGTCTGATGTTTTCTTTAGATTTACATATTGTATACATGGGCAGATGCCAGCTTTTAACGAGGAAGGTTGTGTTTAAAGAGGGGAACAAAGGTGTATATCTTGAAATTTCAATTGGCAGTTGGCAGATGTCGGTTAAAATACAGATGAATGAACTGTTTGTCTTTAGGCACACCTCAGTTTCTATATTGTCAAACTGAGGAACCTGGAAAAAAAGTTTTTACGTAATATATGCAGAGTTGCCAACTCTGGGCAGCTGGCTGGAGTGAGATTTTCAGTTTGAGACACGTCTGCACACACATGCGTGCGCATTTACACGTATGTAAGTGTTACTGCCTTGTAAGTAGTAATAATAACGTAGATAGTTACAGGTTCATAATGGGATAGTACAGGTTTGTGGTAAGATTTCCTGCGTGAGCGTGAGAGTCTAAAAGCGTGTGTCACGCCAGATGCGTGTGAGCTGGTCACCCTGACACATGATCTGCTCTCTTTACAAGCAAATCATGCTCAGAATTTATGACCTTGGCTTTGCTAATCAACATGTAATTCTGCCTCTGTTGGTGATTGTCTCCAGGGAAACACGCCCTACTAACCTTTCTTTTACACCTAGTGGCTGTTTGAGTCAAATGTGCTGTGCTTCGGAATGATTTATTTCTGATTTCATTACGTGGATGGTTGCGGGGTATACTAATTTCTTAATATACGCTTCAAACATGAATTTGAAAGATCAGCTTTAAACACTGAACCCTGTATCTCTCTCCCTCGCTGAGTGGTGATATATTTGTACTGCTAATATCTGGAGATTGTACAACAAGCTCGTTCAAACAGTCTCTGTCCGCAGCTTTTGAATGTACAAAGCAGAGCAGACTGAAGGTGAAACAACACAGGATTTTTCCAAGGCCATCATCCAGGGAGGACATGACACACTAAGTTGGAAAATAGCTGTGGCATTCAGGAACATCTGCTCTGATTGATAAAAACACCATGAGGCTTGTTAACTTCATCCCTTCACAGGACGCTGGCTGCGGTATCAGCCCCCACACCATTCAGCGCACTTTCCTCGCAGTGTGAACGTGGTAAGTCGCACGACAACAGGTACCGTCAAACAGCGGCTCTGGGCTGCCTCCAAGGTCAAAGGTCACCAGCTGCGGCTGAGGGCCCACATCCGTACGCTTTCACCGGACTGCAATTTCCGGCAATTTCCATGAAAGAGACGCCCAAATAGCCAGCTGAACTTATGGACTTACTCAGGCGTCGCTTCTGAGGCTAATTATATCATTTCCAGGGGGCAGGTCGCAGCTGCCAAGGTTCAGTCTAACAAACGCTCCATTAATAACTTTAAACCCACAAAAAAAAAAGGATTTTCACTGTAAACGCTTTCCTTTCAAAACATACATCATAATCACATTCTTTAACTTAGAAGTCTTCAGCTCCGCCAGTAATGTGTATTTACCCTCATTTACTTAATCTCCACAACCAGCCCTGCCCCCGAAAGAAAAGGCGCTCTTCCGCGAGATCGTCTTCGTCCGCAAAGGCAAAGGCATTCCAAAAAGCGGCGTGTGCTCTCTAGGCAGAGAGGGGAACACTGGAACCTCCTCGCTACCTAGAATTTACTACTAAAAATATATTTAAAAACCCTCTGCCTGGGCAGCAGAGGCACGTTCAGCCCTTCTGGGGAAGCCAACGGTCAGACCAAGTGGACGGCCTGCATTCCACGAGCAGGAGATAGTGAGAGCATGTTTCTCTTTCCAGCTCCGCAGATGCCGATAGGGGGGATTCTTATTCTCGCACTATTGGGGGGTGTCCCTGCAGTCAGGCTGTCAGGCCTCCACCGCGGCGCCAGGCACAAGGAGCAGGGCGAGCAGTGCGACTCCACCCTGATGATGGTCGGCGTGTGTCTTTTTGACACTTTCTGACATCCTCCAAATGTCACCGTGCTGTGCGCCTCTCTCCCCTCCATCCCTGTCACTCAATGCCACTTTCAGACACTCTGACCGAGTTATTCTCTCCTGCCAGGGTGTCTTTAGATTCCAGAAGGCGAGTGGCTCATACCAGCAGTGTGTGTCGCACGTCCTGCCCGGGGCCATTGACCTCTTCAGAAACATATGTATAAGCATAATCATCCATCCGTCCATCCATCCATCCTCTGTACCCACTTATCCTATTCAGGGTCACGGGGGGGTCCAGAACCTCTCCTGGAGGCCGCAATGCAGGGAACAACCCAGGATGGGGCCAAAGTATGATTATTCCTTCTGATAATTATCCAGAGACCAAGGGAAAGGCGCAAGACTACGGCACGTAATCATTTTGGCTTTTCATTTTGTTAAGCCTCTTCCTAACACCCGGCTTTCCCTCTCGGAAGGTACTGACACTGATATTCCCACACGCACGGTATCTGCAAGAACCCTCAGTAACTCCCCAGCCCCGTGCCCCGCAGGCATTTTCCCCCAGTTCCTTTACAAACCGTAAACATTGAAATCAGCCATCTGTTCAGCTCATTATCGCTCTGCTTTCAGGCTCTCTTTAAAAGTGAGGCCAGACGTCCCGTTTATTTGGTGGCGATAGATAAGCTCATCAAAAGCATTAGCGATCATGGCGACGGGTTTCTTAAAGGTGCAGTAAGACAAGCAGCCATCAGATATGAATGTAAATATCTTTGTAGAACAAGATTTTCCAGTAGTTTTCTTTTCCTTCTTTTAAGTTACAGCGTGTTCCATCATGGTGCTTTGATCACCTTGAGGAGCTGCCAGGTAATATTAATCTTTATATTATTATTAATCTTATTAAACCAGATAGCTGATGTGAAGAAACGGCCTAACATAAGTTGCCAGAGCATGCAAAATAAAAGGTTCTCTGCAGAGCTCAGGCCAATGTGAAGACACCTCAAACAGCGGAATAACCGTACGCTAAACACCAACCAAAATGTCTGCTGTCTACATGCACTGCTGGTCTTGTCAGTTTCTAAAATGGTTGCCTAGATTAGTGTTTCCCAACTCAGTCCTCGGGAAACCCCGGACAGTCCACGTATCTGCTTCCTCTCAGCTCCCAGCGCACCTGTTCCAGGTATTCGGTGTCTCTGATTGGCTGGGAGCTGGGAGGGAGCAAAAACGTGGACTGTCTGGTGTTCCCTGACGACCGGGTCGGGAAACACTGGCCTAGAGAGCCTTCACGCCAAAAAGCTGAATGCCAAGGGCATCTCTCAGTGTCTTATGAAGTCACCGGTCCAGGATCCATCACCTTCATCCCATCTCAGCCACCACCCACCCCCCAAAGGAACAGCAGCATCTGAGTTGTTAGGGTGTGCCTCAGCAGGCTATGCCTCTGTGCCCCTGACTGGTAGGTTGCTAGCTGTAGCCCCGCCTCAGCAGAATGGCTACACCTCTTTTCCCACAAGATCAGTAGTGTCACTATTATTATCACCACATTTCCACAAGTACCATCCCGCCCGCCCCATCCCGCAGGCTGCAGCGAGGACCCTCTCCATTTCCAACCTTCACCACCGGGCGAATTGGGACAGGTGTGTAAAAGCTTCTCGTTAGACTCTGCTGACAGTGGACACATCTGGATATCTCAACCATAAACCCTGACAATGCACCGGAGGCCAGGGAAGTGGGCCACTCAGAGGAAGACCTCCAGAGCTACATGTTACAGCTGCGGTGGCCAATGTTATCCACAAAGGGCCGGTGTGTATGCAGGTTTTTGGGATAACCTTTAGGTCAGCTGCTCAAACCCAGGCGTGAGGACTCTTCGGCCAATTAGTCCGCTAATTTGTAACCTAATTAGGGAATTGGAGCAAAAACCCACATACACAGCGGCCCTTTCTGCCCAGCCCTGAGTTACAAGGTGTCGAGGGGGCATCTGTCCAAGCTGGAACTTGGCCTTTGCCTCGGCCTGGTGGCACCTAGGGTGAGATGAGGTCCGCTTACCTTGTCACATGCTCTCGTGTTTGGGTAGTGTGTCGCTAAGAGAAACCTTAGCGGTTTGCAGCATGTTGCCAGGAAGCCTAGAATGAGCTTACTTTTCCATTTGGGAGGCGCTCGCTCACGGGGAAACGGACAGCAGGCCTGATTGGTTTTTATAAGGAGTTTGAGGAGCATCCTGGCAGGAAGCACACATGTATTGACTGGATTCACAATCATCCCCGCTCTGCTGTGCTCTGGCGCACCACATCCTCTTGGGATCCATCACGATTTACGTGTGCCGCTAGACGCCAGGAATGCATGACCAAAACTTAGGGCCAAATAAATAAATAAATACATATATAAATAAATGTCAAATAGCCAGTACTGGAAGTCAAAGCCACTTCGGAATGAAATCCCGTTTGAATTTCACCCAGCAGACCCAGAGTTCATAAAAATCGTAGCCAAAAGCCATTTGGTCAGATTACAAAAACTGTAAATCTGCAGGAATTTGACGACCATAAAAAAAATAACTACAAGGAACCATTTTATTAAAGACACTGGTTCAGTGTGACTGATGAATTTAACCCTTTTCACAAAGTGACCATAAGAAACATTTCTTACATACCTTTACAATTCAGTGTTTATTTATATAGAAATATTTGTATTTCTTGTTTTTTTTTTTGCTACAATCATAAAAAGAAAAAAACTGATGCTGATCAAATTTCTAAATATAGGAATCGCATCTCAGTCTGAGTGGACTGTGCTGTGCGCAAGTGGACGCCCATTTATGGAAGGAGGCATCTCCCATGAGGCACCTCGGGGTGCTTTCCTTCAGGTCCTCATGTGTCCTCCCCTCCCCCCTCCCCCCCAACTGAGGGAATGACAGACAAAAACACCCGGACTGGTGCCGCCAGTCAACTCCCCGCAATGGGGGGAATCAGGTGACAGGGAGGTTTCACAAAGTGCTAATCACCCCATTATAAAACTATGGTGTGAAGGGAGAACCAATCACATCAGAGTCCGCATCCCCCCCCCTGATGAGTGCAGGTGAAGTAGGTCCCTTTCCGTATGTCCCAAAACAACAACAACAACAATAATAATAATATAAAAAGAGCATTGTGCGTGTCCAAGGCGCCGGCGGGGTGACCCGGCCTTTCCCGACTCTCTCCGTATCGCGTGCTACTTCGGGGTGTCAGGTGGCTTCCACATCCTGCTGGTAGTGTCCACCCTGAGCCTGGCTTTGCCGTGTCCCCCCTCTCACAGACACCCGTGTCAGTTTCTCTCAATCTGCTCGATGTCCAGCTCGCCGCCCAGCCGGTCCGCGTCAGTCCCGGAGCCGCACCGGGCCCGCCAGCGCCCGCCCATGCAGCCTCCGGCCGAGTAGCCATCCCCTTCCTCCCTGGACGGGTCTTGGCGAGGCTCCGCCCCCTGGTTGTCGCGCCCAGGCTCCGCCCCCTGGCTGTCACTGCCAGTCGCCTGATTGGTGCCACTGGGGCTGCCGCAGGAGGAGGCCTCCATAAAGCCCGGACAGCTGAGGCTGCAGAAAGTGGAGAGTTTCTGTGAAGACAAGGAGAAGGGAAAGTAAGCAGTCTGACACGGCACCCTTAGCGACACGGCGTCCTTAGCGACACGGCGCCCTTAGCAACACGGCGCCCTTAGCAACACGGCACAGCATTTGCTTTGTGAAGACTTAATGCAAAGTAACAGGAATGCGCATTTTCATTAGCAGACGCCTGATGCCTGCGCTCACGTCAGCCCTGTCTGGCGCGCTATCGCCACGGCAACCGGGTGTTTGCATTGTAAACCGCCCGCTTCTTTCCAGCCACACGGTCCATTACCACTTCCTCCATGTCTCGAGGGCTGCAAGGCCACCGGGCTTGGCTTTGCTCAGACCTTCAGCAAACAAGGTGTCGTTTGGATTTACGAATTTAGCGTTCCTCCAGGTTTTATGTTGCAGGGCGCCCAGCAGCCGGGCTGACGCGCCGATGTCGCCGGGTGAGGGGCTGTGCGCTCGGCAGGCGTGCCGGCAACGTGCAAACAGGCAGCACCTTGGGGGGGCCCTGGCACCAATAGGCCGCCTGCAAGCCAGCCGCCCCATACTGCACAAAGAAGCTCCAGTGGCTGTAAAGGATGAAATAAAAAT
>JAODKN010000042.1:12602724-12617179 GCA_026774425.1 Petrocephalus zakoni
CCCCCCCCCCCCCCCCCCCCCCCCCCCCCCCCCCCCCCCCCCCCCCCCCCCCCCCCCCCCCCCCCCCCACAGGATGAGAGTTCAGTCTGCTCCCTTCGAGGTGAAATTGTAAAACAACCAAACTGGGCTGGACTACATAATTCCCACAACTCAGCAGAACACAGCCCAGAGGTAGGCCTATCAGACAACGCCTTTCTTCAGATGCACTAACACTAACACTCTGCGAGAGGATGACGTGCTTAATCTGAGCAGAAAACCTGCGAATCTTCCTCATGTGGTTCAGCTCAGCTGTGGTACGAGTGACCTCCTTTTTAAGCCCATAATCTGTGCCGCAGGCAGGGTGACAAACTTCCTCTGTGTGAACTGCAGGCATTTAAAGGGGGGTGCTTAAGAAGCTGCAACTTCTAAATGATTTAATATAATTGTAAAAATAAAGGGGGAATATATACAAGTAAATACGGCAGGTCTCATGCACGGCAATTACGTGACAAAGCTTCCATTTATTTCGATGCAGTACAGAACCTCGGCCACTTCTGTCTAACTAAGGGATCCCAGCAGAGATCCCGCAGATCAATCCAGCCATCACTGGGGATACGGAAACTGAGAGGAATAAGTGGAATCGGGGGCTGTGTGTGGCATAGAGGGTTATGATGCTGTGCCTGGGAGCAGAAGGTCATTGGCTCTAATCCCAGAGTGATTTTCAGCACAGCACCCCAGTGCAAGGTGCCAAACCCACAAATGCTCCAAGGACTGGCCAATCTTGCTTTCGCAAAAAAAAAAAGAAAGTATTTTGCTTTGAATAAAAGTGTACACTAATTAACCATAAACGTGTCTGTTTTACGCCTCAAACCCATCCAGCTGGCCCACGTCCAACAGGTGGGTGAAACAAGGTTCTCATAAGTACTGTGGTACTATGTACACCGTAAAAGCTCACGTTAAAAAAGAAGCACCTTAAAGCCCGTTATGTCATAAATGGAGAGATGGAGAGGGGGCAGATTTTGGAAAAAGAGAGAAAACCAGCAGGCAGACAGATGCCGGTGACTGCCAGGCTGTCAGTGAGTTGCGGGTTAGCAACCCCTAGATCAGACAGGGAGAGCGGGGGGGGGCCAAGGCGAGAGTGATGGGCTTCACAGGACCTGGGGAAGGCAGGGCAGGCAGTGGTTTCGGGGACTTTGAATCGTGCATGAGAGAGAAAAGCAAAAAAAAAAAGTGTAAAATATCGATGCTGCTCGCTTTATGATGGTTTGACTTACGATATTTCGACTTTACGATGGTGCTATGGCCACGCACGTTCAGCCATCAACTCTGAATTTCGAACTGTTCCCGGACTAGCGATACGCCGTATGATACTTCCTACAGCTGCCTGGCAATGGAGCATATTCCCATCGTAAGGTGAGACGCGCCGGCATCTTCCATGCTATTCTACCAACCGACGTCGGTAAACAGTAAACGCCAAACAATGCCGCTTTCGCCGGGTTCGCCCGAGGCCGCCGACCGCCTCATAGTCGGGACATGGGACGGGTGCAGTGGCCAGGGCAGGTCCAGCTCTGACAAAGGCGGGCAGCATGGCCATGGGCAGGGGCGGGTGCTGTTCCGAAAACAGCAAACAGCAATGCAGTCGGCCTCCGGGCTTTTGTCAGCACGTCGTCAGCACAACACCATCGTTTCACTAATAACGCAAACAAACAAAAAAAAAGAAAACAGCTAGATGCATAGGACGGGAGGGTGATGAAGGAGAGAGCCACTTGTGACTGGGGATGGGAGTGCACATGCAGAAACGCAATCATGTCTTGTTGCCATCATACGAGCTGCTACTGGAAACAAAAAAACAAAACTGTGGTCAACTTCTGCAGCGTTCCCACACGGTGTGGCCTGCACAGTGCAATTGTGGCGTCCTATTTTATATAATAGGGCTTTTTGGGGGTATATTTCACACAAGAGAATGTAACTTCGTGCTGTTTCTGAATGCATTTTCTTTGGGACTCTTGCGACTTGTGTTTTGCTTAATTTGTAATTGTCTTGTATAGAAAAAGAGAGAGAGAGAGAGAGAAAAAAAAAGAGGCTTGAGTGTAACAAAGATGCGTAGGCTTTAGTGTGACAAGACACACCCAAACAGCACAGTTCCATCCAAGTGACTGCTGGTAAAGGCTTGCACACCCTCTGGTCATGTGATGGGTGTCACTCTTGGACAGCAATAAATCTTCCCAGAGGAGGAGGAGAAGAAAACAATAGCTAAAAAAAAGAAATCCACACCCCACAATCCACAGTAGCTCTCCTGCTTCTCGCTTTGCCCGAAACATGGCCTGGAAGAAAGGAGAAGGGTAGCTGTCCTCTGGAGAATGTAGTAAATACGGTTTAATTAAATGTATGCCTCCCCCCGCAGGCCGGAGGGGGAGATGCAGCTTTCGGCCAAATCAAATTACTGAAAGACCACGTCAGGGTGGTAGGGGAGGGTGCACGAGCACTCATTAAAGCACTCAGGTCTCCATCAATCAATCAGTGCAGCTTCATGGCTGCTGGGCATATTAGTACTGCATGACCACATGGCCTTAACTGACCAATCAGAAAAGATGCACGTTGTCCAGGCATTGGTCTGAGCCAAAAGGAGAGTGGAGATTGGGGCCTCAGAGACAGTTGAGGCCTGGACTGGCAGGATTTCAGCTTTGGGGAGCTTTTAGTACACTCAGGGAGTGTGAAACACAGGAGGTGGAGAGAGGGAGGAAGAGGAGGAAGAAACACAGAGCTGTAGCAGCGTTCAGATGCAGTGTGAGGTGTAGAGAGACACATACTTCATGGTTATAAAGCAACATCACTTACCTACTGCATCCACTTTAAATACACAATGCTATGTCTAAATGTAATATTGTTGTTTATTGTTGTTTTAGTTGATGAGACAACAACAATGACAACAATAACAATAATAATAATAATAATAATGCTACTAATGATAATAATGAGTAGGATGTGCTTTATTGATCCAAGGGGGAAATTTTGGAGCGTAGAGCAGCAAGAATGTAGCACACAGACAGATACATGGTGAAAAAAAGAGTTCACACAGTTCAAACAAGTAAATGTAATACAAACAAATTGAAAGAGTACAAAGTACACAAATAAAATATCCAGGAAAAAAAAACAAAATAGAATATTGTATATTGTAATAATACAAAAAGAAATATTCAGAGATAAAAATGACAAATTTTATTCTTATAAAAGTTATAGCATGTTTGTGCAGCGCCAAAACCATGACTCCCGAACACTACACGGGGTCTCCGGTACTGGCTCACTCACTCGCTCGCTCGCTCTTTGGTCATTTCTGCCTGACTCAGTGCACCTCTGCCCTGGAAAACTGTGGCCGGATGCTGCGTGCGCTCGCACGAGCAGTCTGCCAGCCCTGGTTGTCATGGGAAACATCAAACCACCTCCTTTGCGCAAGCAGTGCATAGGAAACCCCCTTGTATGCTACTTTGGCCTTATGAAGATGAAAAGCTGAAGGTGAGGTAACAAAGCTGAGCACAAAAAAGGAAGAGAAAAAACATGCAAAGTGTTACACTTCTTACAATAGCTACTCAGTAACTTTATGAAGGCAGAGCCCATCCCACGTACATCTGCCTTCTTTTCTTGCACGCAAGCTGTGCAGTTCCCTCACTGTAAGCGGATGATCATTATAACACTTTTTTCTTTTCCTTTGTTTCAGGCAGATTACCATCTAATTGACATTTCCATATTTCTTACATGGATATAAGACAGCGTCACTATTTCATTAATTTTATTGACTGTCAAAATAGAGAACAGCTGTTTCAAACGCTTTCCAAATTACAGTACAGTAGAAATGATTGAACTTTGACTAATTCAAATAATCTATAATGCAGTCAGTTACTGTACATAAAATATAGCTTATTGTACTTTCACTGGTGCATCCCGGTAGCTCGTTTTTGGCCATTTTTTATAAGATTTGATTCATATATATTTATCACTGAGAGACAATGACTTATCCCCGTCATGTTTTCTGTGCATGCAGCATTAGCCTCAGGCAGCTAGCCAAAAGCAGACGGGTTACAGCAAGGCAAAGGAGGGATATCAAAGTAAAAAAATAAATACTGTACTGTGTTGTCACCCGCAACCCCCGCCCCCACCCACCCACCCACCCCAAAATGAACACTGTGAGTGGACTACTTGATCACTATAAGCAAATTATTTAAATAGTATGTACTTGAATGATTCTGTCCCAAGCTTTTCAATCCATATAAGCGGTCGATCACTATAAGCGGTTCCACTGTAATGTGAACAGTGGTGCTCCCGTAAATGATGTGCTGGTGCATTTTCACTTCGCGAACGAGCAGGTCCATTTCCTTAGCCAAAACCGGTCTGGTTTGCCGGGTAAACATTCCATTATATTACCAACCCACATAACTCATGCCCCCTGCTTTTTAAAGGTGAGATGACCCGCACTTCTGATTGGTTTATTGCACGTTACTCCCAAAACACACCTCTGAATAATTAAATAAGTTAGGACAACCTTTTTGCACCTTACGCTGGCGCAAAGCCTGTTTTATTCCGCCGTAAAAATAGCTAAATGGATTTGGATACCCCATAGATGTTAGCTGCGCCTTGCGGTTTGCGCCTGATCGTCAAAATAGAGCCCTTTCTGCTGATTATTTGGGCATAACAGACAGAAAAACGTTTTCCTCAATGCACTTTCCAAATGCAGATAAAAAGGGAAATGATTGTGGCATCTGTTAAGGACTTGCTTCTGTAATCTACTTGAGAGATTTAAAGGGGAAATAAAAACGCGACAGAACTATAAAATGTTAAAAGTGCTTTCAAGAATACCACTTTTTAAACAACCGGTGGCTCACTGAAAAGTGTATGGGGAGGAAATGTTTACCAACAGCCTTAAAAACAGCTACAAATCATTCCATCGTGGTTTCCTGGTCTATTCAACATACAGAAGTATATATAGATCACACAAAAAAACCAGAGCAGGGAGTTTCGAGCGACGCACTTACGCACTAGCGCACACACGCTTAATCACCGACCAGACCCAATGCACCGACGCATTGTCAAGGGATGAAGGGGATCAAAGGGAGGCCTTGGTATGTGGTCTCAGTTACATAACATCTGATCCACCTGTAAATCACTCCCACGAGAAATGTCAACCGGACTCCATAGCAGGAGCCGTTTGTGTAGCTAAAACTAACAACATGGTGAAGCAGATATAAGGGCGTTTCACCATCGATTAAGCTCCTGCTATAGATCAGATATTGATAATCGAGGTTGTAGAAGGGGAAAAAACTTAGTGTACAATGCAGGAGGAGAGAGACGGCAAATACAGTGCGCTGGAAGTCGCAGAGGCAGCTGAATGAAGCCCCCCCTACTTTCAGCTGCCTTATTTGCCAAGACAGCCAAGGCCCTCTAGAGTCTGAGCCTCCAAACACAGGAAAGCTTTTGTCCGGGCAGCGTGCACAGCCCCAGCAACAAAGCATCGGTCAACAAACTCTGCTGCACTTCTGCCCGAAGCGTGCCTAATCCGCGGAGCAGCTGCGATCGGGATTAAACGGACGCGTGGAAATAACGCCGAAGGAGCGGCAGACTGCGGAAAGGCGACGCGAGAAAACGCCGAATGACAGGCGCGGGGCTGGAGAACACACAGCGCTCCTTGGGGGCCTTTGAAAAGTTTTCCCCCCTTGAGTCTTTGCCACATAACTAAAAAAACAAATAAAAAAACTCTTAGACCATCTAGAAGTCAATTCAAATACTTGATAATCGAGGAATACAGTCATTTAACCAGAACAGGGCAATGAATAGGCTATATGGATGGAAGATATTAATCTTCACGTTAAAGCAACATTAGCAACAGATAAAAAGATATACACCATACATTGCTGGGTGCCATTCATATCTTACAAGTGACTTCGCACATCAATGAGAAACATTTCCTGTTCTAAATGGAGATCGGCTCGCATCGGGATGAATAAAAAAAAGCAGCTAAGCTTCCATCACAAGCCTTTACTGAAAGTTTTTCGACAGCAGTGTGCAAAGCAGGACTTCTGATAAACAGGCTGATGCTTGTGTGTGTGTGTGTGTGTGTGGGGGGGGGGGGGTAGAAACACCATCTATTCAACCACCATGCGGCTGTATCTATCTGACACTCATTAAATACTCACAAAAAGCAGGCAGCGCATTGTCACGTTTCCCACTGGGTGCAAATATGCTCTCGGCTCTCAGTGGCTGACTTCCAAGTCGGCTGTCAGGTCATCTTCAGCTTCAGCCCGCAAAAATAAGATACGTATGGCTCTCCGGCCCCACGGCACTGACACGGGACCGGCCGAGCGCCCGACTCTATGAAAACAGACCGTTCCTTCACTTTAGAGAGTAGCACGCACGGCCGGAGCATTGCACAGCAAAGGGGGGTCCGGAACACCTCTGTGCGGAACTGCCCGGAAAGTTACGTTTCCTTTGCCGATTCTGTTTTACAGAAATACCTCATGAATACTTTAGTCCTCTTCTGTAGCGATGTCATTTAAAGAAAAATCGATTTACTGCATTTATCAAATCATATAACTTGCGCAGTGCCCCTATGAGCTCGCAATGGTCTCTCCCTTTAAAAGTAAAACAAGAGACATCACTCTGCTGAAGAGAGGACACATTATAACTTACTCACCTACAGTGACTTATCGACTTCTTATCTCGTTTTTGGACTAAGACAAATTACGGCAAAACTAAATTTGATATGACAGTATCTACGGACTTGTTACATTTACCATTGTATACTGTACATGGCACATTATAGAGTTGAATAGCTCTATAACACGTGGAACTGTATTCATACTGTTTAACAAACGCATTACTTTGAAATCCACCAAAGCATTCAGTCACATTGTAGCCATTCACTTTATATATCCCTGCAGGGGAAACATTCGACATGCCGTGATTAAATTGGCATTTTGCAATGATGAATTCTTCTTGTGAAGCATTTACCTTCATAAGAAAACGCGAAATATTAAAAGTGAAAGCCAATTAAGTTAGGCTACTTAAAATGTGGGGCTTACTTCTCCTTTAAGAGTTCATCAGCGCCTTAAAACGGACAGAGAGGAATCTCTCCCACTTCCACATAGCTAAGCAGCCTGGAAAACCGTGGAGTAATTTAATCAGCTCTCGAAAGTTTCGCCGAGATGTTTCCTTAGCTACCGAATTAAAAATATATAAATATTTGCTCCCCAGCACTCGAGGCTGAAAAGATGGTCTGTATATACGCTGCTGCGACTCAGCCCCAACTTTCGATTCAGGCTGAACTTTGAGTGACTTTCCCGAGTGGGATGGTGTGACTTAAAAGCACCGGAACTAAGACTTCGCCCCAGAATGTTCGTAGCCATAAATTCACACGATGCCGTTCTTCTTAACGACACGGTAATTGCAGCAATAGACTTCCCAGACACATGGATCGCTTTTATTTCAAGCATGCATGTGTTCATAGTTATAAAATGCCGGCGCAATCTAGGCCCAGTTCTTTAATGGCGCAGTATTTTCACCAGATGAGTGTTTAATTAAATTCCTACTTTTTTTGTTTACTCTGCCAGGTTTAATAACAGTCGCATGTGTGTGTAATGCACGAATGTCGGAAAACGGCATGTAGGTGCATGCTATATTAACACGCTAAGGCCAAAGAATTCTTGGAGTGCGCATCACTTTCAAAGTGTTCCTAATTAAATGAACACTGGAATTAATTGAGTTTCTACATGCATATATTAAATGAACTGGGCAAGGACAGCACGTTTACCGAGGACCGATCGGGATGCAAACGAAAACATATAACGTCTATTTCCATGAACTAGGCAGTGGGAGAAAGACTCGCACAAATGCCGGACATCGGTGATCGAGACAGTCATGTGTGGCTCATGGGGATCGGTGCCTTGCAGCAACAGCAAACAGTCCTCCCAGCGCGTTATCTGGAAAAACTGACTTGACTGCCCTCATGCGTCACGGCATATCTGATAGGATTACAGCTTCTCCCCATTGTGCCGTATTTATCATGGTGTTCCTTAGCAACTTCCTCAACAGCACCTTCTAGCAGTCACCGTAAAGGCTGACAAATAAACAACGAGAAAGAAAACATCGCAGTCGATTGCGGCTGGGATAGGAGATGAGCGCAGATGAGGGGGGCGTCCTGAAAGGAGCGAGGGTCTGCTCCCCCTGGCCACGGCAATAGCTTTACAGTGCAGATATTTTTTTTCAGATGCAATGCTCAAACAGTCACTCGTAAACATTTTTGCTTTCCGCAAACCTACCATGCACCCTCCTCAGTTTTTAAGCCCTTGTGAAGCTAGTGTCTCCCCGCATGCATGTGTGCTTGTAAATCTTATTTTTTTTAAAGGATTACATTTAGCTTTTTAGGGAAACCAGATTTACGGCAAATTTGCAGCTACAGTTGTTGAACAGAAGTTTTTTTTTCTTTTTTTTCCCCAGTTAAGATGTTTTATGTGTGCAGTTGCCATTTCTCAAGCCTTCTTGGCAAAAAGTGTAAATTCAACACATTTCCGTTAATGCACGTGTGATCGTGTTATGTGGGGAAACCATTCTCGTGTAAGTCGGAGTTCAGCAGGACAGCGGAGATGTTTAAAAGCTTAATAAACATATGAAGTACTACGTGTCAGCAGAAACATACGTTAGACCCAAACTACACTAGAGTAAAACAGCAACACAGAAGCTTCCTGAACATTTTGATTATGACCAATGTTAAGTTTGTATCCCATTACTGTTGTCACAAATGGGTAGTAGTGCCATTTATTGCCAGTTGAACGATTGCATCACACTTTATAAAGTCAGTATGAGAAATTGAAACAGATGTGCATGAGTATTACATCATAAAGTACATGGCTCTTTTGTGCATTGAAAGGCACAAAAGTCACTGTAGCTCAATTATTTCCCGTGCAACCTCAACTTAATTTCCTCTTAAGCACCTACACATAGGACCTGCAATGTAGACATCACTGAACGCAGGCCTGCTTTCAAGAAAATTAGAAAAATCCACCTGTTCAAATGTGACTACATTTGCAATTATGTAAATTATATGCAAATCACATTTAATATGTTCATCCAGCTCTTATTAAAAGCGCTTTGTTGCAGCTGCTTAGTTTTTGTTCATGACAGGGAAATCCCGCAATTACCTCCTATATTGCCTTTACTGAGGTCATCGGAGCTCTGATGACCCCTTAAGTTCATGCTAATAGGAGTAATATTTAAGCTAATATTGATACTACCAAGGAGACCATTTCTGCTGAGAGGAATCGCTCTGGTCAACTTTCTCTGGAGCTCTCTGACAGAAATGTTGTAGGACGAGATTGTCCAAGAGCAACATGCTCTTGCCTAGAAAAACTAATTGTCTATATTAACACAGCCAACATAAACTGTCAAAGAATGGCCGGGCAGAGGGGCATGAGTGGTTAGCGTGAAAGATGTTTGCCTGCTTCCATTGCGAGCAATAATAAAAATGTCATTGTTCCTTCAGTATTAATCAGCACTGTGACTGTTGGTGAACCTTTGCGTTGTGATTTCGAGATCAAAAAGGAAATAAAACCTGGCTGAAGCGGCAGGACTCCCTGACTTTGCACGTTGACCAGAACGGCGCAGAGGAATTCATAATCTGCCGAATCCTCAGAGGCGCTGTAAATCTTTAACAGGTCGACACAGTGACTGCCAGAGATGAATAGCATACTATTAGAGTCACGGGCTGGCCCTGGGGCAGAGGAATGTCTAAGCGTTACACGTGAGTCACTGACACCACCTGCCGATGCAATCCCAGTGTCGAGGCCACCGGCAGGCCCGTCAAAACAGGCAACGCGCTCACGGTGCCACCAGGGCCCGGTGTGGTGGCTCTTTTGTTGGTGTCTGGGCCAATGTGGAGTAACATGGCCAGGCCTATGGGTGAGGTAGCTTTTCTCCTCCACCTGGTGATGTTATGGTTCTTGGGTTTTGGGTGTCGAGGCTAATGCCGTCCGCAGCAATGCACCGTGGGGGATAGAGTTTCTGTCTTTGAGGTTCTTTTCAGTCACACTATATGTGCTTTACATTATGCAATGTGAGATGGGTCCCTCTGCAGGGAAAACGTGGGTTGATAGAATCTGGAAACAGAAGCCAGATTTGGGGTAAAAACAGGGGCCTGTTTCTGAAAGCAGGGCTTTTTGTTTAGCCAGATAACTTGAAAGCACCACTTTATCTTCGTCCACTTGCATTTAGCCCAGACTACCTTAAATCGGACACGTTATCCAGCTAAGCAAGGAATCCTGCTTTCTGAAACAGGTCCCAGGAATTGCCTTCTGCATTACTTTGATCACACAACAGTTTCCTTTTAACAGTGAATAAACAGGTATGTGATTCAAGTGGCAGGTAAGCAGACAATTAAAAAATGTAAAGTTGATCTCCTTGTGGCTGTGTTGTTTCTAAACCAAATAGCACACGAGGAACGGCTGCAGTTCGATTGCCGAAGTTTCCCGATTAATCTGATCATGGCAAATGGCTGCACAGACATTACATTGTTATGCAGTGAGCATGTTCTCCGGTTTGCATCTGGCCACGATGCTCCATCCAAGATCAATCAAGGCACACAACTGCTTTAACGAATGGCCCGAAATAGCACAAAGCTTAGCTGTGGGAAGAACCTTTAGTTTTACATCTCGAGTACGCATTCTTAGATTTCTTCGTTAGGTACGCTGAATTTTCAAGGTACAGTTGCACCATGCGTCACTGACACAGTGTAGCAAGGTGTGAGGAATTCCCTCCTTACCGTCAGTTTGCCGTGAGGCCATTCTCCATGGCTGGAGCCAGACATGCCTGAACGTCAGAGCAGCATCTCAGCCACAGGCTCATGAACGTTTAGTTTTCTCTAGGTTGGCTCCAGTTGACTGTGCAGCAGCCTTGGTGATGACAGCGAATGTACACATTTCATATTCATTATGACTGTGGCACAGGGGAAAAAATAGTTTGTTTGGTGACAGAAAACAAACCAAGTTCACCTTGATCCTCTCTCAAAAGCATATGTGTTCCAAGATTAAAAAAAAAAAACAATGGCTGATATCCTCCCTTGGTGCTAAAATTAAACCCAAAACACAGTCTTTGCAGGATAAGCACACAGGCATTCTTACCAGCCTCCGCTGGTGGAAGGGGATAACCTTTAAATTAATATCACCAAGTGATAGTGACCTGTTTGAAGTGTACATTCATCATTTTAATTAGTTTTCCCAACCTGAGATGCTTTATATGGGCATATTACTTTGCTTCGCACTTGTTTGAGGACCCTAATTGCTCTTCTTTAATTCTTAATAGCTTAAGTTAGCCGCAATCCTTCTGGCTGCCAGAGCAGAGGAACCTATATATGGGTCCCATCAATCGAGGAGCTTGGTACTGTAGATGTTTATTCTTTGTACTGTATATCCTCTCTGTGGCAGGACAGCACGGAGCCTGATTTGTGGTGCATCCCTCTTTCCTAGACACATGGCAGCTTCTGAGCCGCGGCCAGTCAAACTGACAGAATGATTTTTTTTGGCTCGCTGCATTATAGAGCATAGGGAAAATGACCACTCGCACAAAAGGCACGGCGCTACGTTGCTTTCTGCCACCACTTCTGGCCGTGTCTTTTAAAAGAATAGAAAGGGGGTAGCGCGACTGGTTTCCAAGTCGCCGTCTCCGCCAGCCCGGGGCGTATCAGGCTCGCCATCAGATCCGCGCTCTCGGATTCACTTGCAGGGGAGGAAGCCATTGTGATGTGGCGACCGGCATTTCCAAAGTCACGGGTGAGAGGTGACCCGAGTGTTTAGAAAACAGTAACCCGAGCCGCGGCCGTCGATTTGCTGATACATGGTGCGCGCGGGCTGACTGACAGTTCACGGGACAGGCAGGAACACGGGTTCCTGTGTGCCAGCTGTGTCCGGTACCCTTTCCTAGAAGCCGGAGACAAATGGGTCTCCCGCACCCAGTGGAACGCTTTGTTTTCATAGCACATGGACCAGCGGGTGCACCTGGAGCTTGACTCCATGCAGCCAAGGCCTTCACATTATCCTTGTGCATAACGGCTGATCGGGGCGTTTCGGGGAGATGGTATTTGTTCAGAGGTTAGATTCCTGAGGAGCAGCAGGCACTTGATTTGCCCCTGTGGGCCCGGGCAGGGCTGGCTTGGCCAATGTGGCATACCGGGCATTTTCCCGGTGGGTCGATGGGTTTGTGGGCCGGCAAAATTTATGGTAGGGGAAACCTCGTCCCGCCCGCTGCTCAACAGAATGTACCATGTGCACCCCCAAACTCCAGAGCCGATTTAAAAGCAGCTCCATGAAGGCATGCTAGCCTTAATGATCACATTAGTCTGCACACGCATGTGTTTGCACTCTCCAGGTCGGCAACATGCCGCGCAGGCCCGTGCCAGCCCCGGAGCACTGCACATACCGGCACGCCCTGGGCTGGCCGCCGTCCCTGCCAGCCCAGCACGCCTCGCACACGTGGGCACCGCTCCTGCCGTGTGTAATGTTCAAGCGGCATGTGGCTGAGAAAAATACAAGTCATAAAACAGTGGCGGGTGGCTGGTGAATGAAAGCAGCCCTGAGCTCGCACCCCTCCTGTTTTCACAAGGGTAAATTCCCTTGCTCTTCACATCTCGCCGCGACTCTCTCGCCCCCGTAGAACAAACAAGGCAGAGTTTCCTCTCGGCTCTGAACCCGCAGGCCGGCGGCGCAGAGTGCTGAAAGGAGGCTTGTGCTCCGGGTTCCCGTGAGGGCGCCCCTCAATGGGCCCTTCTGTCATGTGCATCAGACGGCCCACGGAGGTCCGACGAGATGGCGGAAAAATGCAGGGGGGTCTGCTTCCGAATTCGCTTGGATGTTGAGACTTTAGCCAGTGTTGGGACCCTGGTACACTTTCCCATGACAGGTATTTGAAAACTTGTATTTTATCCTCTTTCGTCCATGCGAGGTTTTGTGCCTGTGACGGAAGAACTGGAGTGACTTCGCTGAGCCCATGGCATTTGTGGGGCCCAAAGTCTCTTAATCCAAATTCCCCAAATGTACATACAGGTCAGAAAGGCTACAGATACTTTATTCTTTGAAGAAGAAAAAAAAACAATTAAAACAAAAGCTTGCAACACTAATGCCAAAGCAATATTCTTTTCCATAAGACTTAATGACTTTAATGATTTTTTTTATTTCAGACGTCAACTTTAATTGGAGATAATCATGCTTTACTTGGACATTTTATTATATATTTTACTATAACAATACAGAATAATAATGATGCTTGATACAGTTGGAGTGTCATTATCTCAACCTTAAAGATTCTTTTGGATTCACCGTGACTTCAGAAACCCTCATACGACATTTAAATATTATTTAGAGGTTTCTCCCCTCGTGCTCTGCAGCAGCTTGTTTTTATCTGCGGTAAGAGCTGAGATACCACATAGAGGGGACGCTCCTTTGGTACAACAAGCCGAGCATTGGGCTAACGACACAAAGGTTGTGGGTTCAAATCCCAGAGAGCACAAATACATCGTAACTCCTCCCTTTACTGTAAAATGCTGTGCATAAAAGCATGAGTGTAATAATGTGTTACACAAGCTTGTGGGTGTTACCCATGCAATTGGTTATCTCACACCTTAAGTTGTGGAGATAGGGAGGGACTGAGAAGGTGTGTGGTTGTCCTCATGTGTCCCCATATATAGCTGTGTTCTGCTTTCCCTCTGACAGTGACCTGCAGCAATGCCGTGTGTGTGTGTGTCAGTTTGCCCCAAATAAGGCAGAAAAAGAAAATAAAAGCTGTGGCCTGCTGGAAATTCCCTGTGTCACATGGTCCAGTTCACAGAGCCGCCCAGACTTTCCCACAACCATGTACCCATATTAGCTCTGGAACGGCAGACTGCACCAGAAAGGGCCTGCAGTCAAATTAAAATCTCAAACTCTGGCTCAAATTTTATTGCATGAATTATTTTGGTCTGGCATGCGCAGAGGTCCATAATACAGGAATGCAGACATTGTTAGCTGATTTAAGAATGGTTAGTTAAATGTGTTTTATTGTAAGTACAAGGACAGCTCTTGAAAAAAACTGTGAACCCAGGATTTACCCAAGTGTGTACTTAATCTTTTATATACATATAGATCATCACATGTTTTGTATTTGAAATGATTGTGTCTATATTTAAGTACCAGCAAGAATCTTAATGTAACAGGTGATGCCTTCATAATGGCTGGCAGGCTGCACTGTTCCCTCCCACTCCCAGGGCTGAGGGTTTGACTCCTGCCCTCTATGTGTGAGAAATTTGCCTTTTCTGTGGCAGTTGAAAAACTGTCACAGAAGAGCATCTCTGAACGCACAACACGTCGAACCTTGAGGCAGATGACCACACTGGGTGCCACTCCTGTCAGCAAAGAACAGGAAACTGAGGCTACAATTCGCACAGGCTCACCAAAATTGGACAATAGAA
>JAODKN010000042.1:12618079-12637018 GCA_026774425.1 Petrocephalus zakoni
TCGAACCCAGGTGTGAGGACTCTTTGGCCAATCAGTCCTCTAATTAGTGATCTAATTAGGGAGTTGCAGCGAAAACCCGCATACACACCGGTCCTTTGATTGGGCACCCCTGCGTTAGAGGAACGCTACTGCCACCCATTGGTTATTAGTTGAACTACATTAAATCAAAATAAAAAATACATGTTTACATTTTCTTATTATGTAGGTTGTTATATACTGAACATGGTTAAGCCATAAATGCTAATCCACTCATTCGGTAAGACCGGCGCATGCAAGCAGTCAATGGAGCTAACAATCTTACAGTGCCATGTTATTATGTCTTGTTGAATTGTGGTACTGTTTATAGTTTACTGAAAAACCGTTTCTGTAACATAACACTCCTTATAAATAATGACACTTACATTTTCATCAGGGGTGCCAACTTCAGGTGGCTGACAAGTTTGCACATTCATTTACACATATGTAACGATTTTATTACCCTGTAAATATAATGTTGGATTTGCAAACCAGCCCAACGCTTTCAATGTAGCCCATTTTAGGTTCATAATGGAATAACGTAGATTTGCCGTAAGATCTCTTGCGTGAGAGTCTACAGAATACAGTATACAGTATACAGCACGTCACTGCGCGTGGGATACTTGGGCGCGCAGCCTTCATTTCCCACAAGCCACCGCGCCGGCCGCGCCCCCGCGTCCAGTGCGCGCGGCCGCGGCGGCTTCCCGGACGCGCTGGGATGTTGTCATCATGGCTGCCTGCATGTCCGGATACACGTTTAGTTCTGTGTGTTACCACAGTGCCAACAGCAACTCGGACCACGTGAGTGTCCGCGGCGGCCGGCCGGAGTGGCGGGAGGCCGCCTCCGCGTTAGCCTGCGGTGCGGCGGCAGGAGCCGCTTCCGTAACGAGGCCTGGTTAGGCGGAGCGGCCGCCGGGCCCGCTTCCGGATCCCCCCGGTGTCGGTGTATGATAACATGATAACGGCGCACGGGCTTAGCCGGCGAGGGACACGCCGGGGACGGGGGGCTTTCTAAGCGGTCGGTTCCGCGCCGTGTTGCGCCTTAATGCCGTGCCGCTGTTCGCAGGAGGGCTTCCTGCTCGGGGAGCTCAGGGAGGAAGAGACGTCCGGCATCAGTGACTCTCAGATCGGCGGCGCGGAGCTGCTCCGCCTCGTAGGTAAGCCGCCGTCGGGTGCCGCTGCTGTCTCCGCGGTGTCTGTGTGCTCAGTGCGTCCAGGCTGCGGCTGGCATTTGGGCCGAGCAGTTTCTCCGATGGGATGCTGTGATCCGCCCGGTCATTATATCTGAATGGGCTAACTATTAGGCTATAATATGTAAGGACGCTGCCTTCTGGTGCTCAGCCCCGCCTGCCGTGTATTAAATAAGCAGTTTGTTTCTGCTGGTTGTCTTGCACGTACCGCTTCCGCCGTCTTGCTGCATTTGCAGTTTTCCTGAGTTGCCAGTGAGCTGTTCTGAGGGGGGTTTTTGTTGTGGTTTGGTTGGCTGTTTTCTCTAAGCTCTGCTAAATGTTCTGCATGATGAAAGTGCTGCACCGGGTTGAGGTGAAAGGGAATTTGTGTGTGTGTGTGTGTGTGTGTGTGTGTGTCTTCTGGCAAATGGCACGACAGTATGACAGTACCTATCATAGTGTTGGTAAGCAAGCTGTGGACTGCATTCAGTGTTGTTAGATCTATTGACTCTGCAGCGTCTTTCCCATTCAGGAAGTAACACCTGTAGCGTGTCGTCATATTGAGTAAAACTGTCAGGTCGGCCCGATTGAACCTTGTCTGAGGTGCGGTGGAAGGCTGTATCAGCGCTTTTTAAACTGAATAAAATGGCATGATTTCTTCACTTTCTGATTGAAATAGGCTTTGAGTTGGTTATATTTAGTGTGACTGTGGTAAAACGGGTCAATGTAGGCAGGACTGCCGGCCATTGCTAAAGAGGCAAAGCTTCTACTGAAAATACAGGGAGTCCCGAATCATTAGTAAAACATGTCGTAACTTTGTCATTTTTTCTGCCTTTTTTAGAAGTTCAAAATCATGAGCCATGTGCACAACTTTTTAGGTAAGAACATATTTGTGGAAGGGCGGTGGTGTAATGCACATTTAACCATGAAACCAGGTTGAAATATTATATGTGGTATGGTTTGTGATGGGGAACATGTTTTTGATGTGTTTTGGAATCATGTTAAGTGATTTAAATATTAATTTACAGTCAGTTTTCTGTTGTTTCAGCTTTTATGATTACTCAGGTAACGTCAGTGAAGATAAGCTCAATGGGATTCTTAAGGAGAGAAGGAAAGTGAGTACTTGGATACCTGCTTGCTACTCGGTACTCGTTATCCCGTGCCGCTGCGTGTAACACAGCTCGTACCTGGTGCCGTGTGCTTCCTGGTCCTTGAGGACAGCACAGTGAAGCAGGTCGGGGATGCGTGGGGCTACGTCTAACCACTGTGGGCCGGGTTCCCCGCAGAACGTCATCGGCTGGTACCGGTTCCGGAGGAACACGCAGCAGCAGATGTCCCTCAGGGAGCGCCTCATCCACCGGCAGCTGACTGGCATCCTGGGTGCGCCCGACCTCGTGTTCCTTCTCTTCAGCATCATCTCCACGGGCAACAGCTCTACTCACGCGCTGGAGTATGTGCTCTTCCAGCCGAACCAGAGGTAAGGCCCTCCCCTTCCCAGTCAGTTCCAGATGAACCCTAATTCTGTTTACGTTCCTTATCACAATGGCAGCCTCTGTAAACCCATATGCATTACTGTCATGCTGTGCGGCCCAGTGGATTAGGACACTGTGCCTGTGATCTGAAGGATGCCGGTTCAAATCCTAGGGTTGGCAGAATGATTTCTTAGGAGGCTGGTTTCGGCTGCTCTCTGCCTTCACCTCGGCTAAGGTCAGCCCTGTCGCTCAGCTCTCAGGCCATGAGTTTGATTGGCTGCCGAATGTAACAGAAAGATAAGTGGTGTCTATTTAGATAAATTCACAGCAGTACACCTCCATATGCTCGTCATGTGTTGCATGTCGCTAGGACGTCCCGTCAGTGTCGCTCAGCAGGTGCATGCAGACAGGCTGGACGCTGCCCCTGCATATTTAATAGTTAAATCTAGTGTTCCTTTCAAGTTGACCTCTGGTCACTTCCTTCCCTGCCTTCCTCTGAAAGCATAGCCGCCTCACCCCACCGTAGCCCTCTACATTCAAAGCGCGAAACCCACTAAACCCAGACAGATCAGGTTTTCTCCGGTTTCGACTGGTTCTCATCACGCGTCACCGCCAGATGCCCCGGCCGCTGGGGAGTGTCCCGCGACTCTCGTCATGGCCGGCAGGTTTGCCTGTTCCCCATTTTGACTCCAGATTTCGCCATGAGGTCACAGGTCGTGACCCCAAGGGATGGGGCTAGACTTCAGTTATAACGGTGCTAAGACCTGTGAGGTGAGTCTGAACACGGCCCCCGGCCGGCCGCCTCGTGTTTCAGTCGCTCCGTGGTGGATGTCACGCAGATCGCTGCTGTAGAGACATGCGTAAGAATATGCGATTGGGGGGGAGGGGGGTGTGATTTCAGTGTGACTGTAATGGGTCCGCTGCACGCCTGCAGCAGATCACGAAAGAAACATGAAGCCCACGGTACATTTATAGGTCACGCCGAGCCCTCCCCATCTCCTACAGCCGTGCGTCCAGCGTGAAAGTAATGCACTTGGGTGAACAGTAAGGAAAGTGATAGGCAGCCAGGCTCTCACATTACAGGCTCATTCTTCTGTCACAAAGGAGGCCAGAAAGGGGCATGGCGGCAGGGGGCTGATGCCTACAGAGCAGCTCAGCTCTGCCTCACTACCTTTCACCTGCAGTTTGGTGTGCAAGGCTGTCTTTGGCTCTTTACGAGTGGCAAGCAGGGCTTAGGAGCAGGGGGATGTCACGTAGCTATTGACGTACGTTAATAACAAATGCAGCTGCTAGTGGTCTGTGGAGGAGCACGCTCTCACACCCCACAGCCTGCACACTGCCCGCCAGGCAGGCACAGCAAATGCATTTCATAATTCACGTTCCTTTAAGTTAATGGAGTCGCGAGGTTCCAAGGTCTATTGGTGTTGCCCGCGGTTATTGCATGCGAGTGCAGATTGTAATCTCATCTCCAGCAGGTACAACCAGAGGGTTTCACTGTGCATTCCTAACCTTGGCAGCACCAGCCAGCAGGAGTACAAGGTGTCCTCTGTACCCAACACCTCGTGGAACTATGCCAAGGTGATTCAGGAGCACGGGTGAGTGAGTCTGCGCGCACAGCAATCCAGGGAAGTGAGAAAAGGGACCTGAAACCCTGAAACCAGACTTTAATTGGGGGGGGGGGGGTACTTTTAACCTAGCCTGTGGCACTTGTCGAGTGTTTAATAAGAGCTGTTTGAGGCAAAGTTGGATGTTGCTGGGTGGGGTGTGCCTCAGCAGACTAATGACAGGTCACCGGTTTGAGCCTCGGTCTCTGTAGGATAGTCACATGTCTGTAGGCCGTTGAGTAAGGCCCTTAACCCCCCAGCTCCGGGGGTGCTGCATGCTGGCTGACCCGGCACTATGACCCCAAAGCTTGATCTCGTGTGTGTGTGTGTCTCATGGAGAGCAAAATGGTGTAAAGGGAATTTCCTCACAGGGATTAATAAAGTATCTGTTATATTCTGTTGATCCATGTAGTTTGTCATATATCCCAGCATGCCCTACTGTCCAAACTGATTCCTCCTGGTACTTTGGCTGGATCTGTCCAGTCCTCTTCACCTTTATTTTCGATGATGTGTCTTTCATAAGACACTATGTACCCAGAAGGTTGGGTCATCCTGTCCCTCTTACATGTGCTATATTTGATCCCTGGTTGATCCGGTGACCCCTTGACTTTTCGCTCACGTGACATCTTATACATTTGGCTGCCACTTGTTCGGTCTTAGGGTGCTCTGCTGTCGGCGTGTCGCGTTGCCGCTTGGCGGAGCAATTCGAGATGCGACTGCGGAGCGTAACCAAATATCAATGTCGCAGGGCCGAATTCTTTGACAAGGATGGAGTTGTGAAGGACATCAGGAACATCTTCCAAGTCTACAGTGCGCTGCAGGAGAAGGTTCAAGTAAGTTATTCATTAATAAAACACATGGTACTTTGGGAGTCTGCTAGTGTTTCCAAGAAACTGGGTGAATTTTTGAGGAATATTTAAGCTAAATATCTGATGTCAGCTTGGGATGGTGGGAAAGTGAATCCGATGTGGTGATGCTTCCTAAGAAGACCTTCATGATGCCATGCGACACAACAGGCTGTCATTGGTGACAGTCCATAATGCTTTTTGGTCGAAGATGTCCTCCAGGCTGACCTTCTGTCACCGCAGGCTGTCTGCAAAGAGGTGGAATGGAGTGAACGCGAGAAGGAGGAAATCCGTAGGGACGTGGAGGAGCTCAAGAAGCAGATTGCTGTCAGGAAGCGCGGGCGTGCCGAGGAGAGTGAGTGTTAATGAGGTGTATTTGCCCCCCCCAACCCATTAATTACTGAGCCCAGATGAGTGCCTTCATTCTCTGAAGTAGGTTAGACAACTTGGTAGCAACTTGATTAGGAACTGGCCTATTTTGATCGAAAAATGTTGAAAACCTCGTGCCTGAATTAGTTGAATATTTTGAGCCCCCTGAGTGTGTTCCTGACTGCCTGCTCATTCAGGGCTTCAGGATGAGACGTTGGCCAGAGTGGGTGCAGCCATCGGGGAGAACGCCTTGGCGCCCTGGAGCACCTTTAGCGACCTACACTCATGCACAGACCCCCCTGCCTCTGTGGCACCCTGCACGAAGGTTGGGGCACCACTCCTGCCTCAGTTCGAGAAGCCCTCGGACCTGGAAGCCACTTCCTCGGGTACCGCTACCAGGTGGGCTGTGGGAGGGGAGGGGGACGAGGAGCACACTGAGGAAGAATATGAGGACCTAGAACTCGAGTGTTCGGAGGAGTCTGATGGAGAGGCGCCCCTTCAGGCCGGGGCCCGGGACCAGGACCAGCCCGTTACCCCGGTGCTGGACAGTGACTGTGAAAGCGCTCAGTCCTTCCTGCTCTAATCACCGGGTTGGGGTGGTAGGGGACCATGTCACGGACAGCAGGAGGCGGTGTGGCAGCCGCAAAAAACAAAAAGGTTGCAGGGATGCGACGTCGAATGGGCTGGGATCCAAACCCCAAGCCAGCCGGCGCGCAGCTTTGCACCTTGTTCCGATCGGCGAGAGGTCCCACCGTCTGGCCAGTGACACGTCTCCTTTGTCTCCGGTCACCCGCCTCACCCGGCGGATCGGTCCCAGAATCGAAATTGCAGCAGTACCTCTGTGCACGGCTTCGCCTTGTCGATCTGTTTACCTTCACGGGGAAGTGTGAGTCCCTGAGGCCCCTCCCTCACAGAGCCAAATCACCGGCCATCTGCTCGCCGGGTCTGCAACTCCACTGTGCCGAACGGAGGGGAAGTTCGTCTTATTTTTGTTACCCTACGCGTTCCTCGCGCAAAACTGGTCATCTCCAGCAATCAGCTTTTTAAATGAGTGTGAGATTCCTGTGTACAATTCTTTTACTCTGTTTTGTATTCATGTAATCATCTTATCATGACAGATAGCAGGCTTGTCCTGAAGTGTCATTGGCATATCTTATACCTCTTTTTAATGCACTTAACATTTTGCTGCCAAGCTTGAGCCTTGAGGTTTGCGGGACTGGAGATAAATATTTGGGTAACGAGGTGGTGGCAGGGAACAGACAGTCTGTTTTATGTATCTAGGGAAAGCAGCTGTCTGTCACGTGAGTAACTTTTACTACTGATTGTATGTTAGGCCTGTGAATGGGCCTTTTCCCTCTGGATCCACCCACTGGGTTGGGCCTAAATGGGCTGAAGAGTAACTAGCTGTAGAGTTAACCATCATAGACCTCAAGAGGCTCGGAAGAATCCACCTTATACTGACAGCCAAACAAAAAAAACACACAGAATGTGAACGTCCTTAACTTTGGTGCCTTCCATTTGTAGACCACCAGCCGACGCGAGAGCAAAGCCAGGACTTAACTCTGCACACTAGTATCAAATGATTTCGCAAACGTCTTCTGATTTGAAGCTGAGAGATGGATGTGCGTGTGTATGCAGAATGAGGCAGGTCGCAGTCTCGGTAAGGTTAATGCCTGTGGGCGGATACAGTTTCCTGAGTAAAGGAAGTGTCATATAGCGTTTTCAGAGCTGAAGTGAGCTGCTGCTTCTACATGAAAATGGAACTGCCATGCACATGAAGAAGTTAGCTGTAGCATAACTTGCCGTTTCATGCAAACGCATGAAGTTCCAAACGGCTTTACCGTAAACCTGCACACCTTTTATCCGTGGCTCTTTAGAATCGCATGCCTAAGTGTGCTGTGCTATCTTGTTACAGGAAGCTCTGGTCTGGTTGGATGCTGCCAAGATATTTAACTGGGTTTCCTGCGGGCGTGTCGTGGTGCTGCCAAGCTGTATTACACATGATCTGTTCCATCTCTCAGCTCCTGTTGGCCGTCGTCCCTTTTGGGGGGATGACTTTTTCCCCTAAGCACAATACTGCAAGACGGTTCGCCCGTTGGTTGACACTGAGCCTGCCTTACTATGGATGTAGAGGACAACTGCATCAATCACTGGAATTTTTTTATCTGACAATTTACTTGTGATTGTTTATTTGTATGGGAAAATAAAATCAAACATGGTTTATCGTTTCACTGCCACCCCTTAATTCTCTTTTGACACTTGGACAAACCAATAATTGCACACTTATAAACTAGATCATGTTCAGTAGCTTTGACTTTTAGTCTCGTTGCTCAGAAGAGCAGGACGTCGCCATAAATACATAAATAACTGATTAGGCTGTGCTCATTGACAGCTGGAGTTCACAGTGGGGGTCTCTGAAACCAGCACTGGCCTCCTTCCCTCCTCCCCCTCCATGCAAGCCTGCACAGACCTCCAGAGGGCACGGATGTTACCCTCCCCGAACCCTGTTGCCCCGCGCCGTTCAATCAGCTCTAGGAAAAAGGTGTCCTCTGTGAAGATGGGCTTGGTGAATACCTGCAGGAGATACCTGCATGGCGAACAGAGACGAGCTCAGCCAGGCCAGCAGGGGGCAGGCTACTACAGCACACAGGTAGGTGACATCAGCAGGTGTTCCTGATGGGGACGTTTGGGAACAGCCTACCGTTTATTTCCGCCAGGCGTGAGGTGACCCAGGCCGTCAGATCCGTTCTGCCGCATGTCAGTGTCCAGGAGGATCCCGCGTTGGGACAGTACCCGGGGGTCATGACCCGCATCCTCCATCTCCTGCTGCTTGCCCACCTACCACAGAACAGAACACTGCTGGGATAAGGGCCCCCAGGGGCCAAAGTACTCTCCTCAGTGAACTATGACTGGATGGACACGGTAGAATATTTGGTCTTTCTGCATTTGTATTGCATCTGCAGTTTTAGTGATTTAGAGACAATCACTGAAAATAACGGAAATGTAATCCTTATTTCCATGGATACATAATATAGGGCCTCCTGTTCAGCAACTGGGTGAACTTGACATTGATGACATTTTGGTTTGAGGTTTCCACAGAAATAGTGACTTCAGGACCTGGCTGAGAGAGAACCTAACAATGGCACTACTACAAAATCCTAGAAGCCGTTTCTTACAGTAATGCAGCCATCTCTCCCCAGGTGATATTTACTGATGAGTTCATCTTTGCAGTAACATGTAAAGTGACTGGAGTGGGGCTTTAAATGGCCAGTAGTTAAGGGTTTGTAATTTGTGCCTGATTTAATTTTCAGGTAATAAAGTACAATTACCTAATTACTGGGAGATAATGGTTCTGTTCCCTTGCCTCACTGAATATTTAATGGCAGTGGGGACAGCATGAATTAAAAGAATGTCAGGTGTGTAAAAGCAGTGATTGCAAAAAAGACGGAGCATGAACTGCCCCCTCCCCCCGACCCACCTGGGTATAGTATGCTGGTGGGGGGGAGAAGAATTGCACCCCTGCCTCAGCCAGCGCGTGCACAGTGGACACGATGTCCGGAGTGCTTAGCCCCACGTGCTGGATGCCCGCTCCTCCATGTTGCTCCAGGAAGCTGTCCACCTGATTTGGTCCTGAGTGTCACAGACACACACATGCAAGGTTTGTTACTACATCTGCTCAGAACATGAGTGGCTTGACAGATGGATCCATAAATAACACTGTGGGGCTTTATGGTGAAATCATAGGAGTGATACCAAAGATAAATGAAAACAAAACGCTAAATACATACAATAAGGAAAAGCTCGGCTTTTATAGACGTCTGCACAAATACTTGGTTTAGAGCAACTTCGTTGGAAGGTAGTGGTAAAGGGGTATATATAGATTTTCCACCCAGAACGTAGTTTGAGGAGAAAAACTGTCAGGACACTGAAGGAGGTGCCATCATACAACTGAGGACATTCTCCCTCGGTTAAATAAAATACCACGTTTTGGACAACTTAAAAACCAGTGGGTTGTACTGCTTTTGACAGTCGATTCCTTCTCATATAACTGAAACTTCGAGACATGCTCTTCAGCATCACGGACTCGATACTGAGAGGTCTGTAAAGCAAAGATCGCAGTACGACAGCAACTGTAACAGAACTGGATCACCTTGGTCCGGCAGTGACTCCGCAACGACGAACTTGCAGTCCGGATCCCGTTTGTCTTTAAAGGGGAGGCTCACTCCCGATTCACTACACTTCCAGTACTGCATAGCGGTCAGTCGCAGGCCGATGCCATCGTCATCAATGACACAGCCTTCATTCACATCCTCATTCCTGACGGACAAACAGTCAGTGGCGTCTGCATTATAATCCGGTGCCAACTTTTGCATTATTACTGTTCAAACTATAAAGGCATAAAAAGGCGCCTGGTCCCGAGTCCGTAAAAGCATTGTTCAGTCAAAGATTTATTCTTACCCATCAATGAAAAACCTCTTGAAGCCAAAATTTCTCTCATACCATCTCATAACTTCTGGCGTACTTTTCCTGGGACATGCATACGTTATGTGATCGAAATGGCAAAGCGATGATTCTCCGTCCTTGCTGGCCGCAGTGTCGATGTCAACGCCTTGAAAACCGGGTAAAAACTCCCCTTGGTACTGAGTCCTGTCAACGAGCGTGTGACAAACGTTGCCAACGATTGATTTGACAACGGAGTAAGTCGCACGTCCGTTGTCATCCACCACAGAGGTCGGCGGAACCAGGAAATGGCAGCCTTGCTTGGAAAGAGAATTAAACACATTCTCCACGTCCTCTACCTCAAAGCACACGTTACAGGCAGTATCAACGCAATTGTTATCCTGAGCGCCATAGAGAAATCTGAAGTCATCATTCAAGGTCTCAGGAGTGACCGAGCCGCGCCGGCGACTCCACGCCGCTCTTTCATTCAAAGTAAAGGTCGGATTTAATCGCTCATTGACAAGGAAGACGGCCGAGCCCTTTCGAAGAGCAAACTGCCTCGATTTCCTAGTTTGCCTCACAGCGAATAAGTTGAATTTAAATTTAGTAACAAGGTCGAATGTTATTTTGTCAACGTTTGTAACGTGGAGGGCAATGTGATGCAAACGGCTCAAGAAGGCGGCCATCTTGTGTGACGTCAGAGGGGGCGGGGGCTCATTTACATAATGAGGCGGCGGGGCGGGGCCTCGCGGCGTAGTTAGCGGGTTAGTTAGCGCTGGCCGAGGGAAAGTCGCCGTTCAGTACTATATTTGGCTCGTCTCGCGGTGCCAGCAGAGGAAATAAAGATGCATCCAAACATTCATCTGAAGTGACATATTGTGCGGTGGCTTACGTGTATGACCATTCGAATATAACAGAAAGCAGCAATAAAATGACCTTTGTTTTATGTATCCGTTACATTTAGTGAAAAAAAATCATGGTAATTGTATGCAAGTGAACGCAATTAACGATGTGTCGGCGTATGCAAATTGCGTAACAGCAACGCTTTTCTTTTAACGGAGACAAAACATTTCACACAGTACAGTTGTATTTCTTAATTCTTGTTACACACATGCACATTGTACGCGACTGGACTGTACAGTCGAAATTCTCCACAGGGATTACCGAAGTGTATCTATCTATATATTTCCGTAAAGGAGGCTACTTATGCCCAGTACATATATGGGTGTATTTCTCACAGAGATCTTACTGCAGGCTTACTACTGCAGCAGTTGCTTCAGATGACATCATCCCTTTACTTCTGAAAAACCTGGATGTGTACGCAAAAAAGGGGGGAAAGAGCGGCGATTTTTCGCAGAGATCCGCGAAACCGACGCCATTTTGGCTCCACGGCGGTGGCACCGACTGTCACATTTGTAATGTCGCTGGCGGAGCCAAGACGGTGAGAGCGAAGCTTTAGTTGCATTATTTTCCTCCACTGAGGAGCCATTTACTATTAGCCATGGGAGACGTCGCCTCTGATAGGTCAGTGAGAGGTGCAGACAGGATGAGCCAATCAGATCGGGCGGCGAGGCCAGGTGGTGCGTGACGTACCTATTATTCTCTCCGTAGTGAAGGTTTATTTTGGCTTCTCCTGCCTCTCAGCCGCCGCCATTATAGAAATTGGCAAAACAGCGCTGAGGAAAGATGGGCGTTTGAAGGCTCGGGATCCGAGCAGAAGCCGGCGCCCGGGGGGCTCTTTTCCGTGGCCTGCGTGGGGTCTCGTCGCGGACTCGGAGAGGTCGGGGAGGGAGAAATGGGAAACATGTAAACAAATACGGGCAGGGGGGGTTTTCCGAAAGCAGCCGGAGCGAATTAGGGGATTGGGAGGAAAGGGGCGAGCGAAGCGGGGAGGGCGGACCGGAGCGGACCGGACTGGACGGAGCAGGAGCGGACGGGGCGGCTCGGCTCGGAGGGGCTGCTGCAGTCGGGCGCCAGGGAGAGGAGGAGTATAAGCGGAGTGAAAAGGTAAGGCCCCGCGGGGCGAAGCGCCGAGGCGGGGAGGGCACGGCTGGCAGCGCGCTGCGGCCGCCGCCGGCGGAGGGCGAATCAGTGGGGCTTCGAAGGGAGAGGGACGCGGGCCGGAGTGGGGCTGGCGCGGCCCGTCCGGAAAGTTAAGGCGGTGGCGTTCCGCTGCTCTGTGTCACACTAGTGACAGAGTGTCGCGCGCAGTGTCACGGGCCGGAATGCAGGGCCACGCGACTTGGGGGGGGCTGTGCCACCCGCCAGGTGACTAGGGACATCATAGTCCGGGGGATAAAGTTTCCTGGGGCACTGAACCTGTGTCCCTACTATTGCTATTAATAAACAACAACAATAATAATAATAATAATAATTACGTGTTTGTTGTTATTATTATTATTATTATTATTATTATTATTAAAGTTGTGGCTTGTTCATGTCAAAGATGTGGGCTCCTAGACTGGCTGCTGCTGAAGTCTGTGCTGTAACCCGGAGGGGATGTTCCCGATTTCTCTGCCACCCCTTTGTAAATGTCCGTCTGATGTCGGTGGCTCATGCATGGCTGTGCTGTTTGTGTGCAGGGTTGGGTTGAGGAAGTTTCTATGCTGTTAGCTGACCTTTACTCTGGTCATTTAACAGGGAAGCACGTGGGGGAGCCAGCTAGTTGGATCACGCTGCAGTTGGTCAGGATTTTTTTTTGTTGTTGCTGTGGTTTAGTAACACCCATGGCAGTCCCCCTTAAATAGATGCAGGTCTCCAGTTGTAGCAGTTCAGATTAAGCACTGACAGGACTCTCGTCTGAACTGAACATCGTTGACCACATTGCTTCTTGTACCGGTGTAAAGCATATAAATTAACATTCTGGCTTTTACCTTCAACCATTCTAAGTAAACGCTTCCAGGCCAAGTGTTTCATGGTGTAGAAAGCTGGTACAGCAAGACATCACCATGTTCACCGCAATTCAGATCCATGCATGCTTATTATCTTTTTGTATTAACCTTTTCTATGTAAAACGCTGTT
Source organism: Petrocephalus zakoni (assembly GCA_026774425.1). Lineage (NCBI taxonomy): Eukaryota > Metazoa > Chordata > Actinopteri > Osteoglossiformes > Mormyridae > Petrocephalus > Petrocephalus zakoni. The sequence goes on from JAODKN010000042.1 coordinate 12,631,015, forward strand.
GTTTTGCATGGAGGTGATTTCCTGGGATACATAATCACACCCTGTCCCAGTGCAAATAAACCTTTGTAATAATGCCGTTCGGTTAACTTTGGAGTTCAATTTCCCCCGATCCCTTGTTCGTAAAAATGCTTGGGGCATGTTTACACAACTGGTTATGTCTCTGACAGAGTGGATCTCAATTATTTTGCTTCTTACCAGTGTCCAACAATGAGTCATGTGAGTGTTCTCTCTGTTTCTATGAGCAGGTTTTCAGAGTTGTTTTTGTTGCCAAAGTTGCATGGCCTCGCATAGGCAAATTCCTCAGTGGTGTATGTTTCCATTTTTGTTCTGCGTTTGTAAACTCCAGGGCATGCCTGTGATACTTTTCATGGGTTTGGGGAGTGGAAATCGGCCTTTAGATCAAAATGTTCCTGTTAGCTTTCTGTTCCATACGAACAGACTCGGCCCATGTTGTTGTGGTGTGGTTTTTGTGCGTGGAATCTGGTCAGCACAACTAGGCTGTGTGTTTTTATGTTTGGTCCAAGCACTGCGGGGTGTGTCAAGATGCAGGGAGTTTCTTTGGCACAGCAGACATTGAGGAATTTGATAATCAAACCAGCCCAAGCTCTGGGAATGTGTTTCAGAGGATTTACTTGCTTGAATTGGTATAATTTTAAGATCATGGGTTTTGTTTTTTTCCTAAATGACTATTTGCAATGTGGTTTTACACTCACACTGGACTTTTTTACCCACATTCTTTTCAAATATTAAACTTGGAATCCAGCTCTTGGCTTAACCATTGTGGCTCATTACAATGTATAGCTAGTACTAAATATAGGTAGTCATTGTAATTCCTGCATATGTTTCAGTATTTATTTTGAAAGTAAAAAATCACAATGCTACCTGCTGTTTTTAATGATGCTGACCTACAACCGTAAGGTTGCTAGTTCGAGGCCCTCTGTGAATCAAAAAGTGACCCGTTGCTTAAACCTGTTGATTAAAATCGTAAGTTGCATGTGGGAGTATTAGCTTAGCATCTGAATGTTATAGCTAGGTGATTAATATGTATTGAGTGAACTTGAAGTTCGTTTCCATATTGATTTGCATGCTTGTTAGCCTTTGGATTTGATCCTTGGGCTTTTGAGGTTAGCCGCTGTGCAGTGCTGACACACCTGCCTGTGCCCTCGCGGTCCCTGCCTAGCAGCACTCTGGCCGCAGCACTGATGCCGACCCGCATCTGTTTGTCTTCCAGCTTCCCACTTCCTTTCTCTCCTCCTCGACAAGGGAGTTGGCCTGCGTGAGGGTGACCGGCCAGCCATGACGGAGCTGGGCGTAAAATGGGCCTGCGAGTACTGTACGTACGAGAACTGGCCATCGGCGATCAAGTGCACCATGTGCCGTGCTCAGAGGCCCAGTGGAACCATCATCACCGAGGATCCCTTTAAGAGCGGCCCAGGCTTGGATGCCAGTCGGGAGTGGGACCCACAGTCAACGGAGGGCGGTAGCAGCCTGCTCATCTGCCCGGACTCGAGCGCCCGACCCCGTGTCAGGACCGCCGGCCCGGCTGAGGCGGCCAGCAAGTGGTCCTGCCAGATGTGCACATACCTGAATTGGCCGCGTGCCATTCGCTGCACCCAGTGCCTGTGCCAGAGGCAGCGAGCTCGCAGCCCCAGCGAGGCGCCCCAGTCGTCCGGTTCTGGCGGCCGCCCCGTCCTGGCGCCGCATCACCCCGTGGACCCCTGCGAGGAGTACAACGACCGCAACCGGCTCAACACGCGCGCGCAGCACTGGACATGTGCCGCCTGCACCTATGAGAACTGGCCCCGGGCACGCAAGTGCGCCGTGTGCGACCACCCGAGGCCCAACGGCGGCCCCGAGGCCATCGAGCTGGCCGATTCCGAGGAGCCGTCGCCCATCATCAACGAGCAGGACCGCGCCCGTTGGAGGGGAGGGTGCAGCGGGGGCCAACGGACGTCCCCGCCCACCTCCAAGAGGGGGTCGGAGGTCAAAATGGACTTCCAGAGGATCGAGCTGGCGGCGGGCGCGGTCGGCACCAAAGAGGAGCTAGAGATGGACTTTAAGAAGCTGAAGCAGATCAAGAACAGGATGAAGAAGACTGACTGGCTGTTTCTGAACGCGTGTGCTGGTGAGTGGTCACTAATCACGTTAAATGCAGACGGGAAACATGCACATCTATGCTGCTTCTGTCTTACCGATGGGTTGCTTGTGTGAAGCTCATTACGCTACGCTGCTGCTTTGCACATCACCTTGGGTTGTGGAATCTTCTGATAGTTAATTAGGCTAATAATTGTCTCTCGGTTCCACTTGGTACACAGTTATCCTGCGGCTTGCCCTCCTCTAGAAGCATATTAACCGCACTGGGATTCTGTTACCCCGCTGTGTCTCTGAATAACACTGGCATTGTGAGATCCAGGATTATCACCCCCTCCCTCCAGTGTGATGTCACGGTGTCATTCTACGGTTGCCGTTGTAACAGAGGCTAACGCTCGTCCTTTTGCTCGCGACTGGCCCATCCCTTTTGTGTGGCCTGCCCTGCCGCCGGGGTGGAGGCATTCTGCGATCGGTGCACGCTCCAATTCATGCAAACGGGAACAAAGTGTCACTTGTCCATTTAGGCCGGCAGTTGAGCTTCTCGTAGAAAGATGCTGAACCTTATCTCCAGGAGGTGTGGTGGGGTTAACCTCCGTCTGTCAGTTAGTACATCGCTATAAAACCCACAGACCTATTCTGGATTTACAGGTGGGCCATAAACCTGTGCACTACCCACACATTTGTATGTAGTGTGTGTGTATGTATATATGATATGATTATATATTTTTCTTTTTTTGCTTTTGAAGGTAACTTACATATAGACTGACTCCCTATTTCGTCAGCTGACATGACGTGCATATGATATTCTGATTCCTGTAGATCAATGTGATTCATTCTTCACTAAGAGCCCTGTTATCTCTCAGGTCTAGGTGTTGCTGCATTGCATAGCTCAGGGGTGTCAAACTCCGGTCCAGGAGGGCCGGTGCCCCGTGTAGTTTATTTCTTTCCCTGTTCCACCATAAATGATTGAGCTGAAGAGCTGTGTGGTAATTAGCACAATGAACTGAGTTGAATCAGGTGTGTTAAATGAGGGTAAACCCAAAAACATCCAGGGCTCCAGCCCTCTAGGACTGGAGTTTGACATCCCTGGCATAGCTCATCGATTACCAGTGGGTTTTTGTGTTCTGTCCATTACTTCCTTTAATTTAAGAGGGCTTAGGACTTATGTCCTATTTTAATATTTGTCAGGGTTTTTTAAGCTCCCCCCCTTTTTTTGAGCTGCTGGGCTTATTTTAAATATGCCGTTCCATTGATATATTTAGTGTCCGAACATGTTGGAATAACAGCTGACATTTCGGACGCTGAGCTGGCCAAGTTCGGGGGACGCTGTTTGGGAATTCGGGGGAGTTCTGCTGGCAGGGGTCAGTAGAGTGGGTGCCGGGAGCGAGCCAATGAATGACTGTGCTTGGGTTGGTGGGAGGACATGCCATCCTCCAGGCTTCCAGGAGAGAAAGGCAAGGCTGAGATTTGTTCCTCTTATCAGTGACAGGGAAACCCCGTGCAGGGACCACCAGGAGGGGATGGGGGTCGCAAAGTTCAGTTTTCTACAGTCGCTTACACTCTCCTAGGCAGCCAAGGTCCCCGAGACGCTGCTGGTGCTCAAATCAAACGGGCTTGTAAACATTGTCGCTTAAATACCGAGCCAGGCATACTGCAGTAAAAATAGCTCTCAGCCAGTGTGTGAGGTGTAAATAAGCCGCCATAACTCAAGGGTCCTGACTGCGATCATGCTGCTTACTGTATATTTCAGTTCTCCTGTGTGCGTGTTTTGCTCCGGAACCCCACTTTACAGTCTATCTGCTGTTCAGTCCTCTTACTTCAGTACGAGGCCTAGGACCTTGGTTGTAGCTTGAAATACAAGCTGAGTTTGTTTAGCAGTGGCCCGTGTCCTTGTCGTTATATGTTAGCATTTGTATTGACCTTTTTGCCCCCGTTTGTGTAAACGTGTAGCTATAGCAAAGGTTAAGCGCCTCGTTCAAGGCTGTAACCTTTCCCCTATATTTCACTCCAAAGTAGTCGGATTTGACAGTGACGCGGCTGGCCCAATCACTCCTACTCTGCCGCAGAATGTGTGACTGCACCCTTCCCGAGAACGAGGCTTTCAAGGTCAGGAGATCTGGCCTAGAAATGCTCTTGGCTAGACACCCAATTCGTGCCAGAGGAAGTCATGGGTGTGTGTTATCATCTTGCTCAATTCCCTTTTTTTATTATTAAAAACTTTTATGGCTCCATGTGGTTGGATGTACTCTCTCTTGCCATCCTTCGTGACTGTAATGATGGTGGATTAATGGTGTACTGGAGTATTCTGCTTCTGGATCGCATCCAGAATTAATGGATTAAGCGACATCCAGTTAATCTGCTAGACAGCACAGGATATATAGGTCCTATAAAAATGCCTGATCGCATTGGGGGCATTTCTTGATTACGTGAGTCATCGGCTCTAGTTAAGGCGGATATTAATCCTGTAAACTTTGAAATGGAAGCTGGCTGAATCGCGAAAGGCCTGTAATAAAGTGCTTTGATGGTATTACTGTGTGTGTGGAGTCGGTGAGACCATTTCAGAGTTCTGATTCCGAATGTGTTCTGGCCTTCCCAATGCAAAAAAGGGTGAACTTTCCCCAGGTCTGGTGTTCTGGTAGCATAAATCTGTTAGATCAAGGTTGTTTTGTTTTCATGTATGTGGGTTTGTGTTCGATAACACCTGGCTGGCCATTACATTTCAGCATTTGGAGGAAAGCTAGAGGTAGATCATTTTACTTTCTACACCACTTTCCTGAGCTATGGCGTGTTGCTTTAGTAGCCTTTGGAGTTTTGTTTATGGGGTTCTTGTGTTAGTGTTTAACTCGCCGTTGTTCTCCAAGAGTAAATAGCTTCTGTGCTGTCATGGTCTGCTGAGAGTCTGTCCGCTGGCTGTTGCGCTGAGCCTGTTAAAGGGCACCCAGACCTTGCCGTGGGCTCAGACCCAACTTCCCAGGGTAATTCGGTACCCTGGCAAATGGTGCCCTTGTGGATGATGGCGCCCATTTTAAAATTAGCTGGCATATTCTGAGCTGCTTTCTTTAACCTTGCTGAGAAATCGAGCTCGGGGAGCAGTGAGCGGTGTTGGAAAGCGGTATGTGCAGTCAGCAGCCCTTAAGATGGGGTAGCTTTGGGGGGGGGGCAATAGTGCGATGTTTAGGACTCCTTATTTGGACACACAGTACATGTCTGCTGTTACCTTAATGATCCAGGAAGCCAAGCCTAGAATGGGGTATCTGATGGTCTATATGAGTTTGCTGAGAGCAAAACCATAACATAATGAAGGTGTACCTATCATGTATCTCTGGCTGGTGGCTTCCACCAGTCCATTCTTTTGTGTGACCAAGAGAAGTGTCTGGTTCAGTGTTCGGAGCCATGGAAGGCGTAGGGGGCGCTAATGAGGTGAGCTTAGACACATATATTTTGGGAAGTCCTTGCATACCAGGTCCTGTTGACTTGAGCAGACGGGGAAGAGCTCACTCCCTCTCACCTAGCAAGCAGACCTGAGGGCAGTACCTGGATGGTTGGGGCCTGTGTGCACTCTAGGATGTGGTGTAGCTCTAGACACTGATGGCCTATGTGCTGCTGAGGCCAGTAACTGGATGGATGGGGCCTGTGTGCACTCTACTAGGTTGTGGTGTAGCTCTAGGCACTGATGGCCTATGTGCTGCTGAGGCCAGTAACTAGATGGATGGGGCCTGTGTGCACTCTAGGTTGTGGTGTAGCTCTAGGCACTGATGGCCTATGTGCTGCTGAGGCCAGTAACTGGATGGATGGGGCCTGTGTGCACTCTAGGTTGTGGTGTAGCTCTAGGCACCGATGGCCTATGTGCTGCTGAGGCCAGTAACTAGATGGATGGGGCCTGTGTGCACTCTAGGTTGTGGTGTAGCTCTAG
>JAODKN010000042.1:12643665-12655095 GCA_026774425.1 Petrocephalus zakoni
CCCCCCCCCCCCCCCCCCCCCCCCCGCCCCCCCCCCCCCCCCCCCCAGCGGTCCGGGTCGGATGAAATCAAGGTTGAATTTTTTGGCCACAATTCCAAAAGGTATATTTAGTGCAGAAACGACTCTGCACGTCACCAAGAGAGCGCCGTACCCACGGGGAAGCATGGTGGTGGCGTCATCATGCTTTGTGGTTGTTTTTCTACAGCTGCTGCTGTGGCTTCATGGTGGAGGGGATTATGAACAGGGACGTCCAGTTCTTGGTAACGTCACAGTTGTCCCTGTATGTTCTCCACTTCTTGATGACATTTCTCTGTATTCCATGGCTAATTCAGCAGTGAGATCCCTTTGACACTTATAAGCTCTCTGCGGACCATGGCTTTTGCTGCAAGACACAACTGAGTAAAAGTCAAGGAAATCCTACTAGGACAGCTGAACTTTACTTTGTTACTCAGTGAGTTTACTTGACGGCAGGTGTGTACCCAAAATGACTTGAACGCTGTAATTAAATCAAAAGGTGCTTCAACAAAGTATTAGCTTAAGGGTGTGCACAGTTATGCAACCTCCTTTTTGTATGTTTTTATACTTTATATTTTTACCACTAACAGATTTGTTTTTCAGTTGAATTGTACAGGATATAGGTTAGGGTAAAGGTGGGAAATTTATTTATTGTAGTCTCATTTCATAACATCGCGGAAAGCTGGCATTTTAAAAGGGTGGTGCACACTTCTCATATCCATTGACAGAAGCAGCTCCCGTCAAAGTAAGGCAGCGGGGCGGGCCAGGCAGGGTTTGACGCAAAGCCTGCTCTTAATAGGCCACTCTCCCCGTCCTGCTGGTTTGCCCCGCTATTTATACTCGATCACAAGGCGCTTGTATTGAATGTGATTTCTGCATTTTTGCCAACTGTATTTTTAGCTCTCTGAACTATGTCAGAGGTTTTGTGTCAGACCTGTTTGCTGGCCTGCAGATGAGCATCCTGTGCACTAGATGGCGCCACACACTGGCGCTGGCTGTAACGACTTGGCTCCGCCTCCACAGGGGTGTACCTGCCGTTATTGTGGGAACAGAGCTTTTGCTGGAAAAGCCCCATTGCTCTTGGTTACACAAGAGGCCATTTCTCTGCACTGGTGGCCATGGAGAACGACGGCTACGACAATCGAGGCGCCGGCGCCAACCTCAACACGGACGACGACGTCACCGTCACCTTCCTGCCCCTGGTGGACAGCGAGAGAAAGCTGCTGCACATACACTTTCTGTCGGCGCAGGAGGTGAGGCTCGGCGGGGCGCTGGCGGGCGGGTTTGGGCATCGGGTTTCGGCGGTGGCATGGGTATACGGTTGCCAACGTACTGTTCAAGAGGGAAAAATACACAGATTAAAAAAAAAAACATATAGAGAAAAGTAAATAAACGTAGGCACATAAATAAGGGTGAGACGATAAGATGCGGGCTGTAACGGTTTAGGGGATGTGCAGATTATGAGTATGAAGGTCAGCGTGTAACTAATTGTGGAAAAGGTCGACCTTGTTCAGGAGGGCGGTGGCCTGGGGGCAGAAGTTCTTCAGGTGGGGGATATTGTCCTTGTACTCGGGTTGTTTTGGTTGCCTGGGTGGTTGTTAGATTGCCAAGTGCCTGTCTTAGTGAGTGCGCCCCCTCGAGGTCATTCAGTGTTGCCATCACCTCACCTGTCTGTCAGTTTTGCTGACGCGCGTATCTGCATAGATGGGGAACGAGGAGCAGCAGGAGAAGCTTCTGCGGGACTGGCTGGACTGCTGCGTGACGGAAGGCGGCGTGCTGGTGGCTCTGCAGAAGAGCTCGCGGCGCAGGAACCACCCGCTCGTCACGCAGATGGTGGACAAGTGGCTGGACGGCTACCGGCAGATCCGGCCCTGCGCCTCGCTGTCTGACGGCGAGGAGGAGGAGGAGGACGACGACGAGTGAGCCGGCCGGCAGGGAGCGCGGCGCCCAAGCCCAGTGGCGCGGGGGCAGGGGTGGCGGCCATTTCGGAAAAGAACTGGAAAGAAGAGGTTCCTGCAGGAGTAGAGAAATGCCCCGAAAACACAGATCAGAAGTAAAAAAAAGATGATAATAATAATAATAATAATAAAAGGACAAAGGAATGAACTGACAGGCCTCGTCTTTGCTGCGTCACAGAACTGGTATGGGTTCAAGTAAAGGATTCTAGTTTACAGCGAGATGTTACGGAGACCCTACTCGTATGTAAATCTTTCCATAAATGTACTGCATGTGGCTGTTTAAGAAGTTATGTAATAGGGGAAAAATACCAGCATCTAAAGAATATTTATATTGGTTTATCATGGGCACTTCTTGAAGCACATTTTTAAAATGATTTCCTTATGAGAGGACCACCCCGGCCACCCTGTGCTGCCCCAGGACAGACCAGCGATTTGGCCGGGGTGTCCAGGGGGGTGAAAAGCCAATGAAATCTTACTCTTAAACCGGAGAGTATCTTTAGGAAATTGTGTACCGCGAACACTAAATGACTGCACACTTTGTTGAATGATTTGGATTAAAAGCAGAATTGCCTGGTTGGAGACTGTGAGCCTGAGAAGCAGTGTTCCTCATTTCAATGCTAGTGTATCTTTGTTCAGAGATTTTGTGTTTTATCTTAAGCCCCTCCTCCCTGTAATGTATTCCTAATGTGTATTTATTTGAGAGGGTGGAAGCCTGCTTCATTGGTCTGTGTCTCATCTGGTCCTTTTCCGTTAATTATCCAGTTGTGGATGAGAAAATGCCACATATAGTTGCTGTGAGGGGGGGTGGGGAAATCTGTAAAAGTTTTGTGTTTACCCCCCCTTCCTGTGTGTGTTTTTTTTTTTTCCTTGTTAGTACCTCATTTGGGTGTTACCTAGGTGCTCATGGAGATGTGGGAGGTCGTGGTCAGATGTCACATTCAAAGCTTGTGCATTAACATTGAGAGCCCACATGTCCTGCCCCCGTCGCCCTTCGTTTGGTCCTGATCTTGAGTGTGTCCCTAGTGAGTGGGGGGGGTGGGGGGGGGTCTTTCCGTTCCGTGTCTGAAATGGCCGCAGATGAACCATGGATTGAATTTGGCTTCTTTATAAACGAAACCTATATAAGCAGTTTACTGTTGGCTGTTCTGTGTGTGTGTGTGTGTGCGCCACCCCCCCCCCCCACAAAAAAACATACCTTTAAATACTTGTGGGACTTCTCTCTGAGTTTGGTTCGATATTAATACAAAGAGCATTTTAAACCAAAGCAAGAGTGGGAGGGGGCATTGCAGATCGCGATATAGACGTCTGGAGGTTTTTTTTTTTTTTTTTTTTTAATTTGTTTTGTTTAGTTTCCATTAGTGACAGCTATACGTGAGCAGATTTGGTGGAATTTTGGGCACTACTTGTATGTGGCTTTGTATTTATGAAATAGGTATAATTCTTGAGAAGTGAAAGGTTTGACACGTAACAACATTCACTAGACCCAGTGCACACTAGTGTTTGGGGTGTGCAGGATTAAATTAAGGTAAGTATAAAGACATTTTAAAGTGTTATTTTTAAATTAACATTAAAATATTAAAACTGCTATACACTGACATTGAAGTCCTTGCCTCCTTTAAATCCCAGCTGAACATTTTATATATGTCTGATGTCCTTATCAGTGACATTTTCAGGAAAATATAATTTCTTTAACATGCATAACTCACTTCTACTTATTGGGGAATCAGCCACTGGGAAGATGAGTATTTCACTTTTTATCTGATGCTTTTATGCAGTGTCGTACAGTAGAGGGAGTTGTTATAATTCGTGCCCTGGGCCATGAGCCCACAGCCTCCCTGTTGTTAGCACAATGCGGTGCTTGTTGGGGTACAGGAGCTGTAGCTGTTTGCTGTTTAGTGTCTGTAATACTGAACCAATAGTTGAGGGGATAGCTTCGAACCTGGAGCTTTCTGTTACCAACAAGCACCCATCTCCACAAAGGATTACTTTTAATGGGTAATTTAAGGGTGTGGGCAGTTTGAAAATAGTGAAATCTTTACAGAATAGCTGTGCCAAATTTGCTTTAGTTATCCAAAGCAATGTATAACTAAATGTGGGACAGTCAGTCCTTAGAACAAGGGTAGGGAACCTGATCCATGGAGAGCAGGTGTAGGTGTGGGCTTTTGGGATGACCACTCGATCGGCCAATAATAAAGCATTGGCTGTCAGCCCCTGTCCAGGGGACCCAGTCTTATTGGCTGATTCAAAAGCCATCCCAAAAGCCCGCACCCACACCGGCTCTCCATGGATCAGGTTCCCTACCCCTGCCTTAGAACCGATGAAGGTTAGCGGCCCAAATGTGAAATCACCGCTGGTGCCGGGATTTGAATCTGCAGCCTTCCGGTCGCTGGTACAGCACTTTCCATGCTTGGCGCCATTCGGTGCCAAAACCAGATATTATTCAATGCTCCTGCAGGGGCAGTTGGCTCTGTGTCTATACAGCGATTCGAGCGTGCGAGGTTTACGATCAGAGGCCTCGGTTTGAGGTGATTTCAGGATTATGTGCATTTCTATTCATTTTATCAACAAGACCTTGCCAAATTGTTGCACTAAATTGTGACGAAAAATGTCACAACTGCAGTTTCAGTATTAAGGTCAATTAATAGGTGCACTCAGAAATTCCTTCAAGAGTCATCTGTTCTCTGAATTTAAACTGGTTTGTTTTCCCAAGTATTCAAATATTTAAATTTCACAAAATTGAGGTGTTCGTGAACAGTCTTCAGAGCAGCCATGTGAAGTATGGTATATTCCTTTCACTGTTGAGTTAACGTGAAAGTACAATGTGTTGGGTCAAAGCGCCCCCTTGTGTGCACATGTAAAACAAAAACATGGAGACAAACTGGATAGGATCTCAGAACTGTACTTTTTATTGGAACTGCACTGAATGCTAAGTGTTCACCTTGTACAAGAAACAAATACAAATACTCACACTAAAAACAAAACATACTGCTGGCAGCCTTCTCTTGCTATTGATGGGACACTATTAGGATTCTGCTATTGCTCACAGAGTAGACATCCCCCTTCCTACACACGAGCTCGGAACAGCCTTGGTTAGGACAGGAAAAGCGGGGGCCAGATCACATGGGCCGAGGCGTATAAGAACATTTACCTAGGAATTACAAATCTAACAGACGCCGTAAAACTTTCAACACCAAACGTGGGATGAGTCCATTTTATAAAAACACCACCATTGAAATAAAAAGAGTAGGGAAACCCAGAAGGTTTTTATGCTGTTCTCAGACAGAATTCTGGGTTAGGTGGGGCAAACAAACATCAAAAAGGGTTTTCCTGAGTAGTAACGAATCGTTTCTTTAACCCTTTCCTGTGATTCCTGTCCTGGCAAACATACATAAAACAGTCAAGCAGACTCGGGTGCCGCCCCTGTCCGTTCGGAGTTTCTGCTGTCGGTCCGGATTGTCAGTCACCAGCCGCGGTGGTCTGTCTCACCTAAAGCGAGACGGCGCCCTCCCCCCCCCGACCCCCCACCGGAGAGCAGAACATCTGCGATCCCATAATCCTAAATCTGAATTTACTCTACATTGAACACGCATGAATTCACACATTTTACTGAAACCAACAGAACTGCCACGTTTCACACACCTTGCCATTTTTTTGTGGTTCACACATAAAAAAAAACAAAAAAAACATTCCGTTTATAACTAAGCTTATGCCCCGCACTTGGCCAGGAGCTTGCCGTTTGGCCAGGAAAGGGTTAAAGGTGTCTCGATTGCCGCTGCTTTGGACAATCTTCTCAGTCCTCCTTTTCTGCCGCCTGATAAATATATATACCTTTTATAATACATTTTTACTTTTTATTTCTCACATTGAAGGAAAAAAAAACATTTTGGGAGATTAAGAGGTAATGTCAAGCCACACATTAACTGACAGGAAAGGTCTAGGGCAAGGAGCAGAGGCTGGGGGGTGGGATTCGGGTCCAGTAAGGAGAAGGTGTTGTCCGAGCTCTGTGGTTGGTCAATCGGGAAGCAAGTCATCCAATCAGACAAGGGGTGAGTGGGCGGGGCCTGAGCTGCCCCACCCCCTGAAGGCGCACACAACAGTCAAAAAACGTCCAAGGAGAGGAAGGAGAAAAAAAAACTGGCGTTTTCCAAAAAATACAAGAGCTGTACTGAACCAATAAAAAGGAAAAGGAAAACTAAAGGAAGAGTAGAAATCCGTGGATCGTGTTGCGGTCCCCAGTGGGAGCGGGTGGGCTCACTGTCTCTTGGTCCCGGGTTGAGTGTCGGTCCGAGCGCTCCTGGTGTAGTGCTATTGCTCGGCTATGTGCTCTCTGGTGTCGCCGTGCTTGGCAGGCTGGTTGGGCGAGGGGGCCTGGGAGGGGTGCGTGCCCGCGGGCAGGGAGTGGGTGACGGGCACTCCCCCTGGCACTATGCCCTCCATCGTTCCGGGGAGTCCACCTGGAGCCATGCCCACCACACCCGGCGGATACCTACACAAATAGGAAGCGGTAGATTGGGGGGGGGGGTATATTTCAGGCCAAAGGTCATGAAAAGGTCTGTACTCTAGTGAAACTCAACTCCTTCATCTTCTCTGGCAACCCCACTGAACTCTCGAGGTTGCCAGCAAACCAGGGAGTGCCCTCAGAAAGACCCCTGACCCGAGCTCCCGCTCCTGCGATACCCGTCCCCAGCGAATGCAGAGCCGATCAGCCATGACCTCGAGCCCCACCTCCCCCAGGCCTGAGTTGGAAGCAAGCACTGCACAGCAAACGGCACACCTCCTCAGCAGGTGAGGAGAAAACGGGAAAACTTGGCACTAACATCAGACAGATTCCACGCGGCGATGCAGGCGGGCGCCCGCAGGTTTGCCACGCTGGGCGACCGGAAGGGACCGTGACAGGTGGGTGGGAGTTAAGGAGAGAGGGAATCACGCACACACTCACTGCACACTCACGGCTACAGTCAGGGATATCAGCTTTGCTGCAGATCAGGGCCAGCCCAGGCCAGGAGGCCAGCGGGCCGGCTGTGACCAGCTCATCGTTCGCTCGTTTGTTTCTGCTCACTTTTAGCAGCAGCGACAGATTCTTACTGCAAGTTTGTTTGGTAGTAGGAGGGGGAGTGGGACCTTGGATCGGCAATGCAGTGTTTTAACATGAGGCATTACGCAAAAAAAAAAAAAAAAAGAAGCTTCTATCCTTGACCAGCCAGGGTCTGAGTATTTACCTGGTTCTGACTTAGGTATATATTTTGTCTTGGACACCCCCGGGAGCTATGGCCTGTGGGTTTTGGTTCACTCGGCTGTGTGAGAAAAGCAGTCAGTCCGTTTGTGGCACTCGTGCAAAAGGGGCTGAGAACATCAACCAAGCGGCTAGCAATTACAACGAGGGGGGGGGGGGGACTAAGGGCGGAGCTAAACCCCTCCAAGGGACAGCCAGGGCAAAGGGTACACATTTAGGGCTAGACATCACCTTCCTACTATACTCTGTTACTTCACAGCATGCATTTTTTTTTTTTTTTAACGTGCAAGACGCCACAGTCCTGAATAAACAAAAGTAACAGTAACGGCCCCGGGCACTATTTCCTGAGTGTGCTTCCCCTTCCTTACCTGTAGGCGGCGCCATTGAGCTCAGGATGAACGGCCTGCTGGTCCATTAGCGCCCAGGGTGCCGTGGTGACAAAGAACTCTTTGTTGACGCAGTTTCTTAGGCTGTCAGGGATACGGCCTGGAATGGGGGGCAGGAACGCATTGTAAGAGCGATAATTAAAAAACTGCCATTGATCATACCTGACACAGAAAAACCCTTAAAAGGAAAAAAAAAAACTCCTAGATCCAGATGATGAAAGTGGGACATGATAATGAGAAACAGACCTCAAATAGTTCAGGCTTCAATACACAATCTCAAATTAATATAATTTAACAAACGAGATCTCATCTCCCAGACCTTCCCCAAGGGTTCATACGCTACGCTCCAACATGGAAGGTAATGATGACATCAATTAAGAGCCCTCCTAATGGCTGTACAGAAGCCACTGATGTGGAAATTAAGTGTTGGGGAGATATGGGGGGGAGATGGTCCTTGGGTGAATCAGAGGAAGTGAGCGTAGCGTGGGACCACCGGACGTCACGCCTACCGGTGATGGCCCTGCGGATCTCAGTGGCGGCTGCCTCCCTCATCTCCAGTGAAGCCTGCTCGCTGTACCACGCCGTGTGGGGGGTGCAGATCAGGTTGGGCGCATCCTTCAGTGGCCCCTGGGCGAAGCTGTGATTCAAAACAGAGCGTGGGGGCCGTCAGCTTTGAGTTGAAGCACTCCTGACTCCTAATCCCAAGCCCCAAACACTGACGGCTACCGTCTTTCATGTAACCAAAAGTATGACATCCGCAAAAATTCAGCCAATTGATTGGTTCATAGCCTAAGACACGCCTCATGTCCGCCACATTACTATCTGGCAACTTTCCATACGCAACTGAAGAGCAAATTTCCAAAACCCACTCAGTCCAATGGGATCAATCTCTCTCACCCCTGAGTGACGCCCCAGACAAACGTAGGTCCACAGAGAAACACGCGCAACACGCGTTTCATTTCGGAATGCACATTTTCACGAAATCTACTCTATAATAGGACTGAGCGGGGTTACGAGAGGCCATCTAAGAAGCGCACTGGTGAACACAAAAAGCAAAGCTTTAGCACTCGGGGGAGCGTAAAGCTTTTGGTGAGCGTTTAGGTCTCGAGTGGTCTGCCCCATTCACCTGGTGGGATCGAGGGCGCCACCTGGCTGCGACAGGCTGATGGCACAGTGTGTCCATCTGTGCCGCGGTGGGGGCGGAGTCCGGTGCTGATGCAGTGGGATGGGGGTGGGCTTCCCAGCTCCACATATCAAACTGGAATCATAACCCATAATGCTGCTAACCGCACCCTCACTTAGACTGCCCCCCCCACCCCACCCCACATATGTGTGCAAAGAGGGACGCCTCCTAGAGGCACCTTTCAGTATAGAAATTTACACCCAGAATGACAGTAGTCACTTTGCAGATAACGAGCAAGCAGCGGTGGATTAAGTCATCTGGGGGCCCCAGGCCGACATCAGCATGGACATGCAGGTGATGCCCATGTAACTAACGCGAGGCGTGGGCCCAGATGTTTGCCGGGACCTTAGGCCAGCCTTTCCCCATCCAGTTCCCAGAGAACCCCCCCCCCCAGACAGTCCATATTTTTGCTCTCTCCCAGCACACCTGAACCAAACAAACAAGAACAAACCAAACTTCCAGCCAAATTTTGGGTGTTCTTTGCTCGTGTGTTTTTTTTCCTAATCGTTTGCGTCAGGTGGGGGCTGGGAGAGAGCTAAAACATGGACTGTCTGGGGGTCCCTGCAGACCGGGTGGAGAAACACTAACCTAGGCTAGGACAGCCTATGCATTAATAAATCCCAATGGTGAGGAGCCAAGGGGCAGAGAGGCCGCATAGAAGGCACCCTGGGGCGGAGACCTCATTAACCAGTCTCTGGCCAGACAGGACGCACCTAAGGCCATATAAACATAACTGGATTGGTCTGGGATGAAGTGCTTTTATGGGGTATGATGTGCTTTCATGGGGCCCAAAATCCCTTGCGGCATCCCTGCCCCGGGTGGGGGGCCACGGCCGGCCCCTGCCGCCTTGCTCCCTACAGCCTCTCACCTGAAAGGCTCCGACTCATGCACGTCCAGGGCCGCTCCTCGTATCCGGCCCTCCTTCAGGGCCTGGGCCAGGGCCTTTTCGTCCACCAGGCCCCCCCGCGCCGTGTTCACCAGGAAGGCGCCCTGGCGCATCTGAGGGGGGTGGGCAGGGAGGAGAATCGGGGATTTTATCATCAGAATCGAGCACCACATTAAATAGCCCGGCAAAAACCACAGAACATCAAGAGGATGAAATTCCCTCTCTTTGGTACAGAGTCTTCCTGGCCGTTAAAAATCTCCCGTCTCTGCTCCGGGGGAAGCACAGATATGTTTATGTCGAGACGGATAGGTGGCGAGGCCCCTCACTGATCCACGGTGTAAGTAAACAACAGGCCAAACTTAAAAGTGATGGAAGGCTTCACTCAGTGGCTGCACCGGGGAGGGAGCGCGCCGAAGAGCCGTGTCTCAGTACCTGATCTCAGCCAGCAGGTGGCAGCAGCGCACCGGGCCAACCTCCAAGCCTCCCGCGTAGGGGGGGGGTTTGCTGCACAGCGCAGTCGATTTTCGATTGGAGCTAAATGCTGGCTCCCGGCATATCAGATGGAGCGAGAAAGAAAATTTGGTCCATCCGTTGGATCACATATTGTTAAGATACACGTGGACGGACTCCCCGCAGAGTAGACGGAAAAAAATATCTGTTTAGCCCGGCCAATTCAGCCAATGAATATGAACTGGGGGGTATCAGTCTCTCGTCAGCATAACACTGGCTTACATAACCCTTCAATCCTCCCCAACACAAAAAAACCACACACAGCTCCAGCAGCCAAAGACACCACATTTCATTTTACATAATTTATTTTACATCAACGGCATAAGTTATAAACACAACAGTGTTACAGTTCTGTGTGCTGTTTAGGTCCAGGCATTCATCTGGGGTACCCACCATAACAACTTATCAGCTCAGGCTCAGAATGAGGCCTGGAGCCTCTCCCAGGCAGCATAGGGAATATGGAGGGGACACCAAGGAGCAGATGCCAGTCCTTTACAGGGTGCACACACACACACACACACACACACACACACACACATGCACAAACAAAGGCAGACAATTGCCAATTTAGAGGTGCCAAGTCACCTGACCAAGTTTTTGGGCTGTAGCTGGGAACCAGCACACTACCAGAGAACAAACAAACTGCACACACACAGCAGGGTTTGGGCTGAAACCCCAACCGCCTGTATTACCATGCTAAAAGTCTCCCAAACCTCCCCGGAAGTGATGTCACGGCAGCCGGCCAGGGCTGGGGCCAGCCCCCCCGCGGACCCACCTGCTTGATGGTGAAGTCGTTGATCAGGTGGTGGTTGTGCTCGTTGAGGTTGCAGTGCAGGGACACGCAGTCGCTCTGGTACAGCAGGTCCTGCAGCGTGTAGACGCGCTGCACGCCCAGCGAGCGCTCCAGGCCGTCCTGCAGGTACGGGTCGTAGAAGATCACGTTGAAGCCGAACACCTTGGCCCGCACGGCCACCGCCTGGCCAGAGCGCCCTGTGCAGGGAGGGAAGCACGGCCACGGGTTAGCAGGGGTTAACCTCCCGCTTATGCGAGCCACATGACTCGAGCTGGGCCGTCATTGGTGCTCCTTACTGCAGCAAGAGTAATGATCATGAGTGATGGAGGAACGGGGGGGGTACCCCGAAATCCACCACAAATGGTGGATTACAGTACACAGCATGTGACCGGGCCGGGGGGCGGGGGGGGGGGGGGGGGGGGGGGGGGGGGGGGGGGGGGGGGGGGGGGGGGGGGGGGGGGGGGGG
>JAODKN010000042.1:12666248-12676861 GCA_026774425.1 Petrocephalus zakoni
CCACCCAATTACTCTCTCTCTCACTCTCTCTCTCTCTACCACTCCCTGCAGAACTAAACACCATCATCCCACGTTTTCACAGTTATCACCTTGGGATGGGGGGGGGGGGTGCAAACGTCACATCTCCCAGCAGAATGTGATCCATGCCACCACTGCGTTTTGGCACAACTCCGCCGAAAACATTCCACCCTCCCCCCGCTGTTTGCCCTAACATGGCATCAGGGAAACCGCGCGACTCTAAAACAAACACCCTGACCTCCCTCAGCAGGTCCCAGACAACCCGTCCTCAGCCCCCTGTGCCCAGGCCTCAATGCCCCAAGGCAGCTAGCCGGCACTGCCACGGGTCCCTTACCTCTCGTCCCGCTGCACTCCGTTACCCACGCTGCTTTGCTCTTCTTCCCACCCCACACCTGTCCTATAGGAGGCCGGGGCAGTGCCAGCCCACACCAAGCATCACGCAGCCCAGTCCCTCTCGGCTGCGACTGAGAACACTCCCCACCGTGGCCAGCTACGTGACCCGAGAGGACGGCGCACGTAGGACGGACAGAACGACGACGAGCCATCCGGGAAACCCCGGGGGGTGTGAGTCCCGGCCGACGGGAATCCTGAAGCTGACATTCTACACCGCGGACACACGCTTCCGTCACACTGCGTCACTGTCTGTCAGATCCAGTGTGAGCGACGGGCACGGTGTCCGGCTGACACATTCCGGATATTTCTGCCTGCCTGACAATCCCATGTGCGGCATAAGGCAGCTCTCACAACTATTACTATCATTCTGCTCATCACTTGCACTTTTACACTGTTTCATTTAGCAGAGCCATTCATCCAAAGCGACATATACTTGAGAGGCAGTCCCTGGAGCCCCTAACCAGCTGAGCCACACCATCCCATTTTACTGCAAAACAACTACACTCTATAACATTTCCAAGCCTTTTACAGTGAAAGCTCCTTTTACAAAGAAAATACTCTGGCCAGCTACTGAATCGTGAATATGTTATCAATTGGGGGTGGACTACTAATTGACCAGAGATATATGGCCCAATAGCTGGCCTATAACTGCCAGCCGGGACCCTCCCTGGGCAGCCTTAGGGTTCAAAGTCTGGGTCCTGATTGGCCTCATTGCCAGCCCCCCCGTGTCCTCTTGGGGGCGCCCGCCCCGGCTGGCCGCGTGACTAGGCCTCCGTCAGCAGCAGCACAGTAGGACCATTACCTGAAATACACCAGGATCATCAACCAGAAAATGAGTCTGTCTGAAGTCTGTTGCTGACAAGCTGCTCGAGATATACCTTCCTGAGCAGGTACGGGGACTTTCTGTGCACCCCTCCCCTTTGCCACAGGAAACATCACGCACCCGCCATGCCAGGTCGGAACGTCCACCCACCGCCAGATCGAGTCCCAGACCCTCTGGAAACCAGGCCTGCTGAAATTAGGACAGTGAGCAGAGTATGGGGTCGTGTTCAGGGTGTTTGGATCAATGCTTTCCCCACGGTGCCACCCACTCCCTCCGTAATGTCAAAAAACACAATGTCTAATATCAACAGGATGTCACTGAGCGGGCAGGGGGTTAGTCTTAGCCCCCACCGACTGTCTATCTGGCCGCCCCCAACTGCAGCCCCCACACGCAAACCCCACCGGGACGCACCTGCAGTGGAGGCCGCCAGCACAAACAGCCTCTCAGGGCATATTTACCCAGAATCCTTCACAGGCCAGATAACAGCACCGAATCGATACTGACTCAGCTTTGTTTGCTTTATGCCCCCCCACCCTTCATCACTTTTTCCTGTCCAGTGAGGATGGGAGGGGCGCAGCAGACGAGTCTCCTGATAGTGAAAATCAAATGCAGCAGCAGACCACCGGAGCCCCCAGTGAGAAGCAGAGCGCCCCCGCAGGAGTGACCAGGAACTGCACTGTGGCTGAAGTGATGTCATTAATCGGATACCTCCTCAGAGGAGAGCACCCCCCCCCCTGCCCCTGTGAACACCCTCACTGGTACTCCGTGACATCACCGGCCATCTCAGGGTCTGCTGAAATTTGGCTGTACTATTGCCACAAATCACAGCCTGGACAAAGTCCACCTTGACGCAACCCCCCCCCAACGGTCTCGAAGGAAAAATAAGGACAGAGTGAGGGAGAGTGTGGAAAGCGAGAAAAACAACAGTGCAGCTGCAGGTGGTCCCCAGATGTGGGGGCAGACACACAGAGACAGAGACACGCACACACACACACACACACACACACACACACACACCAGCCTGACATCAGCCATCTGGCCACACAGAGAGAGTGGAATATGACAGCAGCCCATTCCCCCCCAGCCCCCCCCCAACAGTGGGCATGGTACTGATTTACAACCCCCACCCCCCCCGGCCCTATCAGCGTGTCACACAACAGTTAGCCCCAGCACACATGACACAGCTGGGCTCCTTTACGACAAACGCGGCAGGCACAAAGACGGAGCTGACTGGTACGGGGGAGGTAACCGCATGTATGACTGGCCCCCCCCGCACACACAGACCACCGGGACCTGACGCTGACCCCACCGATGGCACTGCAGCCCGGATGGTGGAGCAGGGAGCTGGTGGCGAGGTGCCAGGTTAGCCGGGCAGGCAAGCCACAGGATAAGCAAGCACAGCCGACAGATATCCATCGCCGTGCACCATTCTGAGTCTACTCCAGGAACGCAGCATTCCTGCCCCCCCCAGGCACCACTGGGGGAGGGGGGGCACCTATTGGTTTGACAATCGCATGCCACGTGTGGGACATCCTGTGCGTGAGGCATGGACTGTACCCCAGCGATCGCTCTGTGCTCTGGCTGGGAAGGGGCTGTCCTCGGACACCGTGTCTCTGGCCCATTTTGAGCTGGCAGTCAGTTCAGAAAGGGGGAAGGAACTGGGGGGAAAAAAATCATCTTAAAGTGAAAGCGACCTTAAGATTTATAACTCAAGAGCCAGGGCAGTGCTAAGCCGAAACAGGCACCCTAACCTACGCCCTGCGAACAATCGATAATCGGCACGATTAAAGTTCCTCCTTCTGCTTTGCGAAAAGAAACGTTGATGTTACAGGACGTGGAGGGAGCTCTCTCGCCAAAAGGCCGTCCCGTTCAGCTTCCACGCGGCTCCGAGTTAGCATAGCCACTCCGGCAGGCAAATCCGCCATCCAGCGAGTTTCCGTTTTCAGCGGATAAATAATTCAGGGTGACCTGGCCAGCACGGGGAGTTGGAGACAAAAGGGAAAACGGGCAGACGCGAGGGCAGGCTGGGTCCTCGCACTCGCTCTCTCTCTCGGTCGGGCGCCTGCTTCTCCACGATGGCGGGGCGAGGGAGAGCAAAAAGGCACAGCTGTTTTGGGCCTTTTCATTACAGACGCACTACACCACCGCCCAGCCCCCACTGGCCTCCATCTGCATATAAGGCTCCCATTGTTGAGTGTGGGCGGGGGGGGTGGTAGTGGCAGATGTACCACCACAGACTGCCACATGCTTGCAGACCCCCTTTTAGGGTGACTGTAAATCTGCCCGTGCAGAACACGGCCACAGGGCGGCAAAGCCGGAGAGCAAACGGGGGTCAGCAGGCCACCTGACAGGGGGACCCGCGCCGGGGGCTAATGAATGTGAAGCGCACAGAGGAGCGGCGCCGGGGTTAAACGGTCCAACAGCACAAACCCACATGATTCTCGGTGCACTCGGAAAAAGGCTGCTGGGTCCACAGGCTCAGCTGCATCACCTGATGGGCGCAACTACAACCCCCTATCCACCGATTATAACCCCACCCCCCCAACATGGACAAGGCATTCGGGGGTTAAATAAATGGAAATAAATATACGGAACATCACACTGCAAAAAATATTATTACGACAGTATGTGGATTTCTTAATATACAATAAAGACCTTTAAACAAGGGTTGCCCATGTTCCTTAGTGAGAAAGCTGATGGAGCTTCAGGAAGAGCACCCTAGGGAATGGCTGTAGAGGGCAGCCCTATAGCTAGAAAGCACTGGGATCCAGGAGAGGGGCCTTGCTGGTGGACAGTCAGAACCTGGGTCACCGTGTGCTGTACCAAAGTCCAAACACGCAGCTCTCAGAAGGCTTGTGTGGATGAGACACCCGCAAAGCGAAACCCCACCAGATGCCACATTTAGTCCCGTAAGACTAAATGACTCTGAGCCGTTAACCTACCAAATCATCAGCACCCACCATCAATGGTCTGACAGCCCCCCTCCATGTCCACGCAAGTCGCAAATCGCCGGCATAAATCGCACAGTCCATCACACAAAACCACGCGGCCTGAGCTCTACAACCTCGCGACTCCGGCATCCACAAAGACAGCAATGCTGTGGGCTGTCAGCCCCCCCCCCCCCCACCACCCCCGATCACATGACACTGACCTGCGCCGTCCCCCACGTGGCTGACTGACAATTCCATGGCCAATACCAGCTGCCTTCCTCTGCGGTGCCCAAGGACTGCGGCCAAGGTGGCCCGCCCCGTCGCTTAACAGCACGGCAAACAAGCTGCTTAGGGTGCTATCCAACCAGAGGCGAGCAGCGGGGGACTCTGCCCCCCCCACCTCCCTCAGTGAATCTCCCTTCATCAAGCTGAGCGCACACACTCACCATACTTATGCCAAAAATGTGACAGGGAAAAAACCCTATTTAAGGACTTCCAGAAAATCTTAGAAATCCAGTAAGCATTATAATAAAATCATCCCCTGTGCGATGTGTGTGCGTGTTGACACTGACTTAAAACAATTTTATCGGGATACAGTTCTATTCCGATTTTCTCCACCCACACGTCGGAAGCGCCTCCTTTTAACAGAGCACTCATGTAGGTAATACGAACTCAAAGGCAATTTCCAGAGGTCCCCACTTCAGCCAAACCTTTCTGTTACTTAAACGGGAAGATAATCTTACTGTGATTACGGCCAAAAACCCCGGTTGCCTGGCAACGCACAATTAAGGAGTACGCTTTCGGATCACTTTTGCAGGCTGGCCGTTATCAAGGGGGAAATTGCAGAAGCAACAAATGTCGGCTACATGCAAATGAGTCCGTCGTGCTGAGAGGATGTTTTAACTGGAGGAAGTCGCCGGGAGGGACCTTGGCGAGCTGCTGCGTTTTCACGGATAGCCAGTACCGGGATGAAGGGGCGTGGGGGGGGGGGGGGGAGGACAGACCGTGCCAAGCACCGGGGCAGATTTCCAACCACGACCCCCACACCCTACCCCAAGAGCACGAACGCTGTCACCGAGGCATGATGGAGGGGTTGGGGGGAGGGCTTGGTGGAAACATGGTTTAATTAAATCCGACACTGCTTGCTCAGACCAAGAGCGAGACACGTGAACCAATTAGAGTTCCAGATGGATCTACAGAGCACGGGCAGGGAGAGCTCAGCGTGTCATGCCTGGATTAGGGCTCACTGCTCTGAGAAACGGTACTGGATTAGGATCCGCTCCGTTGGCGTCAGCACGACTTACAAGCGGCAGTCCACCAAACGTAATTGGTGAACTAGGGCAATTCTCCCTGCGCAACACAGACACTATGTCCATAGCTATTTGAAGGTGAAAATGAAGTATTTGTCCTTTATCCGCCCAGGGAATTGCGATTCCAGCCCTTCGGAAAATGATGCAATACAGAAACACGAGGACATACTGGGCTGGGGGCAATATCTGGCTGGGTGGTCCCCGAGAGGCTAATCATAAAGCATTAGAAAGCCTCCCTGATCACTGCACACAACACCGTTTAAACCAGGTCTGCTACAGTAAGAAACCGGGCTGGACTGGGCCGGGAATGTTAGTGGGACACAGTTCTACGGTACAGTGGTTTGGCAGAGTTGCAGCCTGGAACCGAACACGGCGTTCTGCAAATTCCACAACTAAGTAAGGACCTGATTAAAGTGTATGGTTGACGAGCGACCACCTGCACAGATACACTGCCCCGACCTCACCACAGCCAGTAACCACTTCAAAAAGGACCCCCACCCTTCTCTGTTTTTTTTTTTGTCAACATGGACCGGCCAATACAGAAACACTGAAGACACATACATCCAACCCAAGAGCAACCCAAGGCATTTCAGACAACGGGTGATGCATCCAACCTGGGGATAATGAGCCCAAAACTATAGCATCCCAGAAATGTACAGTGAGCAGAAGATATCTCTGAGGCACACAGACACCAGCTAACAGTAGCACTGTTTGGCTTACAGAAGTTACCAAGACACCAGGGTCACTAAGCATCAAAGCAACCACAACACTACACGTAAAGGTCAGAATCTGACCATCCATTCTGTCGTCAGTGACACCGCTCATGAAATAAATATCCAACAACCTGTCTTCGACAGTAACCCTACACACTTGTATTAAATGGAATGAATTTTTAACAGAAGATGAAGCAGTTGGCAGAAGAGCAGTGTAAGGAATTTAACACCTTGGGAGCATCAATGGCCAAAAGCGGAATGCTTTCAGGACGTGGGCGTGTTCCGGCAGCCAGCGGCGCCTCTCTGCGGCTCGCGCGTCACATGACCCTTTGTTGTGATTAACAGTACAGAGAGCAGGGCTTGGAGGAAGTCCTGACGTTGATGAGTCGTTCCTGGAACATCACAGAAAATGACCCCGAGGCTTCTCCATTAGCCACTGACAAACAGACCGTCAGGGCTGAGCAACCCTGCCCCCACCCCGCCCCGAGGACACAGACGTAAGCGGAGCCAAAAATAAAAAGGCCCCTCCCAATCCCCGCAGGAAGAGCGAGCATTAAAGCATTGCTCTGGCCAGTGACGAGCGGAACATCAATTAGCGAGGGCAAATCGACAGGATGCGAAACATCTGACCGAGTGACCGTGGGTCTTTCGCGTTCCAAGGCCCTCCCCCACATCTTCACTGATCACCTCTCACTTCCACACCCCAAAGGGCACAGATCTTACCCTTATTAATTGGAATCCACCCCTCTGATCCTCAAGTCAAAATCAGAATTCGCTTTATTAGCCAGGTATAAGTGCGTGTACTTGGAATTTGTTCAGGCATTATTAGTGCATACATTCACAGACAACATAGAATATAAGAATGCTAAGAATTACACTCCGGAACTTGAGCAAGCCATGCTGGTATTACGGAGATGAGACCTGTGAATCCTGATGGGCGTGACTTTCTCACACCGTGAGCTTAGCCATCTCCTTCTAAGATATGGTACCCCGCAACTGGCAGAACATTTTAGACTGTCAAGATGGGCGTCTGCACAAAATGGGCCAGATCTCTGACGTCATTTAAAAAAAAAAAACATATATGGTCGCTCTTAAACGAGGGGAATTACCATTTAGCTATCACACAAACCTCAAACCAAGCTTGCAGGCACTAAAACACACCGTTTACATAGTTTGAGTATTAAACACATACGTAAATATGTACAGAAGACCTACACGTTGGCCAAGATTTCACCCATTTATTTACCATGCAGAACAAGAAGCAGGAAGGAGTCAACAGTGTGAAGAGCCTGCCGTCTGTGTACTCACTAGAGTTTGAATGTCCATTCTCCAAAAAATGGAGTTAAACTTCTAGCAAACGTGCATTAAACTCCCAGCCAGAGAGCAGGAATCCCCAACGACCACAAGCAGGATTCCCTGGTTCTGGCTGGATGGTGTATGTTTAACTTTTCCTTCTAACCAGCACACTTAACCATCAGCCAACACTTGACTAACAAATATTTTTGTAGCTGAACAAATTCAGCCCATCCTCCCCTGTACTTATGGTGTAAGATTTAGGAGAGAAAAAAAAAACATCCCATTACACTGACCCACGGTACACAGGATCGGGGAGCAGGAGAATGACCTGGCCGCAGAGGCGAGTAAGTCAAGAAACAAACCGCAGAGAATTAAAATAGTCAACAGTCTTTCCCCCCAAGACGCAGAGTCAGAAGAACGGTCTAAACTTTAAGTGCAGATTCCTACAAAGCTCTACAGAGACGCACAGGAACTCGCACACCAGTTAACGGCCTCTGCTTGTGTAGACCAACATCTAAAAATATGCAGAAAACAAACACTGCGGTGGATCGGTAACCCCGAATGCCCGAGGTAAGTGTCCATTCGCTTCAGTTAGGATCAAAAGAAGATCCTTTAAACCTTTTTGTGAAAGGAGCTTTGGCACGGACATTTATAAAACCCAACTACCGAACGATTAACTATTTAGCTAGCGTTACGAAAGCTAACATACCGATAAAATGGCTCCAAAACCCCCACGATTCCCCGAAAGGGTACTGCCTCAGCCGGACAAGCTAAAAATACCAGACGGGAGAACGCGGAGGTGGGAACACGGCATTACTTGTGTCCGGCGCCGCCATGGTGGAGACGATGACAGGAGGACCGGTGCGGCGGCTTAGCTTGGGGTTGTTGGGGTTGTTAAGGATCTGTCCCTGTAGCGTACCGCCAGTGGCAGGGGCATTGGCGACAGCGCCAGCCCCGGGGGCGGGCACCAGGGTGTTCTCCGTCGGCATGTTGCCCTTGCGCAAGTGCTGCGGGGTTGGGTGGGGGAACTGCGTGGGCAGGACATGCGACAGGCCCGGGGCCCTCTTCAGCAGCTCCATGGGCACTGTGTAGGTGGTGGAATAGGCCTTAGGAGCGGCAGGCATGGATAGCTGCTGCTGCTGAGGCCCTGTCAGACTGGACATGGCGAGGCCGGTGTGGGAGTTATAAGCGGGCAGGGGCCGCGGCTGGCCCGTCACCATGCCGCCGTACATCCCTGGGGTGACGGGGTAGCTACCCAGGAGGTGCTGAGATGGAGCGCTGCTGGGTCTCCTTCCCACCACGTCCCCGATCCGGTGGGGCACCGAAGGCAAGGCGCCGAGCGGCTGCCCCGGAACGTGGTGGCCGTCCACGAGCGGAAGGCCGGGCTGCTGCAGGTAGACGTCGCGAGGGTGGCTGAAGCTGTTGGAGCGGCCACGAAGGGCGCGCTGCTGTACCCCCAGGGGATTCTGCTGCTCCGCCTTCAGCCCGACCACCAGCCGGGAGAGCACGCGAGCCTGCCCCAGGTTTGTCGCCACGGAGCGCACGTCGTGGTCCTCCATTATAGCCATCATGGCCGGCGAGTCGAACCCGTGTTGCAGCAGGAGGTTGATGGTGCCGTCCATCAGGCCCTCGGTGCGCAGCCATGCCAGGAACTCCGGATCCACGGGCCTCTTGTGCTCTAGCGTGACTTGCGGATGCTGCAGGGGGAGACTGGCGGCCAGCGCGACGTCGGCCGGGGCAGCCGCCAAGCTGGGGTCGTAGGCGGGATCATAGGGCAGCCTCTGAGTCCCCACAGGGGTATAGGCAGAAGGATTTTCGGGCCGGAGAACCATGCCACGGGCGCCGTCTATCACCTGAGCCGTCGGGTCTACCACGAGACTGGTGGCTGACGTCTGGCGCGTGTCCAGGGGGCGCCCGGCGACATCGTTGTAGAGCGGGCGGACCGCGAGAGCCGACTGCTCCGGGCCATACCGAGGAAGAGGCGGCTCTACCCCGTATCGAGCCGCGGCTGGATCGCCACCTCGCATTCTGTCTGCCAACATCCTGCCGGTGACAGGATCCCTGTAATAGTGGCTGAGCTCGTGAGCCGGAGGAAGAGCGGGAGGAGCCAGTGGGGGCGGGAGCGGAGGAGGAGGAGGAGCGGGGAGGCCGGGCGCAGGAGCCATGGCGCTGGCATGTCCCTGATCCCACATGGGCTGGCCCCCACCTGTCATCCCATAATGCGGCACCGGTCCGTTAAGAGGCTGCTGCTCCGCCCTGTAAACGCCACGAGGGACAATGGGCGGCCGGCCGGCCAGGGCGGGGTCCTGCTGGTAGTAATCCTGGGAAGGTAAGGAGGCGCCGTCCGCTAATGCCTGTCTCTGGTACAGGCTGCTCCCATTGGCCGCCGCGCTGGTCCTGGCCGGCTGCTGCTCCAGGCCGTCCGTGTAGCCTATGCCGTAAAGGACATCTTGAGCCTGACGGGCATCTTGCTTCAGGCCCAGTTCAGGCAGGCCCACCTCAGGTGGGTTAGTGGCAGGGGGCAGCCCGTACCACGCCTGCCCATCCCCCCCGTACGTCCCTGCGCTCTGTCGCCCCATAACTGTGGCTTTCCTCCGGAGGATAGTCTACCCGTCTCCGGCAAGCTTGCTGAGCCAGCGCGGCGAGTCCCACCACCGCAAGGCAGCGACGCCCAAGTGCCCGCAGACGCATGCTGCCCGACAAATACACGTTTAAAGGAGGAGGGGGGAGGGCAAAATTATGTGGTGGGGGTGGGTATTTGCTTTCAAGTCTTCAGTTACACCTCCTTCAAAAGAACTGGTGCAGCAGGGGAAAATAGGGTATCGTTTCACCTTACCTACAGCTGCACCCCCTCCCCGGTGCCCCACCCCTCCAGAGGTCGAGCTATCAGGTAGCAACACGTAACCAGCCAAATGCTCAATAATTCATCTTAGGAAAGTGTATTTGGTGATGATACCAGACGCCATCCACAAAGATGCACCTAGACGCGCCGCACAGATAATTCTGTGAAATTACGGCGGCGCGTAGCCCGTGGTGACGACGTCTGCAGTTCTGCGAAAGTCTGAGAAGAAGAAAAGTGGAGGAGAAGGTCGGGGGGGGGGGGGGGCGAGGGGCGGAGGCAGGATAATCT
>JAODKN010000042.1:12722345-12736231 GCA_026774425.1 Petrocephalus zakoni
TCAATTACCCGTCTGACAGGCCCCTGGGACCTGAAGCGAGCGCCTCTCTGGGCCTCGTCTTTGTGGGCCGGGGGGGGGGGCCAGGAGTGGGGGCCGGGCGGTGCGGCGGTGGGTGCGGGACGGGCCGGGCGGGATCGGCAGGCGGCAGATTGTGGCGCTCGGGCGCGGTGGCTTCCGGCAGCCATCTGGTAGATGATGGATGACGAGGGGGGGGTCCCGGCCTGCACACACCTGGCCCACCCCCTCTGCCCCCCCACATCACGGCTCTCTGGATGGCACCCGCTTCACTTACCCTCTCTCTCTCGCTCTCTCTCTCTTGCTCTCTCTCTCACTCTCTCTCGCTCTCTCGCTCTCTCTCACTCTCTCTCCCTCTCTCTCTCACTCTCTCGCTCTCTCTCACTCTCTCTCACTCTCACTCGCTCTCTCTCTCACTCTCTCTCTCGCTCTCTCTTGCTCTCTCCCTCTCTCTCTCTCTCTCTCTCGCTCTCTCTCTCGCTCTCTCACTCTCTCTGTCCCTCTCCTCCTTTCAGCGTCTCTCTGTCTCTGCATCTTTTAATGTCCCCGAAGGGCATTTAAAACTTTAATTCACCCAACCTCTGAACTCCAGCGGCAGACCAGGAGGCGAGAAGGACATTCCTCCGCCCTTTCACGGGCCGCGTGTCACCATGACGCGTGAGGCCCGGGACGTGGTCCCAAAAACTTTACGGAGCACCCCGGGTGTTTTCATCCCGGTCCCGGTCAATCCTGAGAGCAGGTAATGCGGCAGGCCCCGTATGCATAGTAATGCCGTTAATAGGCCGGCCTGAGCTATAGTCGCGCTTTCATTAGCGGCTGCGCGGGAATTAGCGGCTGCGCGGGAATTAGCAGCTGCGCGGGAATTAGTGACTGCGCGGGAATTAGTGGCAGCAGATTTTATTGCGCTGACAGCATGGCAGACACTTTGCGGCCTGGTAGCTGTGAACGTGCAGATGTGCTCGTTTATTGTCTGGCGGTAGTCAGTCTGTGAAACTTGAGAAACAACCCCTCACTCCCCTCCGGACCATAATGCAAAGGGTCTTCTTTATTTATTTTTTTTTTTGTCATGAGGCTCCATTTATCTGCCCAGTCTAGAAGGAATCCTCCCCGTCCAGTCAGGGGTCCTGCCCTCAAGGGGGAACCGGATTGGATAGTGTACTGAGGAAGTACAGCGTTGCCCGTTGAGAGAGCGGGGGGCAGGATGGGCGAGACACGGCTGGGTCTCACGGAACCTGGTCCGGTCTGTTGGGCACTGGGGTCTAGCAGCATTTGGGTATCGGGAGATGGCAGGTTTCCCTGTACCCCTGCACCCGGTGCCCTGGGGTGCCTCACTCCCTCGCAGATGTTCCGCATCCCGGGCCAGCTTTCCATTTCGGCTTCAGCCCGGCAGAGGAGCGTGGTGCCTCCCAGCCGCGTGCACAGCACCCGCGGTGCGTTTTGCCGACAAGCGCCGTCCAGCGCCGGTGGCTTCGGCCTGCGCTGTCTGGTATTCTGGGAGGCCGTCCCGCAGCTGCTGTCTGCGTACCCTTGTGTACCGGTTACGTAACCGGCTTGCACATCTGCTGGATGCAGGTCTGAAAATCCCCCTCGCTTTCAGGTGAAGGAGTAGGGAGGAGCCCCGCGCAAACAACTTCACGCTCGGAAGGGATCTGAGCATGCCTCTCACCTGACCGGTTTGGCATTCCTGGAGCGGCTTCAAGCACACGTGTCTGCATCTGATAGGTCAGAATCTCTTGGTATCGCCCGTGTCCGGAGCGCGCGGCAGGGAAACTCTGTCGGACGCCTCGGGTAGGGTAAGATCTGTAGGAAGCTGCCACCACCACGGCCATCGGCTGACGATTTCGCTGTCCTGTCGAAGTCTCTGTCGAAGCGAGGTGCTTGCCGTTGGCAGGATGTTTGGCACGTCCCGTGCCCCTATTTGACAAGCCGTTTCCCCTGGCAGCTGTCAATTTCCCTCCCCAACATGTAGGAGCATGGAAACCTTACATCAGTCACATACAGCTGCCCTGCAACTGCAGCTACTGAACAGCTATGCGAGGCCTCATGCTTGTGCCCTAACGTTCAGACCCAGTTTTCAAAAAGCCTGACCATCTCTGAGGATGTTTTCTTCCCCAAGAACAGAGGAGCAAGGATCAGGCCGGTCTGGTGTCTGGACTGGGTCATGAAGACAAAATGTACCTGTGAAAGCGATGTTTATGCAGCGTGTTCTGGTCTGGGATGTTTCTGGTGTGGGAGCTGCTGTTTATTTATGGCAGGGACAGTCATAAGGCGACGGCGCTCCCTGGAGCCCGGTGCCCGGCCAGGACCAGCGCGAGCTGCCATCCTGTGCCTGTAGAGCTGCTTGTAGAGATGTTTGAGGAGGAGCCAGTGTAGGGGGGCAGGCCACTCCAAGCTGAGTCATTGATTTGTAAAGGTGGATCACCTACGGTGCCGGTATTTCCCGCTGTTGTGGGCGCGTGTGTGTTTGGGAAGTGGGATTGATGAAGGATGGAGAGAAAGACAGCGGCCAGTCGAGGGCCCCGTCTGTGCT
The DNA here is from genome assembly GCA_026774425.1 of Petrocephalus zakoni. Taxonomy (NCBI): domain Eukaryota; kingdom Metazoa; phylum Chordata; class Actinopteri; order Osteoglossiformes; family Mormyridae; genus Petrocephalus; species Petrocephalus zakoni. The sequence goes on from JAODKN010000042.1 coordinate 12,724,891, forward strand.
CGGGTGTCTGCTGTCCTCATCGAGGGCCCCGTCTGTGCTCGGGTGTCTGCTGTCCTCCTCCCTTTATCCACAGGCATAAGGGAACAATTGTAAAATACCAAAAAAAAAATTCTACCTCCTCCGCAACCCTGATCAGGTTTATGTTCCCCAGGGGCTCTACAAATGAGCATTAATTAAAATTTTGAGGGCGCAGAGGTAATTACAATAATGACATAATAATATTGGGTCAGTTATTAGGATTTTCCATGGCCCGAAAATTGCTTCCTTTGAGTGTCATATTTCAGAAGGAGCTGACTCAAATTTTTGTCTTCCAATGGCGGATTCCGCGGCTGAGGTAATGCCCTAGCCAGAGTCACGGAACGCAGCTTAGTGCCGCTATCTATTTTCTTTCTTTCTTTTTCTTTCTCTCTATCTTTCATCCTCTCTTTCTTTTCTCTTTCTTTCTCTCTCTTTCTTCCGCTCTTCCTTTTTTCCTTCTCTCTCTTTCTCTCTCTCTTTCTTCCTCTTTCTTTTTTCTTTCTCTCTTACTCTCTCTCTTACTCTCTCTCCCTCTCTTTTTTTTTCTTTCTCTCTTACTCGCTTACTCTCTCTCTTACTCTCTTTCTCTTTCTCTCTCTCTCACCCTTCCTCCCTCCCATCCCTCCATCCCTCCCTTCTCCCATGCCCCTCCCCCATTGAGGACCCAGCTCTGCAGGCATCCATGCCACAGCAGGTCTTCCGCCACCCAGCCACCATTCCAGGGTGTGAAGTTATGCCTCACTTAGCACTGCTGTGCCACATATCTCAGGTTCCCCCTCCCTTACATGGCCTTTAAACAATCTTTTTAAACAATTTTTTTCCCAAATAACAGGTCAGGCGAGTGCATGCAGGTACTGCGTGCGGCGTGCGCGTGTGCGTGTGTGCGTTTGTTAAAGGCCCGGCGGTGGCAGTGGGAGGTGTTGGTCGACTCGGCCCAGCAGCCCCCGCATACCTGTCCCCCCCTCGCGCCTCCCGTTACCCTGTCTCCGGGCGTATTAAGGTCCCCCTGCAGCTCCCGCCTCCAGCTGCGGCAGCCGCGGTGCACGGAATTGCTTTTGAATGTGCTTTACTCAAATAGGCAGTAATTACAAGCTTAAAGAGGTTTAGTGGTCCAGTAAACTACATAATCACTGGCGAATTAGTCCGGGCTCATCAGTCGCAGTTCAGCAGGCCCCAGTCACTGTTTGCATGCAGCTCTAATTATGTGGCGACGCAGACCAGCAGGTGTGGGGTGGTGAACGCCCCCCCCGCCCCCCCAAAGACTCCTAGCTGCCCGCCCCCGTAGATACAGCCTGCCCACCCTGTGCCGAATCGGTCCCCCCTGATGTGATGCGACCCGCTCGTGCTCTATTTTCGGAAGGGAGGCCTGCTTGGCCCTTACGAAGGCTTCCAGGGGCCCAACGGAGAGGCAGGTCCGGCTGCCACACTTGCGTCAGAGCCTAGGTCAGAGCAGAGCGGCACAGCGATGCTCATCCTGTACGAGGCTCAGAGGCCGGCGCATAGACAGAGGCAGGTAGGACTGTGCAGGAGGAGCTTATATTAGCTCTAAATCGCAGCAGGGACCTGTCTCTTGTACCCCAAAACGTTTACTTAATGCTACTTTACTGCAGTTGACTTCCAACTGTATAAATGCGGGAAATTGAAGCTATTTAAGTCTGGATAAAAACAGGATTAACTTCTTGATTGGTGCGGGGGATCAATGATACTCTGTGTACAGGATGTTGCTAAGCGACCGAGTAACAAAATAAATTCAGGTCCTTAACACTTGAGTCCATTAAATAAGAAACGACTTCCTGCGAGGCGTTTGATGTCGCTGGATCCTCCGGAGTTCGGCTGATGATGCCTTTCTGTGGGATTTGTCTGGAATGGTCCGGCTGGCCGAATGCCTGGTAAACAGCTGCATTATTTTACTTTTGTTGATTCTCATTCTAAGGCGGAATGTCAGGAGGAAATTCAGTTGCCAAGTTTTTTTTTTTCTTTTCTTTTTTTAACGCATTAGTTTCTTCACCTTAAACATCGCATCCTCTTGGAGGATTTCGCAGGGATGTCGTGTCAAAGGTCAGGCTGCACTTCTTTTTTTACCACGGTACAAAAACAGATGTACCAAAGTTACTCGCTGTATTAATTTTGGTTCCATGGGCCTTTTTATCCCATCAGCAGGAGATGTTTTGAAATAATGACTTATGGGATTTTCTATTAAATTACACGCAGAGACCCTGGCTTGGGCTGGCCCGAGGTGGGCCGTCCCGGGGTGGGCGTGAGCACATCCGAAAAGCGTGACCCCAAGTGCTTGCGTTGGCTTTCTGGAGAAATGGGCGCTAATTCAAGCCGCGAAAGCGAGTGTGGCGGTATCCTCGTATTCTAATCCTGTTTATTTAAGAGCCATACCAAAAATGGGATTGAGGCTGAGTTTTAAGCGGTCCTGGCGGTCAGCGCTTATTGGGCTGTCCGTGGGGGGGGGGATTAATGACACTTTGGGCCAAGCCAAAAGCGTTCCTGGATCGGCCGCTCAGTGGAAGCGCAGGCAGAGTTTCCGGGTGGTTCTCGGTCTACGTGAGAATGTTCCCATGAAAGTGTGGATCGCGAGGTGCCACAGGAAAGGGAGAGGGCAGCTTGCTGTGGAAGAGTGGCGTCAAACCCATTTCCTCGCTCCCCCCCGCGACTTCGGCAGGTGCACCCCCCCCTCCCCACCCCAAACACACACACACACACACACACACACACATCACGGGAAATATAAAGTTGTTAAGTTGCCTCTTGGACATTGAGAGGTGTCAGCGAGCAAGGTGTCTGCGGGTGGTGGTTCTGGAATTTCCTGCTCAGTCTCGTTAAAATACATTTGATAATTTAAGTTAAACGGAGGCCTTACCCACTGCTTGTCGCCTCCCCGTCACTCGCTATGACGCAGACGGAAGTGACTGCTTGGCGTTTTTAACAGACAGGAATTTTAAGGTAAACAATGTATATATAGTAATTGACAGGAGGCTGCTGATGGTGTAGAAGATGGTGAAATAGCTACGGGGCTGTGATTGAGCATTAGTGCCAGACGGGAAGAGGAAATCACCATCATGTTTAAGGAACCGGCCTTGAGGTTAGCTCAGCACCGCCTGATGAGAGAGTCCTGGAGGCTGATGCTCTGGGGCTCTCCCACACCTCTGGCTGTGGAGGAAACGACTCGCAGGGGAATGTCGGGAATTGGGGAAGTCCCGTTCCGGGTTTTAATGAAGAGGTGAAGCCCCGCCCAGCCCTCCCCACCACCACCAGCAGAGGTTTGTAAGGGCAGGACTGAAGGAGGTGTCCGGCTGATATATGCTGGCTGCCTGATGTCCTACCTTACGGTGCGTGTGGGACTGGGATACTCTCACACCCTCACATCCAATCGCAAGCATGTGGGGTGGAAATCTAATAGAGGGCTGCTCGATAAGGGCGCGCCGATCGGAGCCAGGGCCCCCCCCATGCCGGGGAGCCGCTGTAATCACTGTTAAACGAGATCTGTTATTGGATTGTGTAGCTACCACGGGGGTGAAGTGTGGCAGCGGCTTGCTGCTTCAGGCGTGTGCAGGGACCCCTGGGACTTGTTACTCAGCTGTGGGGCGCGCAGCACACCACACACACACACACACACACACACACACACAACCTCGCCTTACTCTAAGTGTCGGACCACCTTGGCGTTGTTATGGAAACAAAGGTGAAGCGTAGCGCGCCTGAGCGGACGCGAATCAGTGTTTCATATCTGTGGGGCCCCGATAAAGACCCCCCCCCCCCAATAGGTTTGAAACCCTAGGCTGTTGCTAAGTTTCCAGTGGCCTTGCCGTGGTTAGAAGCTCCCCCAGTCTGTAACTGGACACGGTTACTGGATTAGGTGCAGTTCTGTGACCTGTTCAGACTAAGCCTGTGGTTTCTATGGGCTCTGTTTTCATGGAACGAGGTCCCCAGCAAACGTCGGCTGTTTTCCCGCAGAGGGGTGTCAGTTTGGCTCAGGATGGGGTCTCGTTTCCAAGACCTCACTCTCCTTCTTGCTGCATCTGCTCCTCTGCACCCGCCCACCATTCCTGGGATCGTTAGGGGACGTGCTTGGCTTTTTTGATTTCATTGTTTTGTTCTTTTTTTGGCCCCGGTCTCCTCACAGCCGTGTGCGAAAGTCTGGCCCGCTGCAGACGGACGGCCGAAACTGAGGATAAGCCTTCGGGGCTACGCGCCGGACTAAGTGTGGAGGCGGGGGTGTGGCCGGCGGGCAGCGGGGCGGTGGTCCGGGCGGCGGCTGGATGTGGCCGGTGGGCAGCGGGGTGGCGGTCCGGACAGCGGCTGGACGTGGCTGGCGGGCGGCTGGATGTGGCTGGCGGGCAGCGCGGTGGCGGTCCGGGCAGCGGCTGGACGTGGCTGGCGGGCAGCATGGTGGCGGTCTGGGCAGCGGCTGGATGTGGCTGGCGGGTAGCGGGGTGGCGGTCTGGGCAGCGGCTGGATGTGGCTGGCGGGCAGCGGGGTGGCGGTCCGGACAGCGGCTGGACGTGGCTGGCGGGCAGCGGGGTGGTGGTCTGGGCAGCGGCTGGATGTGGCTGGCGGGCAGCATGGTGGCGGTCCGGACAGTAGCTGTACGTGGCTGGCGCAGCAGGGCGGCGGTCTGGGCAGTGGCTGTACATGGCTGGTGCAGCGGGGCGGCGGTCTGGACAGTGGCTGTATATGGCTGTGGTTGCTGGAAATGGACCCAGGCGTCAGAAAGAATTATACAAAAAAATCTCCAAGTCTGCTTCAGAGGCGGCATTGTGGCCGAGTCACTCTACTGGAAGTGTGAGATCATAACGTCACGTCAAAATACAATATCACTCTCTGATTGGTTTGGAGCTCCAAGGCCGCCTTGGAGGTGTTAGGGTGTCAGGTTGGTCTCTGCGGCTCCTTCATTCATCTTGTGCCTGAATGTAAAAAAAAAAACGAAAAGGCCGCCGTACAACACAGCGGCTGCTTTTTGGCAGCACCTGTCCACACAGCCCCCAGGGCTGGTGCTCTGGGGCTCTGCCACACCTCTGGGGGCACTTTGTTTGTCTCGCCACCCCTGTTTGGGTCGTCTCCGGTCACTCCTCCTGCAGTCTCGAGATGGCAAGTCACGTTACCAGCTGTCTCTGAGGCAGGTTACCCGCTGTCTCTGAGGTAGGTTACCCGCTGTGTCTGAGGCAGGTTACCCGCTGTCTCTGAGGCAGGTTGCCCGCTGTGTCTGAGGCAGTTTTCCCACTGTCTCTGAGGCAGGTTACCCGCTGTCTCTGAGGCAGGTTATCCGCTGTCTCTGAGGCAGGTTACCCGCTGTCTCTGAGGCAGGTTACCCGCTGTCTCTGAGTTAGGTTACCCACTGTGTCTGAGGCAAGTTATCCGCTGTCTCTGAGGCAGTTTACCAGCTGTCTCTGAGGCAGGTTGCCCGCTGTCTCTGAGGCAGTTTGCCCGCTGTCTCTGGGGCAGGTTACCCGCTGTGTCTGAGGCAGGATATCCGCTGTCTCTGAGGCAGGTTACCTGTTGTCTCTGAGGCAGGTTGCTCGCTGTCTCTGAGGCAGGTTGCCTGCTGTGTCTGAGACAGGTTACCCGCTGTCTCTGAGGCAGGTTACCTGCTGGGAAGGACGGATGGATGGACGGATGGTTGGATGAGGAAGCAGAGAGCGCTGAGCCGTTCCTCAGCCTGGCTCTGGTTCCCGCTATATCTCTGTCAGTGTTTTTGACATACGGCCCGTGTATTTGGAATTCGATAAAGGCCGTAAATTACGCGGCCTGGAGAAGGGAGTTCGGCTTTCTGGCCGTGGGAAAAAAAAGACAAAAAAGGGGAACGGGCGTCTGTGTTTGTGCATCGACGTCTGAGCGGGGAGGCTGGGGGGGCCTGGGGCTCGTTATCGCCGCGCCCCATCCCAGTCACGACGCGCTCCCTTCTCCGACGTCCAGGACCCCTGTGTGTTTGTTTACCCCTGTATTTTTAGCTCATACCCAGACCCCCCCCACCCAGGCCAGCTGGAAGAATAGGATGCAGATACATATTTATCGCCAAAGGCAATGGGGGAGGGGGTGGGGGGCGGAAATGTAAGACTTTTTTTGCGATTAGGACAATTATATTTCAGGAGTGGTCTGCGGCACTCGGAGCCCGGCGGCGGGTCAGATGGCTCCAAATAAGCCGCGTCGCAGGAATGGCGTTTCCCACATTCTCCACCGGCCGCCTTTCGCTCCTCTCTTCCCACACAGGCCTCATTATCGCGGTGGGATTACAGGGACCCTGGCGCTCGGCAGGCGGGGGGGCACCAATCCGTGGTGTCGCCAAGCCGGAGGCGACGTGTCGCCAGATAAATAAAAATAAAGATGCGGACACGGTTGGGGCAGTTACCGCCGGGAAGGTCACGTGGGATATCGCTCGCCTCTCATCCATGCCCCCCGTCCCATACAGTTTTTAATCTGTTTTTGGCAAATTTCTTTTACTTTCTTTCTTTCTTTCCCCTGGCTGCCTGCATTCCTGCTTGCCTGCCTATCTATCCCTCCATCCATCCATCCATCATCCACCTATCTATCTATCTATCTATCTATCTAGCCACCCGAGCCCTAGTAGCAGTGACTGTCTTAGAGATGCTAAGCTGACCTTTCACCCTGTACACCCTGCCTTCTATTGGCCCTGACGGTCAGGTCTGATTGGCTTCTCACTTTTTAACCAGTGTTTCCATGGTTCCTCCCCCCCCACCCCCATGATAGGTGCTGCCACGCCTTAGCTGTAGTGACAGCACTTATTTGCCCCTCCCCACTGCCACGCCCCCCCATTCCTGGCAGACACTCGCATTTCCGGGTCCCCTGTGCCATTCCATTCCCCACCCCCCCCCACTAAGCCCTGGCCTCTCTGATGAGATAATGGCCTTATAAATGCTAGGGGCCCCCGGAAGGCCTCAGCCGACACAGTGAGGGGCCCGACAACATCAGACTCCCCTGACCCCATGTGACTCCGTTCCCTCACCCCCCCATTCCTCCCCAAGCTACTGAGACCTTAAGTAGAGTCGTTTATGTATCTCCACTATGGTTTGAGCAAAGTCGCACCTCGGCTCCCAGCTTCAAACGGCAGAGAATTTAGCTTTCTGTTACCGTATTCTGTGCTTTGTTTTTATTCCATTTATTTGTCTTTAAAGTTGCACATTTATCGTCACATCCTATATTTACTGCTGTCGCACTCTCCCAGCAGCACTGTGCGCGCTGCCGTCGTTTCAGACAAGCGTCTCGCTCACCTGCAATCTATGTTGTGTCCAGTGAGGTGGAAAAAAAGTGATTTGATGTGATCTCACGGTGAAAGACCTTTAAAAGTAGCAGAAGGTAAATGATAAGCGCAGACTTGTATCAGTCTGAGGTCCGTCGCCCCCATTTTCTGCTTCCTGGGTGTGTCGACACTAAGCTTAATTCTCCATCGAGGACCCGGCTAAGTGTCGGCTGAGCCTGGACCCCGACGAGAGTGCATTTTGGTGAGGTTGTACAGCACAGAGCCATAATTAATGTAGCTGTTTCACTTAACTTTATAATTGGCTCGCCTTTTCACAGTCATTAATTATGCCATCTCATATTCCATTAATGAGTCTAAGACAGGGAGACACCTCACTCCTTAAGCTAATTAACGCTCGCTTGGAGACTCATCTGCCGCCGTGTTTTTTCCTTTTTTCTTTCAGCAGAAAAGGAAAATCTTACTCTTGCGTTTATCAGTGATATTGTTAATTAATTGTGGTGTTTATGTCCCCCCCCCCCTCGTTCTCCCTCCAGCACCCCTACCCCTCAGAAGAACAGAAGAAGCAACTAGCTCAGGATACCGGGCTCACTATCCTACAAGTGAACAACTGGTAAGGTGGTCCACTTCTGTGTTTGCGTGCAATCAATAACTTAGCCTCTAGGTAACCCGCCTCTATTGATATGAATTAATAGGCCTTCCCCCCATGGAATCAAAAACGCTCAACACTATCCACCCTCCGCCTACTCCCCCCTAGAATTCAATTAGCTTGAAGGGAGGGGGGGGGGGGCCGATTTTGCCATTAGATTTTTTACAGTGATTGAGTCTGATGTTTTTTATACACAGTTACGAATTCCTGACTGACTAAACCCCTTGTCATTAAAGCCCTCCCCTTTAAATGATCTGTCCTGTGACGCTCTCGACGGTGAATTGTGAGCAAACCACTCAATGAGATACTGGAGCCAGCTGTTAATCGAGCCCTTAATCAGGGTCCCTAACTAGGGCCCCTAAATAGGTTAGGTCCCCTAACTAGCTGTACACTTTTACTTGGAATGGGCAGTCTAATCAATGCCATGTTTGACCCCCCCCCCAGATGTTACCAGGCTAATTAATTAGCTGGGGGCAGTCTGGAGTGTTTCATGTGCTCAGAAGCAACTCTTTCTTTTCTGCAAGGCTGTCAACTATGACTTGAAAGCACCTACCTTCTCTCCCCTCTGCCGTCCCCTACCCACACCCACCCTACCTCCCCCCCCTGTCTCTCATTCAGTAAGTGTCAGAGATTAATATTGCTAAGTCTCTGATTACATGCCCCAACCCATTCTGCTGTATAGCTTGCACCTTGATATAGGCCCCCCACCGCGTGTGCGTGTGATAAGAGAGCCCGGGGCGTCACTCTCGCAGGCCGGAGGGTGGGAGGGCAGAGATCTCAGATATATCAGAGCCCATTACACAAAAAGAAAAGGAAAAAAGTGGGTCATTGGCGTCGGCGTGGTCCTGCTCGTACAGTTTGGTGCGTCATGTGGCTTTGTGAGGTTGATTTACAGGCGAGACTCACTGGCAGGGTACAGCTGAGGCTATCAGGGCGAGGGATCTGTATCCCGAGGGGTCCCTATCCCGAGGTTATCACTTCCTGTGACCTGAATGAGTCCTGAGAGAGATCAATCGCGTCAGCTGCAAAGTCACACTGTGCCTGTGATTCTGCTTTAATGCACTTGCATATATTGTCAGCATTTCACAGACAAACCTCTATGATTATTTACAGTCACAATAACATTAAGTACTTAAAAAGACTTAACGACTGGTCTGCAGTATGTATATACAGATTGCTGCATAGACTTTTTCGGCAACGTGTTTGTGTTTCTCAGCCTGTGTTCTTTTGCTTTTTTATCAAGGTCTGTCGCGTGACCTTAAGCGGCAGTGAATCTGGTTGTAATTCAATAGCATCTTGTTTGACCCTCCACGCTTAGCTTTCTGCCTAAATGGAAAATCATAGATATTGAGTGACTAGAAGTGCATTCAATCCTGATACATGCATAGAATGTGCGCAAACCAAAATAGTTCTTGTTACTTGAGCGGGTGCTCCGAACACAACATTCGAAAAAAGTTTCTCATCTTGTTTCGTGCTTTTTAGAGGTTTAATAGTCAAATGTAAATGCAAGTATCACTCGATGCGATGGGACAGTATTCTGGAAAAATCAGTATTTAGGTAGCATATAGACATATGCTGTTAACCACAAGGAGCTCTAAGCTAGATGTCCTCAGCTGGAGCAGAATGGGGTGAATTTAGGCAGGAATGTTTCTTGTGTCTTGCCCAAAAGACGGGTGATATGATATAATGAATGAATAAGTGATCAGGGAAAGTCATGCTTTCTAGTCCAGTAGCACCAAAACGCACAGCAGCAGTCCAGAGCCACCAGCCCGTGACTAGTGTCAGAGGCTTGGGGGTGTTTTCCCACTGGAAATCAGGGACTCCGGCCTGCTGTGGATGTGTGGATGGGGGTGAGAGAGAGACGTACAGTGAGAGGGAATCAGAACAGCAGTGAGTGAGCGGTCGCATAATTGGCGGCATCTTATCAGCGGAGATAAGGAAGTGTCAGCTGCTGGGCCGGGCTGTTGGTGTGTGTAAACATGAGGGCGTGGCGAGCGCTGTGCAGGAGCGCTGTGCATGAGCGCTGTGCATGAGCGCTGTGCCCCGCTCCTAGTGCTGTCTCTCTGGGGGTCATGGAAGATTAACTCTGAGCACGATAACGCTGGAAACCTACACTACAGATTTAAGCCCCCCCCCCCGGTAGCCAAGCTCACTTTTGTGGGTTTTTGATGCTTAAAATCTGAATCGGGCACCAAATTCTATTTAGTCCTACTGTGTCCTTCACAACAGAGTTATGTGCCGATCACGGGGATGTGAAATAGGACAGACCTTTAAATGATATACTCGTAGGCCTCATGCTGTCAGGAGAGTGGATCAGAACCTTATGGTTGGAGTAAAACTAGGACAGGAGAGCTGGGACAAAGAACCCAAGGGGAAGAACTGTCACAGAACCGGAGGTACTGTACACTCGGAACGTAAGTGACTGTAACATCTCAGCATACAGTGCGAGGGCAGGCCGGTGCGAGGGCAGGCCGGTGCGAGGGCAGGCCGGTGCGAGGGCAGGCCGGTGCGAGGGCAGGCCAGTAGCTTCTCCCTGCAATGTGTCTGTGTGTTTGCTTAACAGATTCCTTCATCCGGGGAGGCTTTGCGAATTCAGGCAACATGTCACGCTTCTGGGAGTCCCTCAACCCCCCCACCCCCTGGGGTTTTACCCCCCAGCCTTTTGGGCACTCATCCTGTTCCTCGGTCCCAAAAACACCTGCCGCACATATATCAAAGGCACTCACTGGCTGATGTGGAGCTGCCTCACACACAGCCACGCACGGAAAGGCGGAACGGAGGGAGCGAGTGAGAGAGATGGAGGGAAAAAGGGGGATGGAGGGAGGAGGAGGAGGGGGCTGGACATCCGGCCCAAGGAGAGCAGACTATAAAGCTCCTGGCCATCCGAAATCAATGAGGGGGTCATCAGCTCTTTCCTGGTGTCCATTCCTGGCTTCCTGGCGGAACGTAATAATCCTGGGATTTAAGCATCGGCGATTGATTGTTTCATCGATAAGGCGGCTTTTGCGAAGGTCCTACAAGAGGTGGGAGCAGATTGGTGGCCCGATCGGCGCTGGTTCCTGAACTGGGCCGTCACGCGATGTCCCGCCAGCCTGGACGTGTGGGGGGCGCTGTTCAGAGAGGAGCCCTGGATCAGGGTGGGGGCCGCTGTTCAGAGAGGGGCCCGGGCTCAGGGTGGGGTCCGCTGTTCAGAGAGGGGCCCTGGATCGGGGTGGGGGCCGCTGTTCGGAGAGCGGCCTGGGCTCGGGGTGGTGGCCACTGTTCAGAGAGGAGCACGGGCTCGGGGTGGGGGCCGCTGTTCAGAGAGGAGCACGGGCTCGGGGTGGGGGCCACTGTTCAGGGAGGAGCACGGGCTCGGGGTGGGGGTCACTGTTCAGGGAGGAGCACGGTCTCGGGATGGGGGCCACTGTTCAGAGAGGAGCACGGGCTCGGGGTGGGGGCCACTGTTCAGA
>JAODKN010000042.1:12753768-12763821 GCA_026774425.1 Petrocephalus zakoni
TGTGTGCGGGTGATGGGATTGGGCTCCGCACTCTTAATTCTTATGGAAAATGTGTGCGGGTGATGGGATTGGGCTCCACACTCTTAATTCTAATGGAATATGTGTGCGGGTGATGGGATTGGGCTCCGCACTCTTAATTCTAATGGAATATGTGTGCGGGTGATGGGATTGGGCTCCGCACTCTTAATTCTAATGGAAAATGTGTGCGGGTGATGGGATTGGGCTCCGCACTCTTAATTCTAATGGAACATGTGTGCAGGTGATGGGATTGGGTTCCGCACCCTTAATTCTAATGGTATATGTGTGCAGGTGATCAGATTGGGCTCCACACTCTTAACTCTAATGGAATATTTGTGCGGGTGATGGGCTTGGGTTCTGCACTCTTAATTGTAATGGAATATGTTTGCAGGCGATGGGATTGGTCTCCACACCCTTATTTTCATAGTAATTGACCCATTGAACAGGAAGGCGTCCATAGGAATGAAATTTTGCTAAAATTAGCTCTCTACCCATTTTTAGGTCAGGTGGCATCTCATTCAGAGGTAGAAATACATCAAGCTTTCTTCAAAAACAAACTGCCAGAATGCAGAATTACACTGATGCATCATATGTCAGTACACAGAGGTGGATAATTGATTGGATTTGTGAAAGGTCATCAGTGTCTTTCCAACATGGCTCTATGGCAATGTAATTTCAGCTTTACTATAAAATTGAAAATATGTCCACTGGTTAAATCTTTGACAAATCATGTTGATTAATAACTCCATTAAAATATCCATTCGTGTTTTACACTGCTGTGGCACATGTACATGACTGTCTATAGGACTGAACAAAACTTGTGATTCCCACCTATTTTAAAAAGAATAAGATAGATTATCTATGTAACGACGGGGCAGAACAATCAACAGCCAAATTCCCAGAATTTTTTTGTGCTAACTTAATGGCAATGATAGTAGTTTTTCTTTTTTTACAGTCGTGTTTGATGCACGGGCCTGTCTGCAAATCATCAAGTGCATTGATATGCATTCATGTATGGGATGGTTTATTCTTGCAAATACAGGCAATAAAATTGTGCAGTATTTCATACATGGACACACTGAACTCAGCCTAGTAAAATGTAGTTTAGAATAACACTGGTACTCCGCTGGGATTCAAGCTAGTAAGAACAGACATGCTTCCCAGAACAACTTTTCAAAAATCACAGAAAAAAGTCAAGAAGAAGGGATGTACAGCAGTATGATAGTTCAACAGAAACCATCACTCTGTAATTGCACAATTAGTGAAGTGAAGGTGATTAATTGTCATTGTTGACGCACCACAGCACGCAACAACGAAATGTGTCCTCTGCTTTTACCCCATGTGACATTGTGACACAGCAGGGGGCAGCTATGTGAGTGCCTGGGGAGCAGTGCTTGAGGACGGTACCGTCCTCAGGGCACCTCAGCGGTACTTGTGGGTCGGGGACTCAAACCGGCAATCTTTCAACTCCACAGTTGCGTCCCTAACCACTACAGCGCCTGCCCCATAGTACATACAATGTGCAGTCGGAATGTAGCTGTGAAGCAAAGCTTTCCAGGCCTCGGTTTGATCCACAGCACTGGGCTCTCAGTATCGGATAATGCCCAGGTTTCGCTTTTCCATGCATCACAATAAATCATCAAGCTGGTGAATCTATGTATTTAATTTTATATGTATATCAATGTATTCATTTTATATGTGTATCAATGTGTTCTAACACGCCCGTGTGACGCGCCCTGGAACAACTCTGTTGTGAAGGGCGCTATATAAAAATAAACTGAATTGAATTGAATTTGTGGCAGTACCAGACTTGCAGGCTTCCATCCTTCCATCCATCTGTCCATTTCTCATGTTGCTTATCCAGTTCAGGTTTGCATTGATTTCAAGAGGCAGAAGGCACCAGGTAGGGGACACAATGGCCTGTATGGCAATTCATTTCATTCTCTCTGAACACAGAGAGATCATGCAGACTCTATCCTGGAAGTGAGAGGCTTCTGGGATACCTTCTAAACCTCTGTGCCTAATCCATATTGGAGCTTTTATGTTTTAAAATATGAAAGTGTTTCTATTGACTTAATGTATGTCTAATAATGTGAACAGGGACTCCTGTTGCTGTGTGCATTTAGATAAAAGCCAGTGTGTGTGCAGGCTTGTCCTATTCAAGGGGTCCAAGGTGAGCTTCCCAACCAGAGTTTCCTGGAGGTGTCTTCTCAAACACCCCAAAGTCCAAATACAGGAGATGTTTCAATAACCAGCGAGCACAGGAGAGAAGCATGACTTCACTGTTTGATAAAAAGGTACATTTACTGACTTTAAGGTCATCACTGCAAAACTGAGATGTATAAGTAAACAAATAGCATCATTAAGCATCTTTGCCATTTAGAAAGTGCCAGCCGAAGAGCCATGTTAGCTGAATATGGGGGCGTCGCATAAACGTAATGGCACTGCATAGTAGGAACCTTCAGACGATAGGAGAACTGACCGTAGCTCAATCTGCGGTTGTATATCAAGAGTTAGGAGGTTTATCTCAAAAACATCAAAATCACAGCAGCTGCAGCGGACAGCATTAATGAAAGTCCGTACCTTCAAGGCGTTCCAGCTTAGTAAGTTATTCTCAGAATCTCAGAGCCACGATTAGATGAGGTGCAGTAGACCTTGGACATGGGAACAGAAGAGAAAGGGAAGTCTATATATAGAGACACTGGCTATAGCAGGAATGAAGTAATGCGTGTCGAGTGTAATAGGAACTGAGAACTATTAAGCTACCAAGTACAAAAGTGTTGTAAGTGTCTTACGAATGATGAGGTGCTCATGCCAACATTAATGTCCAAGCTCAACCAATATTCTATTACAATGGCCTTACTGGAAAACCTAATGGTTTCCAATTCTCAGGTCCCCCGGGACCAAATTTGGAATGGATTCAGATTTTGGGAAGAGAAGGAGTTCAAAGATGAAAGGCGCAGAGCTAATTAATTATTCATCATAGCTGCTATGACTAATCAAGGTCTTGAGGAAAAAGCGCACGGAGGACATTGATCGCAAAGTTGTTAGCAATCTACGCACTTCGACTGAGGCATGCATAGCACCGCGCGTGTGCTGGTACTGGCCTCTCTCTGGTGTGTTTTACTGAATATTCAACGGAATTACGCCAGCGGAGCTTGAATGTGTAAGCTGATGGAATGTGTTTCGTTATTTGAATTGAATTGAAATTGAAAAGAAATTGATAATGAATTTATCTGCAATTGGCATGCAAACTTGATAGCTAGCTGACGTACAGCAACAGCTGTCATACACTATATCAGACAAATAGCATCTACAGACATTGTAATACAGCATATGTATATATGTATATATATACACACACACAGACACATATAGGTCATTATATAGTGTGTATATAAGGTGATTACAAACTCAAATGCAGATACGGACACCGGCAAAAACGGGTCAAAGAAAATTTGAAAAAAGCTTTACTATTACAGAGCTGAATTACACATGGATGGGTATACTTGTAGAACTTGTTTTTATAATTGAAAACTTTTTTGTCTCCTGGCAGCACTGTGATGGAGAGACATGCTTACAGAATAGGGTACCAGCCTGACTAAATGAAAAGTCAGTAAAAGAGGGTGAGGTGGAGGAAATTCATCGGGAATTATCTGCCGGTATTGTTTGCACGTGATACTGCTATTCTTACCCAGTAACAGAGTAACAGACAGGATGGCCATCGTCGCAAGAGAATGTGAGTTTCAAAAGAAACTCATTGAGCAGAACGTCGCCGCCTTCCACAGCTACCTGAGGCGAGCAAATCACGCTCAGCGTTAAATCTGGATGATGTCAGCAAAGTGTTGGGAAGTGACGGCCTCATCCATTGGCTGGAAGGGTTGATGCTGGAAAGGGTAAGCTAAGAGGAGTAAAAAAATACGGAACTGTACAAGGGAGCCAAATGATATTAGTGGCCAAGCACATGTCTCTGACAACCTCTGCAAGGCAAACAAGTGTTCATTTCATTCTTTGTCAAGCGCCAAGTGCGGAAACACAGGAGAGGGCATAGGCGTACGCCCTGCAGTCCGGATCCCAGAGAGGGCATAGGCGTACGCCCTGCAGTCCGGATCCCAGAGAGGCATACGCCCTGCAGTCCGGATCCCAGAGAGGGCATAGGCGTACGCCCTGCAGTCCGGATCCCAGAGAGGGCACTGTATCATAGCATTATCTCAGCATTCTCTCATCGCACCTGCTTACATTGGTAATTTATATTCTCCTCGACACCAATAGCGTATGAAACCCCGGAGCTTAGGTCATCTGTTTACGTTCTGCAGTGCCAGTGATTTGGGACACGCAGCTCATATTTGATATCACAAATTAAAGGCATCACTGAAGGAGGCAGACAAAACATAGCAGGAATGCCTTCTGCGACTCTAACCTGCAGCCAAGCTAAATAATTGCGCTTTGCTTATCCAGTTCTGCAGCACCAATGCCTGATTCAGTGACACGCCGGCATTTTAAGTCAGGAGAGAATCCCGTCCCTCCATAAAATGAAAATATTTCTGCTCTAGACAAAAGACTTGTGAACTAAAGTTTATATAACTTTTCAGATGGGATATCTATGATTTTGTTAGAGAAGACACCAAACGCTTCCACTCAAATCAAATTAAAGGCATTTTTACAACCTCTGTAAACCGTGATATATTAAATAAGATGTGGCTTGAGTAATTCAGAGTGCTCTATCTAACACAATGTTTGTATGCTGAGCGTATATACAAAGAAACTTTTATGCACAAGGTTCTTGTGTACGTATAAATTCATCTCTAAGTAGATTCTATTTTAATCCGTGTGATTTAATGCCTCTTGAAATGTAACTACTGCTTTAAGTAACTGATTTTTAAATGATCATATAGCTGCAAAAATAAGCTCCTGATCTTTAAAGTCTGCCTTATTTCTCAAATGTCTTGTACTTTTCAAATATATCTACTCCTATTTTGGGTCCTGGCGGTAAAAAAAAAAATTATTAAACTTTATTTATTTTTTCATAAATAAAATACTGCGTGCTGCAATAGATATATATTTAAATACAAAGGTGTCAGCGCTACGTATACAACAGCAGATACAAGCTAATGAGTGGGACTCAACGACTGTGTGATTTAACACTAGGGGCTCTGCGTCTGACACAAGGAGCGAATCCAGTGCAATGGGGCACAGCCTTCTGGGACGATCCAGGTGGCTTTAAAACCTGGGACACTGTGCTTTCCGCACTGGGCCTGTGTATCACAGCAGGACAAGCTAAATTATTCCAATATTGCTACCTTACCTTTTATATTTTATTCATTTAGAGAGGTCGACTTCTCTGTTTACCACATATTCCCATTATTTACAATACATTAAACTGAAAGGTGTTAGTCTGTAAGTTACAATGAAATTATTATGTATTTTATTCGTTGTGTTAATGAACAGTGACCTCAACTGAGATCTAGAATCAAGACCCTGTTTTAAATATTACAACCTATTTTAAATTAAATATTCTTCCCAAACACCAACAATCAGTTGTATCCAGAGAATCACCAGAAGAGAGTTAGACCTAATTAATAAAATGCGGAACAGACTGTGCAACCACGATCGATGTTATTGACAAGATAGAAAAAAAACAAAGTAGCACCTGCGTAGACGAATTTACAGAAAAAAGCGCGCTGTAAATGAGCAAAATGCTCTCTGCGTCATTCTGTATGTGGTTTCAGTGCAGAAATATAGACCGGTGTTTAAGGTCAAGGGGCTGGAATTAGAAGTACTGCTGTAACCAGTGCATAAACTGGGGAAAGAGTGTCCCTAGCAGCTGATCGGGACACATTCAGACCGCTTCGCTGCCGTTTTTAACGTCATGTGTTTCCTTGGTGACTGTGCTTCATCTTAAAAGGCTCTGGGCTCTGGGATTGTTAGCGAAAACCGCACTATCATTTATCACTGTCAACACATAATGATTCCCCCAGCAGCTCCTTATTGATGTTTTTAATTGCATTATCTCACGTGGGGGAGGGTGGGACGGCCGAGGTGATCAATGCAACTGAACCATAGATTCCGGGGCCAGTGGATGCTGAGGTCCAATTTGTTCATATAGCATGCTGACTATCTTTAACTGCCTGACCAAGATAGATCTCATCCGATCCTAGTTCGACAAACGCATTGTTTAATGCACTTTAAAACGTAGGCCAAAATTAGCAAAAAACGGCATGACATGGATGAAAACTAGATATAGCCTAACATCTGCTAAACCATAATCTAATTGCGATGAGGAATTAAAATAAATTACATTTTCAATTACAATTAATATTGCGTCAAAGAAGCTAAGAGCCTAAAAGCATTTATGAGTCATGTTTAAAACTTGACCAAATCCAACGAGGACTTTACTGAACATGTATATTAAAGTGCGCCTAATAAGTTCTGACGTTTGATCTTGTAAACGTGGTTCGGAAGAATTAAGCCATAATATCACATTTCAGCTCGCAGTTAGACCTGAGACGGATGACGCCATCTCCAAGGCTAAGTGTGTATATGATATAACCACACACTCGACTATTATATTACACTTTTAAGATCAGATAGATAGATAGATCGATTCATTGAAAATTCTTTATCAAAAAATATTTCTTTTAATGAAAATTGTCAAATTAGATTTAGAATGTGTGTCTTTTTTTTCCTAAATGCGTTTTTGTCATAAAATTCGATGTTGCACTTTAAAGTCATAGAACTAGACTAATATTATAAAAAGTTATTTCAATGCATCATCGCAGATGTTGGATGAAAAAAAAACTAAAAAATCATTAATTTGTAAATTAAAACTTTATTGTATAAGTAGTTTATGGGGCTACATCGTATCGAGACACGAGAAGAATATTGCTGATATTACTATAATTTATTATGATTTTGCGTAATGCGAAATTATATTGTATTAGATAGATTTTTACTGACAGCAAATAAATACAAAATAAGATTCTATGAGCGTGACTGTTTGGCTTCAGATGGGATTAATAACTAGACAGAATTTGTAGCCTCAAAAATCTAATAATTTGTCTTATGTCGTTTTTAATCTGTTTCTTGATATAACTTTTATAAAATTGTAAGAATTGCTTTTTTCATGTATAGCACTAAGACGATTATGATAAACAAAATACAATACTAACTTCACAAAATAAATGTAAAAATCGTTTAAAAATGCTACTAACATCTCAGTCGACACCTGTATTTCTGGTTTCCGCTCGCCACCCACCTCGGGCCACGGCGCACCCCCGGTGCCTCCTGGCACCGCCTTAAACGTCTCGCTTTCCCCTCCACCCACCGCCCCGTCTATCAGTTCGGTTACACGACGCAGCAGCGCTGATAAATGTGAGGTCACTTTGCCAAAGGCTGGCCAAGGTCAGAGCAGAGGCTCCGGCTGTTTCAGGTATCAGCCCAGGGTATCCCAGCACGGATCTTCCCTTCACCTGATGAGATCCGATCCAATGAGGGCGATCGAGACGCCCCGGGAGAGCCGCCCGACCCCCTCCTGCGCTCCCCTCCCATTATCAACAGTTCAGTGGGATGCCAAAACGCACTGAACATCCTTTCACCTTGCCTTTATCTCCACATGAAGTATTGCGTTTCAGTCATACAATAACCAGTTATGCTGGCTCTGCGCTTTGATCTCGGCGCGTCCCGCAGTAACGGCGAACTAATGTGGTGTTATTCGTGCGAGCAGGACTGGGGATGGGGCGCATTGGAAGGGATACGTTTTGATATTAAAAAATAGTCTAAACAGAGCTTCTAAATGTTATGTGCTTATTGGTTTTATTTTAAGCGCCAAAACACCTAGATATATAATTTTAATTTCATGTGTATTTCAGTTTACGGTTTCACCTTATTTTATAGTCGTTTCATTTTATAATTTTACAGTTATAGTTTCATAAACCTATTTTGCTCATAAATGTTTAAATGGGTACATGATAGGGATTTTTAAGGCAGAGGCCTTAACTGGATGGCCAGAGATATAATCCCAGCATCTGTTAGTTTCCAGATGGAATAAATGAATGATTATGGCGTTAAAAACCTGCCAGTTCGCAAGTGCAGTAAATTACTCATTAACGCCTTTTTTTTCCTGTGTTTTACTAATGAAACAGAGCGCGGCGATACCGTGACGCAGGTTATCCGTATAAAACAAACGTTACCGGAGCACCTTGGGTGATGCTCGTTATTGTTGTGGTGGCGATGGTGGGAAATCGCGCATTGATTCAGTCGTGCACTTTATTTTATTTATTCATTGTTTATTTTTTTCCCCCCCGTGACATTCACCTGTCCGTTAAACGCGTGCCCAGTCCGCGCAGGATGACGGCGGTTCTCCCCCGAAAGGGAGGCGCGCCCGTGGGGTTGCGAGCGCGGGCAGGAAGCGGCATCATTTTTAAGCTGGAGAAAAATGACCAGATGTGACGTAACTTCGGCTGTCATCGCCGCTCGCGGCGGCTTTTGTTCTAAGTAAAATCCCGCACATTTTATCACTGCATCCATTTTTGCATAGAATCGCATTATGATGCAGGAAGGTTTAAATATACACCAGATTACAATCGCCTTCAAATTCATTTTTTTTTTTCATTTTTATTTTTACATTATTATATTTACCTTATGGCGTGTTCATGGTCTGTCAAGCTCTGAAAACGCATTTAATACACCAATGTAGAAGAAAAAGAAAATGTTTAAGAGGAATTCAACTACAATTCGATTCATGAAAGGGCGTCTTAGATAAAAGAACAGTGAAATAAATTGCCTGTCAAAAGTAATTGCACGCCCTGTGTTTTATATAGACAGTGCGCTTATTTATTAGATAAATGTCCGAGTTAACGTTTAAAGATGTTCGTCTTGTCAAGCGTGTTTTGCTGTGTATTTCATACGGCGCTGGCGCTCGCGCCAGAAGGTCTGCTCGGGCTCCACAGGACTGAATGTGACTGTGGTACTAAACGCTGCCTCGGACAGGGTAAACTGCCAGTGCCAATTTGCAATGTGCTGTTAAAAACAGCAAGAACACACTGAAGTTAAGCGGTTTTTATTTCAGAGATATACACAGCCTACAGATAAGTAAACTGGCATCGTCAGCATTTTATTGGTACAGTAAACAAAGGCAATGGGGAAAAAAACTGAAGGCAACGTCTGTAGGCCTACTTATGCGTAGCCCATACGAAATAATGGCGCTAGGTAATAACTGAAATATGTTTAGTGGGTATTTAAAAACAAAGTTCTGTATTTTATGGCATTCATTTATTACACATTCTTTAAAAATAATAGATTCGGGAATATTCATTTTAAAATTCTGTGTTTGTAAGGTCCAACGTGTAGCCTTCCAGGATTATTCTGACTGCGTAAGAACAGATACTGCGGGCCAGAGTTTCTCTTTTTTCCTTTTGGCATGTATCTCAGTAAATGTTTTCCAGAGTCATATTAAATGACCACGCCAGAGAAGGACTCGGACTCCCTTTATTCATTGCTTCAAGACTTTATTACCAAACTATCCGTTGGGAGCCGAAACCATTATATTTTAAAAGATATCGTTCTAACAGTAGAGAAATTATTACTTTAGATGGGTAAAAGAATTGGGAACTCGATTGCGTAAATTTATTGCTATGCACCATATTTTAAGTTTAATACAAACGGTATTATTATTATTATTATTATTATTATTATTATTATACTGTTTAATAAAAGATAATAATAAAAACGAGCGAAGGAAAAGCGCCCCCAAGAAGCGGTCTCACCTTGTCATAGCCTAAGTTGCATTTTCACCTCCGCGCTAAAACTCGGGGCTTATTACGCACACAGCGAGGCTCGCGCGCCGCTCCCAGTCATTAGCAGCTGCGTCCTCCACACGGAGACGCTTTCACGGGCAGGCTTGTGGAAACTATTTGCAAGTAATTATTGGGAGATAGACTGTGCCTACAAATACATTTACTTCATCATGCGTGTAAGAGGGGGGGGGGGGGGGGGGGGGGGGGGGGGGGGGGGGGGGGGGGGGGGGGGGGGGGGGGG
>JAODKN010000042.1:12786044-12800717 GCA_026774425.1 Petrocephalus zakoni
CTCGGCCTCCGCTGTCACTTGGGTGTCGGGGCGTTGGTCTTCGGCGGGAAATCGGGGGGAGGGGGGCAGGGCAGACGTGGGCAATAGGGGTGATGGGGGGAGAGCACACGCTACCGAACACAGAAGCGTATTCTGCCAAGCTGCGTTAGCCGGTGCATATTTCTGTAAAAGTGATGCGGCTTCATGGCCGCCCTTACAGGCTTCATACGACCATTTCCCCCAACAGCACGGTGACCATCGTGTAGGTCACGTCACTATTATCTGCACTCTAAATAAATTATGCATTTTCTTCTCTCTGTTGTTTACCTTCACAGAAGTAGATGCAATGTTTTGTATAAAAACATGTTGGAAACACATGAAATTGATATTAATATCACGATTACTGGCTTCCAGTGAAATACCCCCACCCTATACTTTCCCTGTCACCCTACACAGGATAAGCAGGCGTGGATGATAGGTAGATTGATGATACTACTACCACAAAAATTACTACTACTAGTACTTTTACCATTACTACACATACAAGTAATACTACTATACTTTTTTTAATACCACAACTATTACTATTACTGCTACTATAGTTCTACTAATATTACTAATATAATACTACATTACTATAACTAGTACTACTGTACTTCCACTGTTGCTAACTCTACTACTACTACCAGTCCTATTATTGCTACCGATGATGATGAGGAGGAGGAGGAGGAGGAGGAGGAGGATGAAGATAATCCAGGCTGACACTCCGCCGCTCGGGGCCGTGCGTTTACAGCAGGCTCCTCTGATCTGGCCGAGGGCTTCATCACGCAAATATTTCAGAGGCAGCAGCCCTGCCTTGCTCACCCCCCCGTCGCCGTCCCGTCCGCCAGATCTTTGTTCAGCATGTGGGGTGCCGCGTCGCTCACGGCGTTAGCTAGCTCTCTGCCACTCCCGATCACGTGCGGGGAGGACCGGTGTTTTATGGTCATCTCGCCCGTCACGCGGTGGCAGCAGTGACGAGCCCAGGATAACTGCCAGACTGCACTTCATAAAGCACCCCCCCCAAGTCAGAAAAAACACAAGGGTGAAGATTTCATGGCAGAATCCCGGAAATGGAAGTGCGATGACATTCGTCACCGTTACCCCATGAAGAGGATCACTGATAACGCCCAACCTGGCTTTCGCTCACCCTCTGATTTTGGTTTTGTTTGGTTTTACCAATATAGCATAATATTATATAATGTATGTATGTGTGCGTGTGTTACGTTTCTTCTATATATATGCTAAGATCACCCTGAAATAATTCTTTTTATATAGTTCTATAGTTATATATCAGGTATGTACAGAATAATGATTAAGATGCCTTGATTAAATTTGGTTACGTTTCTTGCATTCATGCCCGAATGAGACACCCATCTTTAATTCTAGTCTTCCTACATATACCCCCCCGGTTATATCCCTAGACCCTAAAACCTGACCCCGTCTTCAGCTCACGTAGCCCTAGCTGCATGTCGCTGGGTTTCACCGTGCATCAGTGACCACGGGAATGGCAAAGTAATTTGTTTGATTAGAGCTGTGCCAAGACAGAGAGGCCATTGTGTGCATCACACCCTCCTGCTTACCTATACACAAGCCATTTACAGGGGACCTCTAACCTAAGGTGCCGTGAGAGGGCCCGTCAGGGTGTTTTGGGTACACGGGGAGAGAGAATTGAATTGAAGCCTCAAGGATGGGATGGCTGGGGGGGGGGGGTGGGGGTTGACACACAAGTCTCTTTCTCCGCACGGCAGCAAAATGAAATCCCAACTCAAAGTGGATTAGATCATTTCTGTCAGGGCTGCTATATGTTAACATAGATATACACGTTAACATAGATATGCAATGACTTCACAGACAACAAACCAGGGTCCAGCGAGTAGAGCTTTCCATGCCGACCCGCACAAGTCCCAAGAAAAACATTTCTGCAGAAACTCACTAACATCTAAAGACAAAGGGATTCCAGACTACATTAATTTAATCACGAATAATTATTCATAAATATTAGTTATAGATGTATATAGTTATAGATATAGAAAGGTAGACCCATCATTATGTATTATTATATGCTGTGATTACATATGCAAAAAGATATCATCAGTATAATATTATAATATTTTCTGGGAATATTACTACTGTAACTGGTGATTTTAAAATGAGGTATAACAGGAAATGAGCCTCACATAGTGATCTAGCTGTTTTATTTGGCCGCGGAGTCGACTTTGGCTGCAGTAAGGTACCTCTGCTCAGAGACGGAGCCGAGGAAGTGCCTAGCCTCTGGAACGTTCAGCCTCTGGCCATTCAGAGGAAATTCAGTTCAGTCATCTTGCCGCGATCACTGCCGTCGCCACGGCGCTTTGGGTGATGGATCTGCCTGTTTCAGAACCGTCCCCCACACCCTCGGACAAACCCCAGCTTCCAGAGTTTCCAGTGGAGCGGTGGTTCCGTCCGCAAATTTTATTCCAGAGCAGGAACAGTTGGCATACTTATAATTAGCTAGACTGCTCCGCATCTGAAGTGACAAGTCCGATTCCAGTGACCCGGCCGCCAGCATCGTGCCCTACCCCTGATCAAATGCACTAGGGTTACCCAGTGTTACCCTGTTTCCAACAGAAAGTTTACATCACATGAATTTGCATATTATTGGCATCATCATGTCACATTCACGTTCAGTCAACATCCATCCATCCATTTTCTGAAACCGCTCATCTTTCCAGGTCGCGGGGGGTCCAGAGCCTATGGGCACGGGCTGGGGAACAACCCAGGGCGGGGGGCCAGCCCATCGCAGGGCACACTCACACATATGTGCAATTTGGCAACACCAATTAGCCTCAGCATGTTTTAGGACTCCAGGAAACCAGAGCAACCCCATGACGACACGGGGAGAACATGCAAATGCCACACACATGGAACCTGGGCTCAAACCCCAGCCCCAGGGGTGTGCCGCGACAGCGCTAACCACTGCACCACCACGGTGTCTTCGCTTTTCTCCTACTCTGTACCTAATACTCTACTACTGTATTTTAACGCAGCTCAAAGTATTTCATTTATTATACAATCTATTTATCTTTATTTATATTGTCCCCAGTTGCTTTTTGAAAAATAAAAAAAAGTCGCTTAAGGGGCCTGAAAAGTCGCTAGATCTCGTTGGCAACACTAAGCTTCCCCCCGATGGACTTCTGCGCTCATGGACAATGATAATTACTGCTCAGCATTTCCAGATTCTGCGCACTGCGCACTGCGCACGACACCGTCACCTTCACAAACTTTCTTGGTGTTTTGTCCCATCAGGATAAAATCACGGCACATTCAGGGCAGAATGCATGCCTTTTTTGGCAGGTTTCAATGCATTATAAAAGTAAACTATAAAATTACAAAAACTAAAAAAAAGACATTTAACTAAACTAAACTTTCTTAGATACCAGGCTCATTGCAGTTATTATTCTTTCACAGTTCATTAAAGGTTGCCTCAATGAAACAGTGCAAATTGTTGTATTAACAATTTCTAAAAGCAGGAAGCCGGAAGATAATTCAAATGTAGACGGACAAACAGGCAGTCTTGAAGACGACTCTGAATGTCTGGATTTCTGAAAGGTCCCAACAAAGGAAACATGGCAGTGTGGGTTTAAAATTCCTGTCGACAGTCGATTTTGCACAATGAGCTCTTGTTGGATTCGCGGCGGCGAAATATGTCTCATTGGCATTATCTTACTTACTGCGGGGAAAAGGCGTGACCCGCCAGGTCCTGCCGAAAGTGACAAAAACAGCACGGCCCATTGGATTCACGGCCATTTGCACTCACAGTGCCGTAACAGCCTCACAGGAGTGCACGCTTCAAACAGCTTATGCAACCGTGCAAAACAAAAAAAATGCGAGGCCACACCAAAGAAAAGGAGCGGGCCGTTCTCCTTCCCAGCTTTGATAGCGCTGCTGTGAAACTGGGGCGAATATTCAGATGTAAATATTAAACAAGGCAGCGGCGAGTCATATGCAAAGAGCCTTTGTTCCAGGCACTGGCAAGTCAGTCACCCTGAAACAATGGGTCAAATTAGCATGCACCAGCCCCGGGGTGCGAGTCCAACACGCAGTGACTAATGCCCCTCTCCTGCTGTGGGGTCACAGCGGAGGATCTTTCTTAGGGGTTGGAGATGCATCACAGCCCAGACACCGGTCATGCAAAACAGGCCCTTTTTAAGTCCAAGGAGGCCCCCGCCAAATGGAAGCCCCACTGCCACCAAAATCTTGCCCTTACTCCCCTACCCTGAAAAAAAAAGAAAAATGAAAAAAAGATGGGGGGGGGGGATGATTAATTTCGGAAATACCTGGCATGTGAAAGAAGCCTGAACCTCAGGAGGGCTGACTGATGGTGACGGCTGATAATTACCCAGAAGCCCCCAAACTTTAGGTGCCGGGGCGGCCCTCCCGGCAGGTTTATCACCCTCCCATCCCAGCAGCCTGAAAGCACACACTCCACCTTCTACTTCTGCAGATAATGGATGATTATCCAAGCTAATGGCTTTCTGTCCGTCATGTGCAAAGAGTGGCGTGCGTCCACCACTGCCTTCATTACCTTTGTCCTAAGAGTGCTTTGATAAACTGCTAATATTTTCTATTATCTCTGTTATGTTTATTGTCATATTCCAGAATGTAGTTTAAGTTTAACAACAATATTATAAACAATAATAAATAAATAAACACTAATAATAATAAACAATGAATGTACTAATGTTAATTAATAACAGACTAAAATATGCATGAAGAACTGTTATTTATATATATTGTATAGAATCTAATTATTTGGTGTATTATATCACTGCATGCATTCTTGCTTTGAAAAGAATGTAAAAAACAATATATATTTTTTTTTGTTTGAGTTTTGAAAGCCCTTTCTTGCATAATTGAGTATTCATGAAGTGACTATTATATGAGGCCAGGCCCAAATATTACCATCCGGTCAAACGGGGTGCTGGTTTGGCTTTTCCGTGAATGGGAGAGAGAGCTCTTTCTTTTTCACTATCACGCGCAAACAGCCACGGGCTGACAGGGCCTGCTCCCACACAAACAGCCAATTACAGCCTGCATAAACAATGATGACAAGTTAAGATTAATGGAAGCCTCTCGACGATGACAGAACACTTTAATTGTCAGGAATAACGACGGCTGGCCCTTTCTGCTATATTTATAAGCTTCCGGTGGCTTAAAACTTGGCTAATTGGTTATGACTAATACGAGATTGGAAAGGGGAGTGCCGCAGTTTTATGGCATAGATGGGCATACACAGGGGCGTGGTCACAGGGGCACTGGCCCCAGCTGAATTCTGATTGGCCCCCGGAGTTCCCCCTCCCTTGTCACTCACCTAATCAAAACATATCATTGGCTAATGAAATTGGCCCCTCTGTCTGAACGATGCCCCCTCTTTTGGCCACCACTCCTGGGCATAAGCGCTGAGCCCAGACAGTGTTAGCGTGACAGCTACTGCGGCCCCGGGCGTACACCCAAATAAGGAGCAACCGGGGTCATGTGATGCTCGCTCTGCAAAGCCGTGGGGACCTGATCTTGGAGATAATTGGCTGAGTGAAATGGTCAAGGTCCTATTGGGTGGTGGCGGCGGGGGCTTCAGAACGAAGGCAAGACGGCTGGGCCAAGGAGAGTTTGCGAAGTCTGAAAGATTATATGATTGCTGTCAGGAGAGCCGGGGGGGAGGGGGGTCGAGGCTCGGGCTGCGCGCCAGCCGGAACACACATGTATTACTCTGCTGTATTACCCTCGCAGCCTACACTCTGCAGTGTTTCATTACACTTATCAGATGAAGTCAGCATGTGGGCATGGTAATCTAAAAGTAATTCAGTAAGTACTGGACTCCTAGGCAGAGCATGAAGTTTAAAAATATTTTACACACACACACACATATATATAAGAATAGTTTATTTTATTCCATAATTGTTTATTTATCACAAAATACTTACATATAAGAACATATAACATTAAACATTTACTTTGGGTGTCCTGCAAAACACTTCAAAATAACAATCAAGGAAACTAATACTAAAATACTATACTAAAATACTATACTAAATACTTTAAGTCCTAAATACTAAATACTAAAATTGTGTACATTAATGAAACGATGTGCCTAGAGAAGATAATGCCCATAGGGCGATAAATTGTACTGACATAAAAAAATAAATAAATAAGATCTTATTGTAGTGCATGAATATGCAGTATGTGCACTATGTCGGTACTAGTAGGGTTGTGCTGATGCAGTGAAATCGGGGAGATTTAGCGCTGACCTGCTAAGCAGACGTGACGCTCCGTTTTGCCCGCCTTGGAGAGGCCAGGCCGTCATGCGAAAGAGGCCACCCTGCCAGGCCCGGGGTCGTGACGCGGAGACCCCTCAGTGGGAGAAGCCTCGCCAAATTAAATCACGCTAGGCGGAAACGCCGTCAGCCATCTAATACCATGCCGATGCCTTCCGCTTCTTTCTGGCACGAGCCTGCAGCTGTTGGCGCGGAGCACTACGTCCATGCAGGGGAAATTGAAAACGTTGGGACAGAACGTGACATAAATCTGTCATTCCGAGAGATAAATGATCCACGGGAGGGGGAGGGGGGTGAAGGGGTTCGCTACTGTAACACAGAGAAATACCTCGTAATGTTTCCAAAACAACTAGCCTGGAGATTTGGGCTCCATCACCAGTCGGGGTGCAGGAGAGGTTTGTCGGGAATGGGTTCTCGGTATCTCCTGAATGCCGTTTCCTGTTATGACGACGGAAAGTTTTTGGACTTGACCCTCTCTCGTCTGGCTGCTCCTTATGCGGATAAATAAATAATCCCTGACCTGTGGGGGTGGGGTGGGGGTGGGGGTGACATAATGAGATAGAATACCGAGCATTGTTCAGAGAATGCGTAGTGAATTAGTACGCCCGAGTACAAGAGTTCGAGGAATGGCCCTCTCTCTGAATGGGCGCTATGGAAATGCAGAAACGCCACCCCCAGGACAAAAAAGACGGGCCTTTCAATCCTAATTTGGACAAATCTGTGAACAGCCGAGAGAAAAACAAACCTGACATAGAGCAGCTGCTCGGCCACAGAGGAATCACCTTAGACACCTTAGAAGGTTTGCACCTCTCATACTCTTCTTTAAAATGGTATTAACATTAGCTTATTTCTGGAATGCCTCGTGAAGTATTAAAAAGGCAAAAAGAGATCAGGAATGACGTGAAACCGGCAGGATGTTGGGGACGCCGTCTGCATAGTTACCCGTGGACGCCGTCTGCATAGTTACCCGGGGACGCTGTCTGCATAGTTACCCGTGGACGCCGTCTGCATAGTTACCCGGGGACGCTGTCTGCATAGTTACCCGGGGACGCTGTCTGCATAGTTAACCGACTACGGGCACAAAGACTGCCGCACTTTTGTGTGACATCGAATTCCACTTTTCCAACTTCCAACTCCCGGAGCTTTGTCATCCACACTGTCATCGCAGATTTTGTTTTCTGGGTTATAATGATTTATTGTAAATTTAGCTGCCCTTGGCAATACTTGCTCCCCAAGTTCACATAAACAGACATGTGATGAATTGTTCCAACCTGGTTGGTTGAAATGGTAATGGTGCTCTTATTTGGACAATTTAGGAGGAGTGTGCCTCTCTGCAATGCGGATCAATTAATTAATATGGTTTTTAAGTGTAGTTTTGATATTTGGCTGTACAAATGCATGCAAACGTGGAAAACTGACTAAAAGACTTCGCTTCAAAATCCGAATGTGTCATGCAATACATCGTCCCAAATAGAGCCGTTGTTTGTATGTGTATTGAAAAAATTACACAATATTATATATGGTCAATATTAACAATATTATATATGTCCATTATAATATGAACAATTGTGAAATCAATCAAGACAGTACAGAAAACTGTGAATGAGACCAAATATGTGATAGAAGCAGGAATTTTATTGGCATAATTATATATGAGAGATCAAGATTAGACTCATATTTTCATCGTTATTCAAACATCCAAGTTTATTTCCTTGAAAAAAATGAATCCTGGCAGAAAGTGGACAAGGTTTTAATTATGCTGAAATAAACTGGAAAAAATTAGTCTTTGGGAATTAATGCCATGTTGCTTAGCTGCTTTGCCGAAAGCGGCGGCTGTCCCTGAGCCTCGCTGAACAGGCTGAACCTGGTCGCATGCAGTGCGACCGGCCATGTGACCCTTTGCCGAAAGCGTCGACTGTCCCTGAGCCTCGCTGAACAGGCTGAACCTGGTCGCATGCAGTGCGACCGGCGATGTGACCCTTTGCCGAAAGCGGCGGCTGTTCCTGAGCCTCGCTGAACAGGCTGAACTTGGTCGCATGCAGTGCGACCGGCGATGTGACCCTTTGCCGAAAGCGGCGGCTGTTCCTGAGCCTCGCTGAACAGCCTGAACCTGCTGGCATGCAGTGCGACTGGCCATGTGACCCTTTGCCGAAACCGGCGGCTGTCCCTGAGCCTCGCTGAACAGCCTGAACCTGGTCGCATGTAGTGCAACCGGCCATGTGACCCTTCATCTCCCTGACCTGAAGCGAGGGGCCTGCGTTCTGTATCCGGGGCCCAGCTTTAATCTTGCTAACTTGTTCTGACATGTTTTTGTTCTGGCTTGTCCAACCTGCTTTACAGCCTGTTTGGGTTTTACTTCTCCAGTGACTCAAGCTCCCTGTTATAAGGAAAAAAAAGAAAAAACCCTGTTCAATGGAGGAAGGAGTGATGACTGCATATGAAAACAGAGGAAGAGTGATGACATCATATACAGTGGGGGGAAAGGGAGTGATGACATCATATACAGTGGGGGGAGAGGGAGTGATGACATCATATACAGTGGGGAAGAGGGAGTGATGACATCATATACAGTGGGGGAAGAGGGAGTGATGACATCATATACAAAGGGTGAAAAGGGAGTGATGACATCATATACAGTGGGGGAAGAGGGAGTGATGACATCTATACAAAGGGGGAAAAGGGAGTGATGACATCATATACAGTGGGGGAAAAGGGAGTGATGACGTTATATACAAAGGGGGGAGTGATGATATCATAAATAATGGAGGAAAAGGGAGTGATGACATCATATACAATGGAGGAAGAGAGAGTGATGGCATCATGTACAGTGGAGGAAGAGGAAGTGATGGCATCATATACAGGGCCGGATTAAGCATGTGCATTCGACACTCACCCTACATCTGGGCGTATTTCAGGAATGGGCCTAATGCTGCAGCATCAATAGCGCCCATCTTAATCCGGCCCTGGTCATATACAGTGGAGGAAGAGGCAGGGATGAGCCCCTATAGAATCAGGGAAAAGGAAATGATGACTATGTACATCAGCATTTATTATGTATTGGTGACCGGAGATAAACGTTTTCTAAAATTTTATATTGAATTTTATATTGAATTTATACAAACGCTGATCAGCAATAACATTAAAACCACTGACAGGTAAAGTGAATAACATTGATTAATTCATTAAATAACGCATGTCAAGGGTGCCATTACATGTCAGCCATGTGTCACGGAGAAGTCAAGCCAGCAGAGACAGTGTGATGTTCTGCAGGGACACCTTGGGTCTCGACATTGATGCGGATGTTACTTTGATATGTACTGTCTACCTAGTCATTGTTGCTGACCCGCTATACCCCTACAGGGCACCTGTATTCTCAGACGGTAGGGACCTCTTTCAGCAAGCCAATGCTCCCTACCACGCTGCACAAAATGTTCAGGAATAGTTTGAGGAATGTGAAAAAGAGTTCAAGGTGTTGACTTGGCCTCCAAATTCCCCAGATCTCAATCCGATTGAGCACCTGTGAGACATGGTGGGCAGACAAGTCCAGTCCGAGGACGCCCCACCTCACAACTTACAGGACTTAAAGGATCAGCTACTAACATGGCTGATCAGTGTACATTGCTATGTGTATGATTTTGAATTTGATAAAACTGCTATATATGGCAGGAACATTCGTTAACACTTTACTTGTGGGGACACCAAAACTTAGTAGTAAAAGTACAAATCACAAACAAATATAGTAGCTACTTGAGATAAAAGATGCATCCTGATTAATTAATGATGAATGAACATGACATCAGTATGTAACTAAGACTTAGTGGTTAACTAATGCACATGTAATAGCATAATACTACATTATCTGTGCCCCGTCATGCAAAGTGTTAAGGAAAATTCTTATTGTTTGTAGGTAAAAACAGAATAGCTTAGAATACATTAACTATTAAATATTATTAAATGCATTACATTAAAGCCTTGGCAAATAAAAGCGTCAGAGATTAAAGTCTTCATCCCGTTTCCATCGGAAGCAATGTGGCTGATGTCGAAAACAGCTGCATGATTTTACAGTGTTTGCACAAATGTAAAATGATGCTGCACCTGCATAAACAGGGCTTTTATCTGGTCACCTTGATCCTGCTCTTCTCTAGCTGTCTAACCCATACACTGACGTCCACATGAGCTTTTTATCGTGTAAATCAACACCAACGTAATTATGCCTATAATCTTGAAAGTCTTGGCTGCCGATGGATGACGAATCTTATTACGTTTAATTGTTATGTTGAAATGAGCACCATGTCCACGTTTGTGCGTGATGTCCAGGGAAGTGACGCTCTCCAATTAGAGGTAGGCCTGCGGTAAATGACATATTTGTAATTTTTCATTTACCAGGTACAGCTTTAATGTATTTAATTTCCCAGGCTGGGGTCTGAGTTGATAATATGGGGTTTTTGATTTTTTTATTATAATTTTCTCAAATACTGGACCACAAGAATGTGCTGTAACTCTTGAAATCGCTGAAGTCCGCGTTCAGTGTGCCGCGCCTTACTTACTTACTCAGACATTCTATTTGTGTTTTAAACTTAAAACCCGTCCAGACCCGTCTTTAATCCATTAATCGCCTCTTTGAAGTATTTCGGAACCAAAGGAGGAAAAACCTAGAGAAGAGTAGGGTACATAGATTAACTTTTTCTTAGAAGGGAGTGTTTCTTTTTTGGATTTGCGTACTCCCTTCGAGTTTGAATGAAGACTTTGATATCAAACGATTCCTTTGAAATGGTTGAATTTTATTTCATTTTTGCAATCCTTAAGTACAGTGCATATGGCATTTATGATTACACGGTTATTATGGTATAGTCAGAGACGCAGTGACAGGACAGATAGGGCAGGCAATGGCCTGGGGCCCTGAGCTGGAACAGAGGCCCCCGAGGCCGGCTGATTACATAGCACAATGCAACAGGACAGATAGGGCAGGCAATGGCCTGGGGCCCTTAGCTGGAAGGGGGGCCCCCGAGGGCGGCTGATTACATAGTACTTAGCAACGACAAATCTGCTTTATTTGTGTCTTCTGGTTTTCCCAACAGTGAAAACAAAGGTTTGGTGTTTATTAATTTCTCTTTCTTGATATTGCTAATTTACACTTCACAGTAAAACAAAAGTAATACATTTTACCATGCCGGGGAGGGGGAATTGGAGGGCCCCAAGGAGTTTTCTGCCTAGAGCCCCCAGAGATCCTTAGAATCGTCTTCGAGTATAGGGTTATAGTAGTACATTTCATCATCCTCATATAAGCTCTTCCCTGTACTTACTCTGTTACGCTTATATGGCATCGATGTGCTTCTTTACTGTATCACACGCCTTGATAATACAACACAGAGCTGCCCAATAGGGACAAAACTGTTGGTTGGGTTTGGCCACATGTGGCAGTTTTTAGGACAATTTAAAGCACAGACAGGGCATAAAGCAGATGAAGCATGAAGCACAGACAGGTCAACGTCAACCCAATCACTAGCTACTGGAACCTCTATTACTACCGGGACGATAGGAGAGACCCAGAGTTCACACGGTTGCATTCGGTGTAATCAGATTTACCCCAGAAGATATTTAAGATGTAGTACAACCAAACTCGTTTTGGAAACGTAAGGCCTACACATATTAAATTATTAGTAATAATGTTGGAAACAATAAAATTGGCAGGAATCTATGCTTCTGAATAAGAAAAGCAAATGAAATGCATGCACAGTAAGAGGTCCCGCTTTTACTTAATTGTAAAAATAAAGAAAAAATAGTACTTTGGCAGTCATTGTGAAAGCAGAGAGAAATAAGTTTGCTTCCTTTGTTTCTTCTTAACAAGACATCTTGTGAGGCTTTTACAGCCGGCCCACATATATAACTGCGGTCATAATAAAACCCTGGCAACAGGCTGTACTTAAACTGGATCTCCTGGATAAAACCAATATCAGATAAGAGAATTTTTACAACCCACTGAAAAAACCTGTCTGCTGAAATGTTGGCAGATCATTTGATATGAATTATGCTCGGCACCGTAGTCTATAGTTTCACGATTTCAAATGAAAACACTTAATTAGGGATGAATGAAAATACGGCCGTCTGAGGCCCGGTTTCTGGGGTGGGATTGGACGCCCAACAGAGGATGAATAAATTCAGCGAGCAGATTAAGGTTACCCTAGAGGAGCTTGGTTACCAGGCAGGGAGACGCGAAGCCAGTGGGCAGACAGTTACTCTTGTTAATAATACAATTCTTGTCATTTAAATGAGGAGACGGAAGCCAGGGTCTTTCTACCCAGTCCAAGTGCTGACGTGTCTCACCGCGGCACCGTGACACGGGGCGGCCAGTAATGAAGAACAAAGACGTTCAAAGCAGAACCAGTTGTTCTTCGCTAATTCCTTATTTTTCACATACGCATTAGTAATTCTACACCGCCACCCATATCAATCTCAAAACCATGTCTCGTCTAAGAGACTGCTATATCCGTCTCGCGGGATATGCTTCCAGGTGGGAGAATTATTAAAACAAGGGGAGTTCCTCAAATGTCTAAGAATGGAGTTATATTCCTACATTAAAACGGGAAAACGGACAAGAAATGATGAAGCGACAATAGTTAAATACATTTCAGCCTTCACAGAAATGGGTGACCCTGCAAAGTCAAAGAAATGCCAGCAAGGAGATCATTATCATTTATTATTTGTTATTGAACGTGCGCAACATCTTTTACACTACTCCTTATAAAATCAGAGGACAGCATTATTACAGGAAGCCATCACTGCTATTACAGTATTAAGGAAGATATGTTACACCTATATAACCTAATGCAGTAAAAAATCCTTTATTGAAACGTGTAAAATGTATACTTCATTCTGTACTGTATGAGAGGTTTGAAAACCTCACAGAAACATGTCTTACGACTAGGACAAGCTGCCATTCATCCACATTATAAGTGATTTTATGATTCTACAAATCATTAAAGGAATGACATATGTTTGATATCACATCCGTCCATCTGTCATTTTTAAAAGCTTTTATAACACTGTTTTGAGAGACACCATTGTGTCAGATCCTTCCATCCATTTATCTCTGCTTCCCCACTTCTCTGGTCAGTCCTGCAGTGGGATCTGGAGCCTATCCCCAGCTGTGCATTCTCACACAATGTCCAGACCATGGGAGGGGACCCCTGCAACATACCTGCAAAGCAGAGGTGGGATTCACACCCATAACCTAGAGGTAGAAAGCTGTAATTACACCCACAGATCTGATTCTGAGCATGGTATATATGTAATACTGAACACATATATATGTAATACTCATGTAATACTCGCTTATAATGCTTTCTGAATGCATTTTAATTTGTTATGAATGTGCTAATAGATTCTTATAGACATGGCATTCATAGAAAGTGTTACCAAAATTTGTAGTGTAGTGTGAAAAGTGATATTTATTTATATGTAAAATCAGTTGTGTACACTGTTATTTAATATTTTTTGAATACCACATGCAGCCATTTGATTTCTTTGTACTAACTATTCATTTGCAAACATGATGCTTCAAAATATAAAGTGTTTCTGGTTTTTCGTGAGGTGTGGGTTCCAGAATATTTCATACTACTCATAGGTGGCTTAAAGGTTAATGATCGCCAAAAAAAATCCAAAATTCCAAATATGGCATTATTTTGTTTGCTACATTGTATTAATTTGTTTACACACTAAGAACCTTTAAATGGAAGGACATTTGGGAATGAGAAACATACGGAGTTAACTACAAATTTATGTTTAGTCACATTCTATATCATAATATATATAACAACAATCAAAATCCATAAACACATGGGTGACGGACAAAGCACTGGGAGCTGAATAACATAGAGGTGGAGGTCCAGAAAATATAAATCCAGACCAAGATTTTGTTTCAACCAATCAGTACTCTGCAAATGTGACTCTTTATGCTCAACGGGTTGCTCTGAACAAATTTGTGGTCTGGATTTTTAATTTTTGGACCTGAACTATCCATTTTTGTCAGACTTATACACACATCTGTGTTTGCATTTGTTTTTAGGTTCAAAGGGGTAAAGTGTTTGAAGGAGCTCAAGTAATACAGGGAGAATGTAACAGTAAGGACAAGCCTGAGCCTCTGTATAACTGCAGAATGTAACAGTAAGGACAAGCCCGAGCCTCTGTATAACTGCAGAATGTAACAGTAAGGACAGGCCTGAGCCTCTGTATAACTGCAGAATGTAACAGTAAGGACGAGCCTCAGCCACTGTATAACTGCAGAATGTAACAGTAAGGACAGGCCTGAGCCTCTGTATAACTGCAGAATGTAACAGTAAGG
>JAODKN010000042.1:12810351-12826618 GCA_026774425.1 Petrocephalus zakoni
GAGTTCTTGGAGGGGGGCAGAGAGGGGGGTATAGGAGGAACAGGGGAAGCTGGGTAGTGGTCAGGGACCCGTAATCAGCCCCTGGCAGGTGTGTGGTGGACAATGGCCAATATTTCCATTCAGGGACCATTCTCCCATTCCGTTAAGCCTTCTTCTCATTGGCTCACCTTATCCCCATACTCATTTCCCATGATGCTCAGCAATGGAGCCATCACTTTGACTTTTAAACGAATGCCGTTTCAGGCTTGTGCGTTGCTTTAGCAGCAGAGGAATGAGGCTGCTCCTTAGTGATTTATAAACATACATATAAATGCAAGGCTGCCGTTTAAGCAGTGATGAAACATCCTCCTTTTGGTCAGCTGGCTTTTTTCTGATTTAAATAGATGACATTTACAAGAAGGAGGACTATTATTCAGACCTACTGCATGTGTACAGACGATATTTCACAATGCGAGGCGGAGGTGAAGACCAACTGCTTGGTGCACCCCCAGACACTGCCACTACTCGACCAGAATGTTCCTCAGTGCCGGGAATTATGCTAACATCTATCTTTCATAGTCCATCTTCTCCAGCTAAAATTCATCTTTCTGCCAGTTTTCTCATAATATTTCTGGAATTGCAATATTGTCGATACATTTGCTGCCTTGCTGCTTAAAGAACCCCTGTGGCATTAACTTTTTACCTTGTCCCCTTCGTTTTTGCAGGGTGGCTGTCTAATGGACGGCGAACTTCCTTACAATAAACCTTTTATATCCAGCATTTTTTACTCTGGGGTTCCGGTATTTCACAACATAACATGTCACTCAATGTTTGTTACTCAGTGTTTGGTTTGTTAAGCCAAAATCACACAGACAGGCCACACAGAAATCAATATCTCACTTGCACACAGTAGTGAGAGTTCGTAGCCTAGCTATAGTTCATATAGATACAAATAAAGCAATTACGTACAAGGCCAATCTTCTATTTTTGTCTCCATGCTTTCTTTTTGTGACATATAAAAAAAGACGACATGGCATCCAGCCCGAGCGTGTTTCCTAACAGAAGAAGAATTGCATTCTGCAGAATTACGTTAAGATGGGTAACTTAATTACGCAAGCTGAGAAAGAAAGTAATCGAATCAGATTGCTGAGATGCGTCCCAGGAGCAGAGGGCAGGGATCTTTTTTGGCGGAATCTGGCTTAGCTCACAGGAGATTAGCATGTAACGACGCTGCCGGCCAGCAGAGAGGCTAATTGTTCCTGGGCCTCAGACTGATAATGAGGAAGCCTGCGGTTAGCACGCAGCCAAGCAGCATCAATTTAGCATCTCTGCAGCACTTCGCGTTGCCTAGTCAGACAGCGGCCTTTTCTTTTATGTCTACTGCGTCGCGTTTAGGCTTCTTCGGAACCCTCCTTGTATCGTATTTTGATTTTAATTGCATCATTATTACGCTACGCTGGGATTTTATGTATTCATAAAGTCTGCGATTGCCTGTCGGGTACAAATGCGTGTTTAAATTTTCGTCACACCTGGGTTTAGTTTTAACCCAAGGGCAGTGGACGAAGTGTAAACGATCTTATAACGAAGCCTGTTATGTGATAATAAAAAAACATGGTGTAATTAGTAAATCCTAATTCTAATACAACAGCCATTAATGTTTTATTCTTTTTAGTATTATGAGTTAGAAGTGCAGGTTGAGATTTGGTTTGTATAACTGCCCTTTAAATTCCTCTGTACTAATGTTTTGTAAAATATATATATATATATATATATGTGTGTGTGTGTGTGTGTGTACATATTGCTTCACTTTAGACTAAATCGTAAATAATCACTTAATTCATCAATTTAAAAGCACAGAATTTCAATGCCCCAGAGAACACAAACACTTGCAATGTTCAACCTTGTTTTTACTTTTTACAGCTGCTAGAGGTTAGGTCTCTAAAGATTTAACACTGCCCAGTTCATAAGGGTTAATATAATCTGTGAGGTAATAGATGAGAGGGTTTCTATGCTA
Organism: Petrocephalus zakoni; assembly: GCA_026774425.1. Classification (NCBI taxonomy): domain Eukaryota; kingdom Metazoa; phylum Chordata; class Actinopteri; order Osteoglossiformes; family Mormyridae; genus Petrocephalus; species Petrocephalus zakoni. Next base: position 12,812,345 of record JAODKN010000042.1, read on the forward strand.
GCAATATCCCTGCTCTGAAATGAACACCATTAAAACAAGTAGCAGCATCTAAATTAAAGTGACAAGCTGACGGATGAGTGTCGTAGCTGAAGTGGAGACGTTTCCAGCAATTTGGGTCGAGTCGAGCAAATTCTGCCCTGCAGGCAGCGCCGCTGGCGGAGACACATCAATTTGAGACTCGCGCGGACCCTTAAATATGCTCCAGAAAAAGGCGAGCTCTCAGCCCTTTCCAGTAAATGAGGTCTATCCAATATTTAAAGATTCAAAATGGAGTGGTGCGTGTTAGTGCTGGACCTCAGACTTAACCCCATTAGTGGCTGACTTCTCCTCCTTTCGCCCATTAAATACCATGTGATATAAATGAGCCTGCCTCTTGCAGAGAAGACTACCTGTGGGAAGAGGTCTTGTTACAGAAGGAAGCCTTTGGTTCGAGGATGTAATGCCATCTTTGAAAGATCTCCTAAATCACAAGGAAAGTATCAAAGCACCGAACGAGAGGCTCCAGCTATCAAATCTGGGACAATAATGATTCTAAGTATTCTAAGTGGTTAGCCAGCAAAGGAAGAATTGTATGTATTTTTTAAATCTCTCCTACTCTACAGTGATCTGGCTAGCTATTTACATAAGCTCTTGGTTCTAGAGTCCACTAGCTAGCTATTTACATAAGCTCTTGGTTCTAGAGTCCACTAGCTAGCTATTTACAAAAGCTCTTGGTTCTAGAGTCCATAATAGAACAAGCACTTTCAGAAAATGGATGTATGGATGGTTCTAGAGTGCAAGAGGGGTAGTGAATAAGTGTTGTTTGTGTGTTTGTGGTACCAGCGATTTTACATTTCTGCTTAAATAACAAGCCGCCTAATGCACATCAAGATACAAAGTGTGTAATTAGTTCTGCTGTGTTTTCTGCACAGGAGAATATTTCCTTTAACGTCAATGCAATGGTGCCCCCCCGTTCAGTGTTTTAGAGATGGTATGCTCGCATGACCCAGATCTGCAGCACGACCTATTAGCTTTTCATTCTAATCTTGCAGAAAGATGGAGCAAATGAACCCCACTTAAAATATGGAACAATATACGTACCTTTGTTGTTTCAGGTCTAACTGGAACAGTACGGTTACTTTTTGGGTTAGGGCACACACTGAAGGCTTCTAACATTCTGTAGGAAGGTAGCTCTTTTGGCCTTGACTACTTGCTAGTAAAAGAGGATGCAATTCTGAAACAGCACAGGCTGTGAAGCGGATGTCAGCTGGCCCAGCTGACCGTATGCACTCATAGCAGCACCCAGAGATGACCAGCGGAGCTGCCAGCTCTCACCTCACCAGCATCTGCCCTGACAGTCATGCTGTCCGACTCCAATGCAGGAAATCTTACAGCTAATCTGCATTATTCCATTATAACATTAGCCACACCAAAAGCACTGCTGCTGTTTGCAAACCCATATACACACACACACACTATCCCTTTCTATTCTCTTGTTTTAATTATACTTCCTACACTTCTACATATTTATTCCACCTCCCTATAGCATATTATATTCCCTTCCAGAATACCATAGGGCAAAAGTCATAGGAAAAGTACTGTGTACTGTGGTTTAACTACGGTACACATGAAAATACAGCTGAATACCATGCCAGGTCAGAAAACACTTGTAAATTCCGAAAACATGCAGCAGATTGATAGATGTGTTGCAATTGACAGATCTTGAAAATCTTGAAAATAAATGCTAAACAAAAACTGCTGTAAATCCGCTCGCAGCACAAAGGAAGTTTCCAGGGGACAATTTACCTAGATGGACCACACAAAGGAGAGGACGGAAACGGCTCTAACTGCAAAAGTAATCGATTGTGTGACGTCACAATCCGGTTAAAAACTGCCAAACTAGCTTCTGTTAAAATATGAGGCTAACTTAACCATGGTTTGCGAAACGGTCCCTCCTCTCCTCTGTGTGGGCTGCCTCATATCATTGTCCCCCGGGAACTTCTGTTTTGTTGTGAATGGATTTGTAGCGTTTTTTTGTTTTGTATGTGTTTTCAAAATTTGCAAATTTTGCAAATTTTCCAAAATGCAGCAAAAAGTATGCTACATTGTTATTGCAGGGTTGGCATAAGAATTGAAATTGGAGTTTATTGGAGTTTTGCAAAAGCCATATGACATGCAAAGGCCAACAGGCAACACACAAAAAGTTTAGTAAGTCATAAATCATATGTAGAGTGCTGGTTTGGAGGATGCCAAGAGTGTTTACAGCAGCCTGTCACTTAATACCTAGCAGTGATCATGCAGGGATCTCGCAATGATCTTAGCATCTCATGTTTCGCTCCGCTCGAGTGCTCGCTTCTCTTGCCAAAGGGACCATTGGGAACCAGAAAGTTTTTCGTGGTTTATCTAGATCGCGGCGAGCCTGCGCCACTAGCCCCCGCATTGTGGAAGGGTCAGTTGTGTTTCTTTAGATGTGAGTAGTTACAGTAGTCACATAAATAATATCAAACTCCTACATGAGAATCAAGGAGCCAAGAAATCAATGCATTCTCTGGACTGCCCTCAAATGTGTGAAGCACTAGAGACGAGACATCGACCCAACTGACTGGTGTCCTGCGCTGGGTCTACCCCACCTGATCTCCACTGAACTCTGGGATCAACATCATCATTTCCTTTTATTTATTTAGCAGACGCCTTTGTCCAAAGGGACGTAGATGAGAGGCAAATGGCACATTACAAACACATGTCTGTCAAGAAGAGGACTAGGCGTAAGTGCAGCTGGGCTGAGCTTCCAGTGAAAGCCCGGGTACGAGTGTGAGCAGTACTGGGGCCGGAGCTACACAATATCTTCCAAACAAAGCAAAAAGGACATGGATGGGTTTTTGGCAAGAAGGGCTATTTCTTGAACAGAAGTTATTATTATTATTATTATTATTATTATTGTTATTATTATTGTTGTTGTTGTTATTGATAATTATGTCATTAATGCAGCAGACTCGTCAGATCACCTATGTACTGGGCATTGCTGGTGAGTGTGCATTCTGTGTAGTTAACCTATGACATACTATTGATCTGAAGGCCCTCGGAGTAGACATGTCCCGCACCAGATCGAAAGTGAGCCTGGCAATTTCTAAATATATTCGCACAAACTCTGTATTTTCGAACCTGCGACAAACGGAGAGCGGCACCGCCCATAAATCAGAAGTCATGTTCTGCTGCTTATGGAAGAATGGGCGGGAGCCGGGCGAGCAGCCGTGATTAATGAGCGTGTCGGGGATACAGCTCAGCTATTCCCCACTTCTGTACATTTTCTGTTTCAAGGTCTGTAGCAAACTACTTCTCAGAGCCAAACCTGAAACCATATCCGTAGGTGATTCGGTCCGATCTAATTACGGCGTTAGTTCGGACCTGGAATTACATCATTAAACGAGACATATATAAGAAAGTGGCTTTGCCGTTTCGTCGTGGTTTGGTTATATACTCAGGCTGTCGGCAGACCGTGATATGGATCAAGTCAGGTCGTGAAACTCGACGAGAAACCTTTATCTGCTGTCGGCATTGATGGAGACTTTTCACTTGTTGTTAGTTTTTAAGGTAGCTTCTTTCAGCAGTCTGGATTTGTGGATGAAGGTCATGTGATGTGTTCTGACTTTTTGAGAGGCCGGTACTCGATCGGAGGGATGTGACTGGGACAATTTGTCTGTTCTGTTTTTGGCATTCAGGAGATTTTTGTGCGATCGTCGGTTACCTAAAAAGGGTACCTGAAACATCAAAAGGGAGACACTTTCAATTGTTAGGACAAAGGGGCCAGGTGGTAAGGCCCCTCCTCGCCCTTTGCACATGCCCGATGAAGATGTCAGTTTCTTGATACAACCTGAAATTTTAAATGACTGATATTTCTTCCATGCTTCAGCAGAAGGACAGATGACCCTAATTTGACCTTTTTTGTTATGAACATGTGTTGCATTTAACAAATACCAAAGTTTTGGTGCATTGTCAATAATGCCTATAATTGTACAGTTGTCCAGTCATTGGTTTTATTCTGACAGTTTTTTTGTATATAGCTAAATTTCTGGTTATATATGGCCTTCCTTACTCCAGGGTACAACAAATTGCATATCTGAGCCAGTCAGTTTCAGGCTATGCATCAATCTCTGTCATGCTACTTTGAATGGGGGTGATGGGGGCTTTTCTCTCTGCCTTAGTTCTTACAGATGGTGTTTTTAAAAGCATTTTGAAAAATAATGAAACAATGCGGTTAAGAGAACATGGCCTTCCACTGCATTTCAAAAAGGTCAGAGGTCCACCGACAATCAGATATTAATGGCTATCAACAATTTTCAGCTGTAGCTCAACTATCCCCCGTGTTAGCAAATCCTCCTTCGATTTACCTCAGAATTCCGGATCGATATTTCCCCACTTCGGAACATCATGTAACAAATGATGATACGAAATCATCAGCCAATGGGAAAACATTGTCCGGAAAAGCATAACGCACCCACAAGACGAGCGGTGGAGGGCAGAAAGCGCCGTTTCTCTATCTGCTGCAGTGTTTGATGGCCCATCTCTGCCTCTGAGAGAAAATCAAATATTTTCTTTGGGCTTCTCACTAATATCAGCAACTTTTACTATCCTAATGGCATTTTTATTGATCTAGGTTTTAATGGGAAGAGTATATATTTGATGGGGCTCATTTCAGGGTCATAAAACAGTCTTTCTCCTCTGGCCTTTCAGGCGAATTGAATAGTGGGGTGGCTTTTAATCTACTGTTTGCCGCACTTAGCAACCAGGTAAAGAAGAGGCATCGAGAGAGGAAAGGAGAAAGGAGAAGAGGGACTTTTTATATGAAGAAAGGGGGGGGGCAAAATCGGTCATAGTCAAAGCACATTCTGCCCCTCCTCTACGCTGGTCATCAGCGAGGAGCTGCAACAAAGAGCCGTTGCTGGAATGACCTTGGCTGTGACATCATGTGCGGGCAGAAAGAAATGAAACCATTAGACTGAGGCAGGGCTGAGTTATAAATCAGGCCGTTTCCAATAAGCTGCCCTAATGCTCATCCATCATTGGGCCGAGTCGAGCGCTGAGACCTGGGGGCCTTGCGTAGGCACCAAGATAAACAACGCCGGTCCCCAGCCGGCTGTCTGGGCCCCTCCAACATGGCGGAGGCCGGCTTCTCTTTTTATTTTTTATTTTTTTTTGCCAAAGGTTAGTAATTAGGGTGGTTAAATGAGTGGAGCCACAGGTCTCAGGACCAAAAGGAAAAATGTACTAGACCCTGCTAAGTAAAAGCTAGCAAGTGAACCCTGACCTATAACCCTTTCCTGAATAAAATTAAACGTCCTGATGGGCTCAGAATCTGCCTTCTGGTTCACAATATCATACAGTAGCGATTGCATCTAAAGACTTTGTTTATTGGTTGTGTGCAGTATAGTGTGGATAGATAAACTGTTGAAAATATGCATGCATGGGGCAGTGGCCGCTTAATAATTAGGAATGTGGGTTGTGATTGGAAGGTTGCTGGTTCAAATCCCCAATCATAAAAGGCTCCCTGAGAAGATACTGCACTCTAGGTGCTAAGCTCTCTGCTGTGTCTCTTATGGGTTAAATGCGGTGGATGCACTTCATTGTGGTGAATCGACAATCGCTTAAAAATTTAGTTCAGAACGTTAGCATGTTGGTCTTGGTTTTAAGCTGGAGGTGTTGTGACTTCCACCCCTGAGCCTCTGATTCTATGGTGAGCTGCAAGTAAACTGTGGGATATTCAGGGGCACTGCTGGCAGTTTCGGACCCCCTGACTGAACGTCGTCTGCTAAATGTATAAATATAAATGTGAATGTAATAAGCCTCCTAACCGAAGGGGCTGGCCGCCATCAGACATGTCGGCTGAAACGCGGAAGGCTGGAGCGGGCGGTTAGAGGTCTTCCCGAACAGTGGGAGTGGGCAGTCTGCACGGTGCTGCACCGCAGCCAAACCCTAAGCCTCAAAGCCACACATTGTCCAACTGGGACTGCTCCCCAGCGTCCCCACGGAGATGTCGGCAGACGCGGAGCAGGCCGGATTTACTGCCCCCCCCCTCCATGCCACCCCGTTGACAGCCCCCCCCTGTAATTCATTATGTTTACAACCTGCAATTATGGGCTGGGATTTTCAATTTCTTCTTCTTCTCCTTCCACCCACACCCCCTGTCCCGTGTCCCCCGGAACGCTTCGCCAAGTCCGTCTCGCTCGGAAGTCCCTTCCCCGTCCTCCACTCCTTCCTTACTACCGTGTATTTAGCCTCTGGCTTTGTAAGAATCACAATTTTTTATTTACGTTATTTTTTTCCCATTTGGGTGGCTGACACCCATCACGCCTGTCTCCCGGAACCTGCCGCCTGCGAGCCCGCCTCCGGGGCGACGTAACGCGCCGAGCGCCATGCTCAGATACACTCCCCCGAGAGCGCTCCTTACGGCATTACTGCGGAATAGGGGTTAGTGTTTTCACACTGTGATGTACTTTGGCTAAACTAACAAACAGCTGCCACTGGCCAGCCCTCTTTAACCTATGGTTTTGTCCACCTCCCTGTGTATCGCTCAGTGAACATTAGCCAAGCGACCACAGTGTTATTCATGGCGGCTAATCCCTCTTCCCTTCTCCCTAATCCCCCTCTCCTATTGGATGCTTTCCAGCAGCTACTTCTCACCCACTTTGCCAGAGATTCTGGTCACTTGTCCCCAGTAATTCAGTGCCCCTCCTAGGACCTTGGCTTCCCATCACACCATATGTCGCTGGAGTTGTTTGCAAACCTCGGACGCTTACATATGCATATACATGACAATCTGAGGTATTTTTTTTTGCCTACGACGAGTCATATGGAGATTTACTTAAACAAATTCTCTGCGGCCCGGACCACCGGTCCGGCAGAGCGAACCTACAGGCCGCTCGGCAAACTGGGCGATTCTTAATCTGTGTCGTCATTAAGTAGACAGCTAGGAGAATGTGGGCAAGCTGACAATGGATAGTATCTGTAATGATGGGAAGAGGAATGGAAGCTGTCCCACTAACAGAGATGTGTATCGCCTTTTACGGGCTATACCGTAGCATGTGAATTGTTTGATAATTCATGAATAAGTAATAAATTAATCCCAAATATAACGTTTTTATGATAAATAAGACATATAACCTCACTCAGCCATGTCTTTATAGACAGGAAGGGGCTATCCCCAAACTGTTCCCCACAAACTTGTCCAAAATGGCTTTGTATGCTGAAGCATTGAGTTCCTTTCACTGGAACTAAAGGGCCCAACCCCTGAAAAACAACTATAACACCATAATCCCCCTCCACTGAACTTTACACTTGGCACAGTGCAGTCAGGCAAGTACCGTTCTCCTGGCTAACGCCAAACCCAGACTCGTCCATCAGGTTTCCAGACAGAGAAGCGTGATTCGTCACTCCAGAGGACACGTCTCCACTGCTCTGGAGTCCAGTGGCAGTGTGCTTTACACCACTGCATCCAACGCACTGCATTGCACTTGGTGATGTAAGGCTTGGATGCAGCTGCTCGGCCATAGAAACCCATTCCATGAAGCTCTCTATGCACTGTGCTTGAGCTAATCTGAAGGCCACATAAAGTTTGATAATCTGTAGCTATTGTTTCTGCAGAAAGTTGGAGACTTCTGCACACTGTGCGCCTCAGCATGCACTGTCCCCACCCTGTGATTTTACGTGGCTTTGTGGCTGAGTTGCTGTTGTTCCCAGTTGCTTCCACTTTGTTATAATACCACTAACAGTTGACAGTGAAATATTTAGTAGCGAGGAAATTTCACTAATGGACTTCTTGCACTAGTGGCATCCCATCACGGTACCACACGGTACCACACTTGAATACACTGAGCTCCTGAGAGTGACCCATTCTTTCACAAAAATGCCTAGATGTTTGATTCTATACACCTGTGGCCATGAAAGCGATTGGAACACCCAAATTCAATGATTTGGAGGGCATCCCAATACTTTTGGCAATATAGTGTATGATGAAATGTATATTTCTCCAAAAAACAGAATGAAATATTGGATGAAGTATATAAAAGCTACAAGTATATAATTTATTTGTGCATTTTACAATGAATTAGCTGAATCACTGTGATGTATTGCCAAAAAAGGTAATCAGTCACTTAAATAGTCACTGGTGAAAATGCACTATTCCCTTGTAATGTTGCCATGTATGTTTCCTGTCAGATTCTGTACAAAAAGATGTGTTTCCCAGCCACTGCATATCATCTGTGTTTAAACTGCATTGGTCATATTTTTATGAGTAAAGGACTAGGTTTCTTTTACAATCATTGTAAAATATCTCTCTCAGGAAAACCCAAAATACTCACCAGGGTTACATCAGTGCAAAGTCAGTACATAGAAAGCAGACACACAGACTCCTAGAAGCTGCATTTTCAGGCAACGTTAACACAATATAACCACGAGGCTTTAATGGTGGAACAGTAAAACAAATTCTAGTCCACAGTGTCTCAGTGAAGCTCCCATATCGCTGTAACGTGACCTATCTCCATATGAACGCCTCAGGAAGGTAGTAAACTCATCCTCAGCGTATGCAAGCTGATTTCTCTATCAGGAGGTTGGAGATGGAGCTTCCAGGCTTAGTGGAATCAACAGAAGCATCTGGTATTTTAATGTGACCAAAAACACAGGTGAGTTCAGGCTGTCCAGGTTTTATTTGCGGATCAAAGTTTCATAGCTACACAGAGTGAAACATGTAATTCTTTCAAAATACAAAGCTCATTAAAGCATCGTTCTACAGGAATTCTTGCAGAAATAGCCATTGCGTGTTCACTTTTATTACGCTAATGATACGTTTAAAAAAACTTTCAGAGTAAAATTTCTGTAACAAAAATGATAGCTAATCTGGACAGTCCAAACATGGCCTTTTGGTGGCTTGCACCTTGAATATCATTTAGTTCTGTTCATTATTGGATAACAAACTGGACTCTCATATTACTGCTTGGCAATGAAGAGAATGACTTTGCTTCTGTAAGTTAGGTTTCACATGGTGTTCATAAAATCTCCATGAGTGCAGGATAAGATGTGTCAGGGATTACTGAGGCATGCATAGAACTATTACAGTAAATCAGGGCACTGAGAGCTGGGGACAGTCTGTGTGTCTTTTAGCCACTGATTGTAAACAAGGATTCCAAAGGCTACAATTTAATGTAATCTGAGTCCTTAATCGCTCCATCCATCCATCCATCCATCCATCCATCCATCCTGTCTCAGGCAGCATAGGGCACAAGACTTGGGGGACACCCTGGATGGATGCCAGACCATTACAAGGCACACACACAATACTACTCCATGTTCAACTTATCGACAACCATCATCCTAACTGCATGCCTTTGAACTGTGGGAGAAAATCCATGCGACACAGGGAGAAGCTCAACACACACACGGAGTACAGAGAGGATTTAAGCCCAGTACCCACTCAGCCACCCACAAATCCCTCACTATTTAGCTAAATCATTTGCTTAAGTAATCCGGAGCGTTCCAAGAAAATCTGCCAGTTCCTCCAGTACCTCTCATGCAGTGTTAGTTCACAAGGGTTAAACGGGATCATTATACTACAGATCATTCCGGAGAGCACGGAAAGCACATCTTAATTTCATATCCATTACACAGATCGTCTCATGCAACTTCCTGTTTATCTGTTTTTGCATTTTCTGCTTCTCTTCTGCCTTTAACATATCCTTCCATACCTGCAGGATAATGCTTGTTTTTTTTATTTATTTTTGTGGCTCGGTAATGTATTCAGAGCGGCCTTTATCAGAGCTGCCTTTCGCAAGGGACTGTCCTTGAAGTGCAGCCTTGTTTATGCAAAACAGTCAAACTTCCCACAATGTAAGCGACTGGCCTTTACATTAATTCACACTTCGGCTTGTAAAATAATATGACCCCCCGGAGATCCGGCAGAGCAGCGTGTAAAGGTCAAAAGCGAACCCTCTTTAAAGCGTCCCTCCTGCCCCCCGAACCTCACTGTGCTCGTACTCACCTGCCGAACAAGAGTCCAGTAAAACAAATGTAGCTGGACTCCAGCACTTTGGAACTGAGTCTTAAGTGAGTCGAAAGTCATTTATGGGGACTGTTATTGGACGGGAGACGTGTAAAATTCCAGTGTCACTATTATTTTTAATTATGCTAGAAACTTGCCTTTTTTTAAAGATAAATTTGTTTGTACAGTCACCACATTACTACAAACGCGAGCAGGGTCTCTTAAAATTCATAAATGCAAAAGGCTAACAATGTTTGAGTGGAGGGTGTGTTTCTCATTTTCGTATAATGTGTTAGATTACATAATTACTTTTCCTACTAAGAACTGCAGCTGAGATGATTTCAGTCTAATTAGATTTGCTAACACGTTCCTTAAATTTAAATAATTTCCCTAAATAACATGCCTTATCTCCAGAGATACTCAAATGAGGATGATTCAATTAAAGCCAGAAAAATGGGAATAAATCTTTTTTTTTTCATTCTCCTGCGCCTTTTAATTGACGTGCAGTTGCACTTTGTTTTGGTTTCAAAGGCTCGGTCTGTCTTTTTTTTTATCAGATTTTCACTGCACTCGTTGACATTGTTCACAAGCGAAAACCTCTTTTTTTTTTTAATCATGTATACTGTCAGCCTCGACATAGCCAAACCATCTGAATCACCAGCACTTCCATTCCCAAAATAGCTATTACCCACCCAGAAAATAGCTTGTGGATGGTTTTGTTTGGAACCCAAGCTTACTGCCATGTTCGGCATCAGCCTTTTTCCTACCTTGGTATACGCACACCCGGTCCCGGGCCCGGCAGGCCCGGAATGGCATCCATTAATCAATAAACTAGATGTAATCTGGGCTGTCCAGAATGCAGGAGAAGAGATTCTGGAGCATAATGCTGCTGGTCACCAATTGTTATTCAGACGTGAGCTGCATTGGAAGGAGTGGCTTGCCCGAACCTGATAAGAGTCGGCCCAGAGTGAGCCATAAATCAAACGGGCAGCTACTTTTTCTGCTGATTTCACACAAGGACTTCGGTGACTTTGGCGAAGAAGGGGGATGGGAGGGAGAGTGAAAGATTTGTTATAGGTGTCCCGTCGAATGCGGTTGGATGTAAAAAGGTAGACCCTCTGTGAGTGATCTGTGGCATTTTGAACAGACAAGATGTCTGGCCTGCAGCACCCTGTCCCCATCTGAGATGCAAGTGGTCTCCTGTCTAAATCTAACTCAAAACAGAAGATAGGTTTCTCCAGTATAATAGCTTTGTAAGTATTGGAGGACCAGCTGTCGGTGGCACGTCATGATATTGTGATATTTCTAAGGTATGTGTAGCCTTGTGTGGTCTAGGGAGTCTCAACCAGTCGCTCTAACTCAGGGGTGGGCAGAAAGGGCCGTCATGTATGCTGGTTTTGGCTGCAACTCCCTAATTAGATTACTAATTATAGGACTGATTGGCCGAGGAGTCCTCACACCTGGGTTTGAAGAGCTGACCTAAAGGTTATCTCAAAAACCTGCATACACATCGGCCTTTTGTGGGTAAGACTGCCCATCCGTGCTCTAACTGATACAGCCTACCGTTATTTTGGTAGAATTTCGTACTGTGCTTCAAGTTAAGCTCCTAAACAAAAATATACATTGTGTAGAAACAGGCATTGTTCCTTAAGAAAAACCCACTCTCAGAGATTTCAGCCACGGTCGCAAGATTATGCACCAGCCACCCTAACTGCCATTCATATGTAAAAAGGCATCACTCCTGTTGGTCAAACACATTAAGTGATAGATGTTAACATATGTAATCCTTCTCATTTAATGTAACTTGAGCGTACTGATTCTTTCTGTACTCTCATGGGGGATTAGCTCTGCGCTGAGGCATCACAGATACCAAAGAGGTATGGCTTCCCTCTTTACGAGGCCTAGACCCCCCAAATCCCTCCAGCATGTGGGCACCAGTAATCCCCACTCTGGCGGAGTAAACGCTCACTATAACTCCACGCAAAGGTGCCTGGAAATACACCATGCTTCTCGCATTTACGGAGTCTCCCCGCAGCCACATTAAACAGCAGACGCAGGCCATAAGCCGGCCAGACATTACCTTACAAACGGCAGGTGCTCAGCATATGTCTGAGAGACTGAGTATCCGTGCAAGTGCCAAGCAAAGATCACGTTAGGTCTGGTAACTGGAAGCAGGCAGGTGTGTAAGGAGACGACACGATGCCTGACATCAGAGCAATTCAAGAAAACACAGCGATATCAGGTGTAATTCTATGTACTGAACATCGGGACCAGAAAACAACAATATCCCAATGATAGCATTGATTAAAATTCCATAATGAAGTCAGAATTCAAAGCTCAGTGCAGCAGGGAATATAAAACACAAATCTGAGATATAAAAATGCCTGGAAAAATAATGTGAATTGAAAAAACAAACTTGGGAAAAAAATCTAAAAAGCTTTGTTTCTTTATTCCTTCCTGCCATGATGCTTTTTTCAGAGGATTCTGTAACAGTGTATGTGGCAACCATTAAAAAAGAACCACATTAGCAACCCGAAAGTCTGGGTTCATCATAGGCCTCTTCCATTAGAATGTCAAAACACACTAAAGGACCCAGTCACATAAAAGGCCAAGTAAGATCTCCAAAATACTACACAGATACTCAACACCATGGAGTTTGATAAGCTCAAATCAAAGTCAGACTTGGTAGTAATTAGTGCCTGGGTCCATTCTAATCTAATTCAAGTCTACCCAAGATCAGAGAGGCTCTAAGCCTAGTTGGGGGGTGGGGTAGGCATCACAGAAGCCCAGCCTTCCCCACGATGCTCGTTCTCACAAACTCCAGACCAAACCGCGATGATGCAATGGTTTCTCAGACCACTTGAATCAATTTAAACAACATCTACCCACAGATGTTTAGAGATCTCCCTGGCATCTCCGTCCAAATCCTAGGATGAGAATTCCACTGCCCCTTGTCAGTCTGTTCCCACATAACACACAATATATTGAAATCTGCTGCTATGCTTATTGTCATTTTTTTTACAATACAATAAGAATGCAACCATCTGCAGCAAATTAGATTCTCTCAGTCTACTGTGATGAGCCCCCCCACCCACTCTACAGTATTTTCCAAACATAACAAACTTTTTTTCCCCAAGACGAATGCAATTAAATAAGTAATTTACACGAAAGGCCCGCAATTTCTATATAAGCCATTCTCACAAATTACAGTGGGTGTATGGAGAGTCCAGCAGGTCGTTAACAACTTAAAATATCAAGCGTGCCAGTGGCGCGCAGAAATTCAACAAACACGGTAAGTGGCAAGTGGCTCCGGAGGCTCCCGCTTAATTGGCGGCAGCCAGGACTTTCATCAGTGTGCTCAAAAATATTCCAGACTAAAAAAGAAAGCCTTCAAAAAAAAATAAATAAAATATACTACATTACCCATGTCTTGACTGTTAAGATTTTCTTTTTTCGATATCTCTTATGTCTTTCTTTTATTTGCACTTACGGAGTAATGGCGCAATTTCTCATCCCATCGATGGCTTCAAGAAGCGCAAGACGAAGGACGGTGAAGGCAGCACGGCGGCGGCCGAGGCGGAGCGCCCTGATCCGCTTGGCTTTTATTACAGTAATTACCGCTCTGTTTCAGATTTGGGGCCCTTTGAATGTCTTTTTGCCCATAACTCTGGATGACACAGTTCAGGCCCGGGACTTCCGTTGAAATGTCACCCGGGTCCAGATTTTCCTATCGCGCTTTTTACTACCTCAGTGTTGCGCGATTCCCAAGGACAATAAGGAGCAAACAAAGGAAGGGTGCCCAGATGCGATCGGCTTTTATTATTGCAATTTCCTGTCATTAACATCAGCCAAATGACCCCCCCCCCTCCCATTCACCGCAGAAAATATCAAATTAGCTTAAACATGGCACCCATTACTGGGACACCTGATGTAAACACCAGGAGTGAGGACAAAAGAAAAATCACATTCTTGAAAAGAAAAATAAATACTTTACATTACTAATTGTTTTGAACCCCATTTGCTCATCCTGAGACTCTGTCTGGGTTTTTGGTTGGGCACCAAAAACACAATGGACACTTTTTTGTCGCTGACAATGCATCTTTCGATCCTGGCCAAAGGTTAGCCAGCCATCACACCTGAACTGTCTAACTATGCAGAGCCGGCTGTCCTGGATCTACTGCCTGGTGTTTTACCTTCTCCCCCTTCGCTCTTCATGACATCTGTAAGAAAAAAGAAAACATCGGAAAAAATACACATCCACCATCATC
>JAODKN010000042.1:12836782-12852074 GCA_026774425.1 Petrocephalus zakoni
GTGCACCAGTAACATGTGCACCAGTAACATGTACACCAGTAACATGTGCACCAGTAACATGTACACCAGTAACATGTGCACCAGTAACATGTACACCAGTAACATGTGCACCAGTAACATGTGCACCAGTAACATGTACACCAGTAACATGTACACCAGTAACATGTGCACCAGTAACATGTGGACCAGTTTTGGGCAATAATAAAAATGATGCGTCTGATGAAGTGAGAGAAAAGACGACTGAACAGTGGGTCACACTTTTAGAAAACTTTTACTGAAAATGTAACTGTTGAACTATTAATCAGTTTACCTAAATGTACCCTGCAGTCTTCTCCCTGGACGTAACTGTTATTAACTCACCCTTTCATCGGAATCTCAAGATCATTTTGAAAAATGGTTTTGAAATTAATTACTTAAAATAGTAACAGAAGAATATGCAAATTAATGAGTTTCTTGCAAGTAATTACAGAGGGGTGTTTTTCAGATGAAGGTCCATGCATACACGGTAAAAGTACTGTACTATGATAAGGACGAGGCTTTTGTTAGCGCTGTTATGATGCCGTTTTATTTCATCCACATCAGTGTGGAGCTACCGGTATCTCCGCCGACAGGAATCTGACTGTTTTTTTTGTTTTTTTTTTAATCAGGCACTTCAATTTCGTCCCATCTTCCAGAAACAAGCCACTTAATCTGATTGGAGCCTTCCTTGGGACGTTATCCCTTCTCCGCTGCGGGAAGGTACAGCGCACTATCTGATCATTCCCACATACAGCGCATTGCACGTTCTCCTGAGTTATGGACTTACCCAATTAGCCGATTGCTGCTCTGACGACTGCCTGATTACGAGGTGTCGCAAAGTTTAATTTGGTAAACTATGGAGTGTAATAAGCAGAAGCATGACTGAGGGGCAAACACGAAAGGAGGGGGATTTATGGACTTCCATACTTCAGCTTCTAGCATTTCCACCTTGACATTTTTGGCATTATTTAATGGGGCTAACGGAAACTTCTAGCTGTACGGCCGCTACTAACCTGAGCTCTACGCAGAAGGCCAAGAAAAGCGAGAGTGCGTACGAAAGTGGGTCACGTTTGGCGATCTGGAGCAGGCTGCCCCCGAGAGCCGCATGGCCGCTCTTCCGTCGACGAGCTTCTTCGAGCAGGTGTGAAGTTGCTCTCCTTTCTGCGAGGACACTTTATATTCGCAGAGCGGGCCATTATGGAAATGGAATGCAGACTAAAAACGGATGCGGAGCGTCCAGCTGCACACTTTGAACCAGAAAAGGGGGATTTCAAACTTGATTTATGGCCTCCATTTATTATATTTTACATGCTAGATGCTACACAGATGGTCCCTAACTTTAAAATATATTCCATTTTATCACTAATAATAATAATGCTAAATTATCATTTTTTATTCAATAAGTTCAGAAATCCACAAACAATACGTAGAATAACACAAAATAAGAATCAGATTGAATTAAGATCCTTACTCTCTTGTTTAGCACTGAGCTGTATGTTCAGTGACACACAGCCGGCTTTTTCTGTTTTTTGTCTGAGACAGTTTCTGAATCATCGCACAGGGGATGCCAAGTCGATGATTTAAAAACTCTAGCTGGACACATAAGCACTGGCTCTTACTCTCGCTGTGCGCTGGGGTTAGCATGTCTTTGCTGCTCTACATGCTGACATCTCAGCAGAGGCAGGCCACCGGCTACTGTACAGAACCGACTGCATATTTAAGATGTTCAGCCGTGTGCTTTAATTCGGATATTCATTCATTTTGCCTGTCTCGGTCATTGGTCAGTGTTGGACGATGTTGGACATCTTGTGCCAAGAGCCTTTTAAAGTCTTCCAGTTCAATAAAGAAAAAACATTTAAACATGGTTCTTTACATTTCCTGAATTATTATAAATCAAACCAATTTTTTATTTAAAATTGTCTCGCCTATCTTCCTATCTTGTACATTCCAGGGATAGGATCCCGACCCCTATGACCCTGTATAGGACAGGCAGAAATAGAAAATGGATGGATGGATGGATGGATGGATGGATGGATGATTGAATAGATGGGTGCGTGGATTGTTAGTTTTGTTGGTTCTGTTGTTCAGCTGATCCAATCCTGGACTGTAACAGATGAGTAAGTGAATAAAACCATCAAGTTTGCATATTCCTTAAAGGTGCATCAATCCTTCCCACACAGCAGACCCGTTGGGACCCAGTTCTGGCCCACATTCTCTACTTTAAGACTGTCCTCATACCATACAGAGAAAGGGCTCTTCACAGAGCCAGGTCTGGCAGGTGGAAACACTGACTGTGAGCCCACAGGTGAGCCAAGCGTGCAGACTTGGCGCAGAACAGGGAGAGGGTCTGCATCACGTGTCCTGCCCATATGCAGACCACTCAGACTTATACAGAGTGAGTGTCGCCATACATAGAGCCCTTGAATAAAGCCAGCAAGAGGTTATAAATGCTGGTGTACAGCTAGAAATTAAAATTTTTAACATTGCTGTCCCATACTGCACTTCATAGGCTAATTTAACCTTTATTACACAACATTTTAACATAGTTTTTTCTTTTTATTTTTGGACCAGGGTTCATGACCTGATTGGAATTTTAACAACTCAGCTAGGAATGGAAAGTCAAAAATGTCATACATTTTTTTTCATAGCGCAATTCTGATGTCTCCAGTGCTTTACGAAATCACATATGTTCAGAAATATGTTTAACTGGATTTAAGCAAGTACATAGCTAGTTTTTTTTTATTCGGTAAGCATATATTTTTTTCTAGTGCTTTTCAATCAGTGAGAGCAGTTTAGTCAGACCAATATAAGATGGACCCAGGAGACTATCAGTGTGAGAGAATCATGGGAGACTCTACCAGTGTGATAGAGGCATAGGAGACTCTACCAGTGTAAGAGAGGCTTGGGAGACTCTACCAGTTTGAGGGAGGCATGGTAGACTCTACCAGTGTGGGAAAGGCATGGGAGACTACCAGTGTGAGAGAATCATGGGAGACTCTACTAGTGTAAGAGAGGCATGGGAGCCTCTACCAGTGTGATAGAGGCATGGGAGCCTCTACCAGTGTGAGAGAGGCTTCGGAGACTCTATCAGTGTGAGAGAGGCTTGGGAGCCTCTACGAGTGTGAGGGAGGCTTGGGAGACTCTACCAATGAGAGAGAGGCATGGGAGACTCTACCAGTGTGATAGAGGCATGGGAAACTCTACCAGTGTGAGAGAGGCATGGGAGCCTCTAACAGTGTGAGAGAATCATGGGAGACTCTACTAGTGTTAGAGAGGCAAGGGAGCCTCTACCAGTGTGATAGAGGCATGGGAGCCTCTACCAGTGTGAGAGAGGCTTGGGAGACCAGTGTCTTTAACTCTAACAGTCTTGAAGACAATGAATATTTGCAGCTTGATGGTGTTATTCTTAGGTATTATTTTCCAAGAACTACATGATGATGCATCTAAAAGATTAAATGATTTCCATCCTCAAAGTCCTTTGGGCATTTTTCTGAACCTCAGACCGTCAAATGGTTTTTTAAAGCAATACTTTATGCAGAGTTCCGGAAAACTGTGGACCAGCTACAACCAAGAAGTAGCTTGGGAATTTGGGACGGCACCCCCCCACCATTTAGACGCTTTCATCCTCCACCCCATTAAATTGAAAACAGAACCGCTTGGTGAGTTCTGCTGGATTGCCAGGGTGCATTAGTCATGATATCGTACTGGGGTAGTTTGTCCAGACAGAGATGGAAACAAGGTGAGATGGAGGGGTTAACACAGCTGGAAATCTCAATATGGCTGATTTTTGAAACTGCACTACAGGTTAGCGATTTAATTTCCGTACTTTTTCACTTATGATGTTATTTTTGTTCACAATGTGTTGACTCAGTTACCTTGTTTAGATTCCATGCTCTATCACTATATTTGCGTGACATTATATTTTCAAATAAATTCCTCATTTAATGGTGTCAAGTAAGGATACATAAATATTTCCAAGAGTAATCATTCACGAAACTCCTCAACCACTTGTTTCATAATTTGAAGAGACAAAACCGTCTTTCTGGTTGAATGATGTATTTTGGTCAAGACGTATTGTTCCTGGGTTTCTGGTAGAATATAAGAAGATCGGCAATAAATAATTTTGCATCGTATACAGTGTATCCTCAGATGTAAATAACCATACAATATAAATTCCGATATAGAGTAAAATTACTCCTAGCTGCAGCAGACAAAGCAGAATAAAAAATTGCCTTGCGATTTATGCTCCAAAGGTAGGTCAAATCTCGAAAATGGAACCTTTTGCTTTTTAAATAGCTGGCAAATCTTGTACATATATTTGAAAACCTTCTTTCTTCTATAGGACATTCCTTCCTTTTTCACGGAGGACTTGTTACTTTCAGAAAGGTCATGATGCAGCAATTTCCTTGATATGGGAAATCAAAGTATGACAAGACCAGCTACAATCATTTGGTCTAATGTGTCATTAGCTTAATAATACCTGACATTACTAAGAAGGATCTAGTCATTAACACATAGATTGAACTTTTGTTTGAACCCGTTATGGAGCTTTTATTACATTTTAATAGATGTGTTATCCTGAATCATTTACGAGGTGTCTTTCCATTCTGGAGGGTGTGATATGAAAAACTCATATCAGTTCCAGGTATTTGACTAATTTTAGCACAAAACAGGAGATCCCTAAACCAACTGTCCTTCACTAGGCAATAACCAAATAGCTCCATCTATGCAGATCTTGTAAGAAGCACCAGTTCCTAGGGCTTGCAGTCAGACACATTATTTCATAAATTAGAAATGTATTCTTCTCAGAAAACAATTAGGCAGTTCCTCACTCAGCTCAGATAAGGATTTGTTTCCTGTTTAAGCATCTTTGCTAATTCTAACCTCTCCCCTCGCCATCCCCTGATATCCACACACTCGTAGGCCCGAGAGAGGGTGTGGCAAATTCCTTCACACGCTAAACAGAAACACACGTCTCTGCTCATAAAGCGCTGCCCAGTTATTTGATATTTCATATCAAAATCCGACCCGCGTGGACATGAGCGGCGGCAGATGACTGGCTCTGAAATCCGTCCAATCACTCCGAAAATTCTAAGGTATTTTTTCCTTTAAAGGACAAACAACATAGTTGTTCAGTTGTTTGTTTTATAAGAAATAGAGATAATGAAAACAAAATTAATCAATAATCGGTCCATTAAGCTTGATGTTTTGAGTTTTTATTAAAAAAAAAGGAAAATCTTGAATGAATTTGGTTTCTTACTTCATTGTTTTGTGCTCTAATCTTTACTTACAGTCCCATTCTTGCGGTTATAATCAACAAACCATCCTTTTCTGGATTGCTGTATATCAGGGAGACCATCATTTTAATTCAGTGGGACCTATTTCGTTTCTTCTGCAAACTTTAAAATGTCACCCTTTATTCCTTTTAATAGTTTGTAAAATATGGCTCCGGGACAACTCAGCAGAAAGGGGAATAGCAAATAAGAGGAAGGAAATGAAGGAATATTGGTTTAACTGCAGAATTTTCTTAGTGAGCAGAGCACTGGACATATTTTAATAAGTGGCAGCCTTTGAATGCCTCAGTCACTATTGTCACACCAATTTTAATTTTATTTTTTAATAATTGGGCCGTCAACTCTAGTGAGGGGCAGGTTGAAGGGTGCCATGCTTACCAAGCGGTGGATTAGAAAGCAACATTAATCCCGAGAATCTGTCACCCTCACCGCCAAAAGTGGAATGACTGATTGGAAGAGGGCTAACCAGCAGCTGGAATGGGTTACTAGCACCCCGGTGCCCGGAGCCTGCGATGGTCTCGCGTGAGGCCTCGCGGACGCTTCCTGAGCGCGGAGCAGTCACTGTGAGAGCCGAGGATGTCATTTTTGTCCACCCTCTGATGTTAAAAACAGGTAGACTGTGTTTTTTTTTTTTCAGCTCTGAAGGAAAAGTGATGGATTATTTTTGGCTTCTTAGAAACATATTGTTTTCCTTAGAGCAGCAGGATATTCTATTTGCTGAGGCTTTCCTTGAAATATTACGCATATCAATCTTTGGGGAGATGCCAGCAGTATGGACTTCGCAACATGGGGGAATGTTTAAGCATTTTCTCCTGCTTTATAGATGCCCAAACATTTACTAAACGGTCCCAAAAAACAGATGTTAGACTGTTTTAACACAAAACATGTTTACGTTGGAGTGTGAAAAGGTGTTCTTCTTTAGTGTGTCAAACTTTTACTATGGTTTTACTTCAAAGTCCCATCCAAGAATGTGAAAAAGCAAAATAAAATATTATACACTATTATAAAAAAATATATTTCTAAAGTATGGTTTATTGATTTGAATATACGTCATACAACTGGGATTACACAAGGTGTTTGTTTTTTAACATTTCTGTTTCCAAGCACATTATGTCAGTCATTAAATAAGCAGTAACAGTATGAGGGAACTCAAGGAAACAATTGTGTGTGTGTGTGTGTGGAGGGGGGGGCATGTATATATTATATTGTGGAGACCTGATGTCCCCAGAATGTGATTAAAGATCTGTTACTTTGACCTTGTGGGGACATTTTTCCAGACACCACAGGAGGAAAAACTCAATTTAATAAAAATCTTCTGCTACAAGTCTTCTGCTATGCTCATGGGTAGGGGTTAAGGGTGTCATTGTTGGGATAAGGGTTTTACCCATTATAATGAATGCTGGGTCCCTACAAAGGCATAAATACAAAAATACAAGCATATGATTGTGTGTGTGTGTTTGTCGGGGGGGGGGGTTATGGGGGTTATTTAACCCACTGAAGCCAAGGAGGACAGCGTTAACAGGGGATGGCATTGCAGAGACACGAGTGAACTTATAAATCAAGTCTGAGTCGTGAGGATGGCCGTAAAATCTGAGATATATAAAACAGCCAATGAAATAATATCCAGGAATTAATGGCAGAGACGAGCAGAAGTGGCGCAGTGTCAGGGTCGAGATCAGCACACCTGCCAACGGGGCCTAATGAGTGCAACATCCCTCCCTGGGCCTGGCGACGGCAGAGGTGCCAGGAGAGGCCTCATACCTGCACCTCCGCGCTCCCATCTGCAGTTTAACACCTGAGCTCTCCTGCCACGGCCACTCACCTGCCAGTGCCGTGATTAAGGGCCTAATGGCTGAAAGCTGACGGGCCTGGAGCGAGCACCTACCTCCAGGTGCGGGGGGGACAGCGAGGGCGGGGCCGTGCGGCTCCTTCAGCCAGGAATCTCCTGGAACCACTCAGGATCCCACAAACGTGAAAAATGTACAGTGCACATGTACCGAAAACAAAACAGCTCTCCAATATCAGGAAATGACAAGAATGATTATAAGCAAAATAAAATTTTATAAATAAAATGGAAATACCATCTTATATTAAGCATGAGAAACAATATGTATCTAATGTTTAACAATGTTATTCTAAATAACAAAAGACATAACAGATGAGAGTTATTCTTATTGCATTTGGGATTTATTTCATTATGTCATGTACAAATGGTCGAGAATTGTTTTACTTTCTGACCCGTGATGGACTGGCCTCCCATCCCCTGTTGGGAGATGGATGGATTGAACTTACAAAGGTAGATATTTTTTTAAATTCATTTGAGTTCTGTTGACTAATTGCCTTGTAAAGTGAAGCTATCGTCTACTGCAGCTAAACCCATTCATTCAAAAAAAAAAAATGAGTCTGAAAGATGCAGATGATCTAAGACGCCTCTAGAGAAAACAGGTAGGAATACACACAGGTCTCGGTATGTTCTACGCGCCTTTGTCGCTGCGATAAAATATTTAAACCTCGGTCGGCTGAATTGTGATACTGCTTGTTGCTTTTCCGGAAATAAATCAGAGAAATCTGAAGTACGGTTCTGACAGATGTCCCATAGAGCAAAAATAAGAGAGCATCCTTTCCAGGAAACTTTCACGTGTGTATAGTGAGAACCTCAATCTGTCTCCTTCTTCCTAGTGCGTAGTATTAATATAATAACACTTTTAACATAATTGTGATAATTGCACCATGCCTGCTCCATCCTTTGATTAAAATGTGGTGCTGACTTTGCTTTCCCTGTAAGGGAATGGGATAATTACATATCTCTCCTATAATTGTTTTAAGTTTATAGACTCACTGATGCATTATTTGTAACTGTTATGTGACTAAGCTGAGTAAAATCCTCCATATGTGGCTTCTATATATAATCAAAATGCATATCACATGTGTTTTTGCAGATATTTAATTGTAATAACAAATGCTTGTTAAAAAGGAGCAACTTTTTAAGAGGTTTAGGAGGATTAGTCTGCTATGGAGGAATTTTTTTATGAAACAGGCTGTTCATCTTTAAAGGGGGATTTCCCCTGCTGGCTTTATCATACAATTCTCAGTGAGCATTTCACTATTATTGAGATTAGTCTGCACTGTTTCATAGCCCTAAGAGTTAATCGGAAATGAAAGATTAGACATCAGAAATCAGTATAAGGTCTGTGTCTTTTAATGTATATATCACATATTTGGAGATCATTTTAAGTAGTCTAACCCATTGTTTAACATAATGCAATTCGACAAATGTGGACAGAATGCAGAGGACTTGGTTTTTACTGCATAAAACATAAATGCAAACATACATTATTTGTGTTATGGCAAGCTGACATATTTTAGGAAACAAAAAGCTCATTCCTTGTTCAAACAGTTTAATTTCAATGTGTAGCTCGTTGTCTGTTAATTACCCAAATTAACCTAATGCCACTGAAACCTGACACCACTTCTGGCCAGATATGCGTGAGCGATATGCAGATTTCACCACCATCCTTTTGACTCTGGATGACACCATAGCTGAATAATTTAACGCGGGCGGCTATGTTAGTCCCCACTCCTTTGTGTGCGCGTCCGGCACGCAAGCCAGCTGACCCGCCGTTCTGCTGCACTGCGTAAGAGACAGGGGCCTTAACTGCTCCCTGCGGACCGGGGCCCGCGCACTACAGACAAGCCGGAAACCCCAAACGCCAATACCGCCCCTGCCCCTGCTAGGCCACTGCAAGCAAGATCAAACTTGGTGCTTAGCTCCGCCCAATTCTAAAAGCCTTACTCCTAAACAAGACGGCACAAGCTCACTGACTTTTGGCTGCTCTGCATCATATCCATAAATACACATAAATAACATAAACACACCCATCCCGAAGCCTGATCAGCAGGAGGAGCTATTCTTTCATTCCACTACTATTCATTTTGGAGGTAAAGAGCCACTGCCGATTGGAGCCATTTAGCAGAGTTTAATATATGTACAACTGTAGCGAAAAGAGGCATGCTGGGACCCGCATCTATCTGCCGAGACGTCTCGCTGAGAAGCTGGCTCTGTGCGTTTCCACCAAAACAGAGGAGAAGGTCCTGGGAGAAGGAGAAGAGTACTGGCTGGCCAGAGTATCAGCACCCCCTGCTGGTTTTGTTGGCCAGAGGCCTCAGATACCGGCAACGCCGCTGGCTTATCCCATATGTACCTGCGAGATTTCCCCGGAAACATCTCCTGAGTACAAAGCACTGCGGAGCAGCTCTCTTGCTTATTTGCAGCGCACGTCATTCGCTGGGCTCCCAGATAGGACAGATATTGTTTTGCATTGATCACTGGGTCCCCTGGGGGTGGAAAGAGACTGATACCAAACCACAGAATGACTCGTCTGTGGGAGCCGCCGGTCCCGACGTCGCTGAGGTTTTCCTTTCTGGTCTTCTGTCACCATCCACCTGTTTTAATGAGCCTGCGCTGTCACGAAGGTCAAGCAATTAGCATAAAATATGGAACGCCGAGAAGGGGCCGCCGCGTCGCCAACGCGAAATTAATTTCGCAGGAATCTTTCAGCACGTAGTTTATTGATTCTTACGTAAAAAGTGGGCATTTCTGCACCTATTGTGTTACTTTTAGACTACGCAGATACGCCGCCAGTTCTCATTAAGAGGTTACAAATCAGCCTGGCCTTTTTCTCATGTCATCCTGACGTTATTTACGTTCATCATGCGCAATCTGGGCTGGGTCTCCGTGAAACTGAACAGCCCTGAAAAACGTTAGCTGAAACCAGTAATCGTCAGACTCACACAAGTATGAGCGATTCGGCGATTTTATTCATTTAATTATCCAAAGCGACATACAGTTATGAAATGAGGATCAGCCATTCTGTAGGGTTAAGGGCCCAATGCTGGAAACGTTCTACTGGCCAGGGGATTTGAACCTGCAACCATCCAATTATGGGCACAGTATCCTAAGCCACTGGGACACCCCCCCCCGCATCAATTTACATTAATGCTAGCATGCTGACATATTTATCTTTGCATTACCTCACTTCCTGTGTGCCCAGTCATTTTGTTTTGTTCCGAACTGTGCCATGAGCAAATTGGTACTGCAAATTCCGCGGGGGCCGGGGGTAAATGCACTCACCTTCTAAGATTGGGTACATGTTCATGACTTGTTGCACCCGTGAAATGCACGTCTCAAACTCAACCAAGGCATGACAAGAAGGAGCCCGACTACTCGACAGCCCGGCCGACACCTTTCGTAACGGCGGGACGTTTGCGGAAGGAGACGATTGTCCCCGCAGTAAGAAGAGTCTCTGTAAAGAGAGGGACGGAAACCCTGTCTTTATATGAAAACCAAAGCTAACGTTCGTTAGCGTGGTCACAGTTATAATAACAATCAGACATACTTGATATAAGAGTGCAAGAATGTGCGATGTTTTATGAAACATTAATTTCCAAGCAGAAGGGCAGAAAACCGGGGGGGAGTCTCCGGAGCGATGGAGTCTGGGGAAAACGACCGAGAGACGGGCGCCCGTCATTTATAAAGCCGCTGGATACACACGGACAGCTTAATGCCGCGCGTATCGCCCCGCCTAATGGTTACTGTATTTTCACTGCTGGATTAATGGGGTAGCACACTGGGCAATAAATTGGAAATATCACTGTGGAGCGTACTTACTGGGACAATTAAGATAATACAGCTGGAAAAGGAAGACCCATGAATCCCGGGCTAAAGAGCGTGGATTTTCACACGTCGCTTTCTGGTGCTGCCACGCGGCCCGCCTGGCGCTCCCGCGAGAATTTAACAGCTACGCGCCCGCTGATTAAAATCACCACGGCGGCTAGGAGGCCCCAGAGGAGCCTGGGAGCAGAAATAAGGCAAAGCTCAGGGTGTCAAACTCGGTCCCGGGGAACTCCTTGATCTTATGAAGCACCTCGGACCTCCGGTCTACACTCCAGTCGCGTACATTAGCAGCAAGCCCTCCTCGGGCTCCGGAAAGTTCTAAAGTCAAACCGCACTACTGTGGTTCCATTGCTTTGTGGTAAGTCGAGGTTTGCGTCAATCTCCGAATATTACTCGGAATGTCACGTTTAATATCTCATTGTGTAAGAGCGCCTGAAGTCGCTGAATATGATAAGACCTCAATATCAGGCCAGTATAAAATACCAGCAGTACTAACACTATTGATGAAAGGCATTAAATAATGTGTAATAGTATCATAATATTTCCAATTTATGAATTTCTGCACAACGTTAGAGTAAAGCCTGGGCTTATTTTGGGCTAGTTAATGCTAGAATTAGCTCTCATTCTGTATCTATGAGCATAAATAATTAGGGATGTTTCTGCATAGCTTATGAAGGTGTCATAAAGAGGTATTTCAGAGATCTTGTTCAGGGCTCATTATGTAAAATGTTCCCTTTCTTTGATTCAGCAGAGCTCTTCCTAAGCTGGTGGATAACTAAGCGTGAATAGTATTCACCATTGCGTGTGATCACTCTGAAAAAGTCCCTTCGTGAAAGAGCATAACAGTCGTCCAAGTGTAATAGGAGGAAATCTATGGACATCACTGGCTACTATTGACTAATCGGCTCGTGACTAATCACTGCTGAAGTAACACAAGCAGTTTTGTGGATTTGCTGCCCAAATAATGTAAATAAAAACACAAATAAAAATCTGGGCCCGTTCTCAATGAGGCAAAGTGCATTTTCAAGAGGAGGGAGGAGACTGAGTTTGGGAGGTGCGTGCGGCGGCTTTCTTCCGAAATCCTTAAACTGCACCTTAGTCAAATTACTGCTCCTTCCTGCTGGCGAAGCAGCGGATGCGGAGAAACAAAGGAGCCATGACCAGAAAGAGAAAAATCACATCCCGAGTCTATAATTAAGATTAGAAGATTCATTGATAATTCATGGAGATACATGCCCACATTTCTCAAACACAATGCTAATTATAGACTAAAATACCATTAATCTTTCATGAATTATTAAGCTGCATTAGCTTACAAAGGCTGCAAAAGGATTGCAAAGGCATTTTGGAACAGGTGAAAAAAGACAGGTAATTTATATAATTCTGTGGAGCTAAATGAAATTAAAATTTGCACACAGATTGTTCTTGGCTGCAAATGAAGCCCTTCTTTGTGCGTGTACGGTTATCAGGAAAAAGCAGGTTTCATTCAAAAGTTTATCTTGTATATATTTTATACTATATATGTTATGAACGATCATACAAAGCTGATATGTGGGTGCCATCAAAACTATTGAAAGCAAGGATTTTTTCGTAGTTATTATGATAATTTAGCAAATCTTGATTATAATGAACTTAAACTACACTTCTTTATAAACTGCTTTAATTTTCGGAATACATTTTGAGATTCAGGTTTGGGATTTAGGCTTTGATCTAGACGAATTCAGATCAATTATAGGTGAGTGTTAGATGTTTTCCAGGTCAGTCTTACATGTTGTTGTCTGTTCTAACAAACATCAGTATATTTTTCTGAAATGCCCGGTGTCAGCTTGACGTGGCTCAGTAAACAGAAAAGCTATTACATGCCCTTTATGAGAGAGAGGGCCGATGTATTTCCTGAGAAGTGCCAGGTGTTTGCATGGTGGGCACTCTCTGGAGAATACAGTTCAGTTACATGCATCTTTGTTTCCAGCCTGTTAAATATCCATCTCTGTATCATCAAACACAGACATGAATATCATCCTGACCACACACACACACACACACACACACACACACACACGCACACACGTTCCTATTCCTTAGTGAGGACCTTCCATTCATTTCTATGGGAAAAACCCTAATCCCAATCACAACTCCCTTAACCTCTACCGAGCCCTAACCTTAATAATAAGTAACCAATCAAAATACAAGACTTTTGGCATTTTTACTGTTTTGATTGCAATCACAGATTTTTATAAAATGAAGTCTGAAGTAGTGAGGACCGAAAAAATGACCTTGCTAGTCACGTTGTTCGAGGATTTGCTATACTTGTGAGATCCTCACAAGTGTAGCAAAACCTGCACACAAACACACACACACACGAATAATTAAATAACTGTTTAACAACGAATGCAAATATTTAACACAAAACAAATATTTAATCCAATTGGTCCATTACTTTATGATTTATATCTCATAGCATGCTACATCACATCCCAATGAATCTGTTAAGTCACACAAACTGCAGAATATTACTATGAATAACAATAGTGACATGATGCATTTCTGCATGACTGGTTAGCCTACAGCACATGTGAATAGGTGAGTATTAAACATCTACAGTAAGAGGAGATGGCCCATCTTTCTCTCAGCAAATGCAGAAAAGTGCTTCTGGGGTTTATAGTCGCGCGTCCCCCTACCCTTTCTGACGTCCTGGTGGGATTACGCTGTGAATTAAAGATATCAATCATTAATGCATGGTTGGTAACGATCTGTTATTGGTAAATTATAATGGATGACGCTTTGCAAATGTGCCCTGCTCTGGCCACAGCTCAAAACAAGCAAATTAAGGCTGAAAGTCTCCTCAACCAGAGCTGGATCAACCAGAGGATTGATTTTCCCTCCGTCAGGCCTACTACATAGGCCCTGTTTTCATTTTGTCTGTGTTATTAGGCTTCTTGTTTAACTGGTATGAAAAGAGAAGATGCGATGGGTTCTGGCGTTCGTGCTGAATGGCATGTGTCGCGGTGTGATAAATGATCCCCTCTCACCCACAATCCTCTGCTCTGTCAGTCAGATGGGGGTCGTCCGTCTTCATCGGCGGCTTGTCAGGTCGAGCAGCTTGTGTGATAGAGAGAGCGGAAGAGAAGGGGAAGAACAAGGCATCTACTGCCACTAGATGCACTCCAAACAATAAAATGATATTTTTATTGTCACCATAAGGTCGAATTTGCATAATTTATTGCAAGCTGCAAAAAAAAAAAAAGAAGTGCCCCCCCCTGCAAACTGACAGATGGGGAGGGGGCCGGGACCGGCAGTCGGCGAGACCCCCCGACTTGCCTAATGAGGAGCGCAGCATCCCCGCAAACCAATCAAAAAGCTGGCAGTTCAATTACAGAATAATAAAGGGACATTTATCATTCAATTAGGCATCTGTCACGGATCCACAAAAGGGAAACTTATTTCCTGACAAACTCCAGAGCCTATAGGAGGGAGAGAGGTTTGGAGGGAGCCAGAATTCCTGGATATTATATATAGAAAGTGTTTATCCGGTGGCCACTGGAGATACCTTTGTTGACTTAAGCCCCCCCCCCTCCCCATCACCCTGGCCAGTTCCTTTCCTCTAATAGTCTTGATTACAATGGTTGAATGACATTCTGCAGACTTACCACTGCCAGAGGAGTAAGACTCAAGAGCACCTTTATCGGCTGAGGCTCTCAGTAACCTAAGCCCATAACCCAATTCTCTTACACCATTAATAACGCGCTCTGTATACAGTAGTGTGGCAGCAGCGCTCTGTTCCCGAAACCGGCCGGCCCGGCTTTCCTTCCACGCGGCTCCCGGAGGTATGTACTCTTCGCTTTTCTCTTCTGAGCTCCACCCAGGAGCAGAATCAGTCCTGTCGTTGCACTTTGTTTTGTGTAGGAACTTCCTGACAAGTCCTGAACCAATTTTTTTTTCCAAATACTTTTTGGGGTTAGTATGTAGATTTGTTCTAGACATACAGTACATGATATTGCCCGTATATCTGGTGCACACCTTTATCTTGAAAATGTATTACTGAGAACACAAACACTCTGCTTAATGTATCCTGGGCACAATATTGGAGAGATTTGCAACTGTCAGTTGCGCAACAATAATAGCTCATTTGAAATATTTATGATGTAATTCTTAATTAAATTAGGTTTTGTCAAGTTTTTTAAAATGCAAGGCAAAATTAATTTCACAAATATCAAAGTACAAGATCTAGCAAACATATGCAAAAATATAAATGTTATAATGGCTGCTTTTGTAAAACTGAACAAATATTCCAGGCGGCTTTGTTTTT
>JAODKN010000042.1:12852174-12869155 GCA_026774425.1 Petrocephalus zakoni
CAATGCCCATAAATATAAGTACGTCTGGTCCGGCACGGAAGTAGCTGAAGTTCTTGCTCACATATTTAATGAATGCAAATACCACTATGGAGGTTTTGCATATATCCTGGGATGTTTAAGGGCACTCAGTGGTAATTGTTACACGTTAAACCCCCTTCAAATACGTAACAAATCCTAGCTAAATTTGGGCCCCCGCTGTCTTATCGAGGGTTCTCACGATTTCCGTCCTTTCTCTTAATTTGGGCCTAAGCTTCTGCAAAGGTCTCCCATGAATTATGTTTATAGGCTGCAGACAGGTACATTTAAACTTCTCTGAGCAATGAAAATTCTATGTATGTTAATAAATCCATACAATATTAGTGTAACCAAGAGTAAGCCAAGTGATGTGTCTAAATTGCCTTCTTACAGTGGGAAGTATAGAAAATTGTAAATGAAACGCCATGAAAGTTTGGCGAATCTCAAAGAGTAATATTTATTCCCATTTTTGTTTGTTGATTTACTATACCCACTTGTCTATCCTGGAAGCAACAGGCACAAGCCAGAGAATAACCCAGGATGGGGTGCCAACCCATCACAGGGCACACACACACACACACACACACACACACACACATTTGTAGTTATATCTGTGGGGACTCACCATTCATGTCTATGGGGAAAACTCTAATCCCATCACAACACCCCTAACCAGCCCTAACCTTAACCATAAGTATCAAAACAAAATACCTTTGGCATGTTTAGTTTTTTGATTGCATCCACTGATCTTTGTGGGCACCTGAGAAATGGTCGGTAGGATCTCTTAGTGCAGGGATGCCCATCTGCAGTCCTGGAGGGCAGGAATCCAACACAGTTTGCAGATTTCCCTGCTCAAATAAATGTAGCATTAAACACCCCCGCCAGCCTGGCAAGAGAGACCACACCCCCTTGACGAAGTTCGTCTGGCCTTCCCGCGGCTGGGGTGCCCCCCCGAGGCCCAGAGCCCGGGGCCCGTCCGCTTTCTCTCCCAGCCCACGCACCAGGTAGCTCACACGGGCCGGAGATGAAAGACGCGGCTGCAACGGCGGTGAAATCGAGAGGGAGCGAAAAAAAAACCAGAAAACACCCGAAACAACGGAGCGAACGAGCGAAACAAACGGACGGAGGAAGCAAACTATCGGGAGCGGGGAGGAGTAAATAATAGATGAGGGCGGCGGCCTAATGAAGGCAGCTCATTAATATCGTCGCGCGGATTAATTAAGACGCCAAAGCGGCCTTTTCTTCTCCGCCGCGTTTTGACGGGGGACGTTTCTGATGTCAGGACCTTGTCAGACATGGCAGCTGTCTTCGCGGGGCTCAGAGGCCCAGGGCGAGCCCGTCTCGGGGATCCGCGCCTACGTCCCCTCCCTGTGCCCGGGGTGCCCATAAAGAGCGAGCGGGGCTGGTGAATAAACCATAAAGGGGAGCCATCGCGGCCCAGCCTCCGTTTGCTTTAATTTTGAATGCGCCTAATAAATTATATATAAATACAACTAAATGTCAGGATTATACCATTATGGAAGTGGGAATAAAAACGTCAGCTTTAATAAATCAGGGGTCACGTGCAGACGTTTTTGATGGGTTTATTCCGGCAAAAAAAAAAATTACAAAAATCAGCACATGAGCATTTGCAGTGAAGGAGAATGGAATACTGCAGAGAATGTGTTGTTTTCTTAGGAACTAAATAGATAAAAAAGAGATAAAAGAACTAAATCTTGCTGCATTGCAATGCTGCATATTTTTAATCTGTGGTGACTAGCGATGCAAAAATTACAATAATAATAAGTGAAATTTGTGTCATTTGTGATGAGAACAGCGCCTGTAACTGCTTTTAATAATAAGTTCATTTTGCTATTATTTTTATGCTATTAACAAGTTCAGTGGCTTCGGCTTTATTCAAATAATCCGGGCATGAACTGTGGTAAAAATGTTAATTAGCAAAAGCTAATGCTCCCTGTGATCCACGAGGACCAAAGGACCTAAGCTATTTGGAGACTCTAAGCCAAGGTCTTGAGTCATTACGGGGCTGATTCCCACAGTACTAATCCTTATATCTGGCTCTTTGACAACTGTATGCTTGTTAGGTTTTATCTGCCTCACTTTGGACAAAAGTGTCTGTCAAATAAATAAATGTAAAAGTAAAGATAGAGAGAGTGAGGGTCAAAAGAAAGATATATGGTGATTTTTTAATTTAATGTATTAATATTGCTGCTGCAATATTGCCATTGTTATTGCAGCCAGGCATACAATGACACGGGGGGGGGGCGCGTAAAAAACCATACGCAATGATATTATATAATAAGTTATATGCTGCTTCCTGTCTGGCTTATCCTGTGTCATTGCACAGTGACACAGAGGCCCTAATGCCCTCTCCCTCCAAGGGGATCCTGTAATCGCACTTGCTATAATATTATATGTGCAGGGCAGATGGTTATAGATTTATACGACAGACTGTTACTGTGTGCCCCTACAGAAAAGGCAAAACAGCAGCCCTGAGCCGGATCACAGTTACTTGGTGTTGCCATGGCGAATGATCGCACGTCTTGTGTCAGCAAATGCCGTTAGTAATGAGGCCCAGCCGGCTGTAATTGTACTGATTACATTGCTCTGAATAAGATGAGCCAGTTGGGTGGATTCTGGGAAAGGGGGCAGGTGGGGGGCAAGCTGGAGGCGAGCTTTAAGGACATATGTGCGTCATTTGGCCACCTCTGCCCCAGAGGTCGCAGCACATGGTCATCATGTTGTGTGCGTCATGGAGACTGTGTCTTATAGTTCTGCTGAAAAGTGTAAACACGACTTTAACTGGCGCTTAATATCTGTATCCTATATCCGTATATAGTATAACTGCATGATCTGATGGACTGTGCTTGATGGCGAGTGATGTGCCTGCCGTTGTATACTGAGAGTTTTTTTCCCTTGTGCTGTACTGCGTTCACAATTTAGTCACTAGTATTTGCTTTGTCCACGAAGCTGGTACATTAATAAGTGATAATCGCACTCTAAGCCAATTAATTAACTGGTGTTTCCACTTTTGCAATCTTAAAAATTGCTTTTGTTATGGATTTAAAATGCCTCTATGTGTAACTTATTTTGAATGCAAAAAAGCATTTAGCAATTAAAGACTGTTTCTGGGATATATACAGCTGTGGCAAAAAGATCTATTTTTATTACACCATGATTTTCTCCAGTCTATTAAAGTGACATTTGTTAAAATAGAATTGGAAAACAATATTAATTCTGAGTCAAATAAAAGCTAGTGAAGCATCATGGTCCTAGCGGATTAAATCCCTTTATTACATGACGTCTGCTGAGCTGTTTTCACTGCAGTCAGAGGCATCCTAGCTAAGGCTAGCCACTAGGCTGCTTGCTAGCTACATGCAAAAATCTCCATTTATGAAAGCTAAACTGCTCGTTTCCGTTTCCAGGACAGCGAGTTGAGCGACGAGCGATGAAGGTGTTTGAGGTCACCTGGCCTGGCAGTGATTTCAGGGATTCCAGTGCCACAATGTCTTCGTGATGAGAGCTCTCGGTAACTCCTTAGCATTCTGCCCACGCTGCCTCCCTGTCACAGGCATTATTTGCCTGGCTTACAAGCCTGCCATGTACGCATCGTGATGTACGGGCCTGCCTATAAGACTGTGCTTTATGCACTTCCAGGACAGACCAGCACTTAGTCAATAACAGCTATTATCGGACTGCTTAATTCATTCTTTGGCAGACTCGTTTGAAATGGCCATAAGGAAAAAGTTTCTAACTTGACTTCTGCCTTGTATCGCTATATTTATACTATAATTGTGCTCGCCTGACCATACTTGATTGACACCCTGTCAACCAATCAGAATCAAAACTAAACAAAGGCACAGCATGGGACTGATTTCCTCAGTCTGTGGAAAGGTATGAAACGTACACACATCCACGGCCACAGTGAAAGGGTAAACAATTAAACCATTTAATTTGCAAGCAAAGACATTTCTCAGTTCTCAGAGTTTTCTGAGGGGCACATTAATTGGGCACAAAAATAAGATTCAGTGATGCCCATCAGTTCGATAATTACAGCAACAACGACAACAATGTATAATACTAATAACAAGGCTTAGTTATTACGATAATTCTTCTAGCCCTAACAGTTATCTTGCAACAATAGGCCTATCTTCGGAAAACTCGGGTGCGCTCAGTGAGGTCAGTGTATAAGTAGCTAAATATTCGTAATGTTTGCAGAAATAGACATTGTTATCCAGGGTCACTTAATCGTTCCCCCTTTTCACTGAACAACAGCACAACCATTGCATTTTCTGTTCCCTAGGCAATAAAAATTACTTTAGCTTTTTAACTCAAACCATCCATAGCTAACTAAAGCTTGCGTTCAGTGTGCCAGATTTCCAAAGCTTTGTTCAGAGTATTTCCTGACTCACAAAAACCAGACAAGGAGGGAAAAAAAAGGTAACACATCATAAATTATTCTGTTTATGCTAATTGGCACATTAACACATTATTTAATTATGGCTCATAGCTCTCAAAGGTATATATTTAAACTCGAGACCAAGGTGCTGCATGGTGACCCTCGACTGACTCCGATCCTAAAGTCAAACTGGTTGTGTTACATGTGAAATATGTTAAATGAGATAAAAAGAAAAATTGCTATTAAATACGAAACAGTCAGCAGTGGTGCTGACTAAATCTCATGCCTGGTGAAATCACAGCTCTAATGAGACTTCACAAGGTAAAATAAACATACACCTTGCAACTGTGCTTTAAGTGATAAATATATGTGTTTATATATATCGCACTCAGTCATAGTTATAACATGTCATAGCTGTAAAAATATGCCATGCATCTAAATTGCAGGACAGTTTCATTGACTTGACATGGTCATACTTTGAGAGTTTGTGTGCATAACTGTCTTCCAGTTTTTTATCTTCTGTATAAAGTCAAGAGCGTGGGTTATATTACAGCTGTGCTATTACAAACCCTAGTGTTTTGAAATGTGTTCATTAAAACATTGCATTATCATACCATAATATGGAAAAATTGAATACAAAAATTAATATTTTGTCTGCAAAATTGGAATGTTTTGAATCACGTATTAATAAATGTTGCTTGTACTTAACACATGGAATACTCTTTATATGAGTCGAGGAGATTAATCCTGAGGGATTTAAATTAACGCCATCTTTTGCTGTGTGCCGTGCGGGACAATTCTCCAGATACTGGCTTTTTCGTCGCTGGCTTCTCCTCATGCCTGCACGGTTACTTTGATTAACATCCAAGCAATTTCCCCAAAATGACAGTATTTAAACAGAATTAAAAGGCGTATTCTGCTTTAAAATCAAAGGCTGATTGCATGTGTAAGCAGGTGAAACACCGTTACTAAACTGTCACCGCTCCTATCAGACTTCAAAGGACCTTTTGGACAGGGACTCCTGGGACACAACTGACTGATTTTTGGCAAGAAGGACTAACCAGCTGTTCAAAACAAAAGACATCTGCATATATCAGATTTGTTTTTCATAATTTAAAAAAAAAAGAAATGACCTGCCAGGAGCTGAGCGAGGTGGAACAAACCAGTGAATAATTAGACAAAGTTTGCCAGCTTTGAAACTTGGGAATTGCCATAAGAATCTAGGAGCTAGCACTGTTACAGCATGTGAGCTCTTTAAATACATCTGTTAGGACTCAACTGCACCATAAAAAATGTCACTCACTAAAATAATTCACCTTTCACTTTGACATTAAAACCAAATCATAGCAAAACAGTCATTTAAACTGCAGCTTAAGGTATACCTTGAATGTAACAAGAGTTGTATCACATTGTATTGAAAGATGTTATAGGATATTTGGAGTCCATTTTTAGATATAAGTGAATACATAATTGGTGCTTTTGAGATGCTCTGATAATGCAAACATTACATTAATGTTTTTTCTCAAACATATATTACGCCTTCGTTCCACAATAGAAGCATCTGCTCACCTAAGGTGCGCGTTAGTGTTAGCATTTAGCATTAGCATCTGTCACATTCAGGCCGTTAGCTAAAGAACCCGCTGATAAGTGACGCAACAGACAATTAGCCTTAATGTTTGAAGTCCGACTGAGGTCACACGCCATCCAGTACCAGGGCTATTTTTAGTTGATTACAGTCAGATATTTCATAGTGACCCTTCCAAGTTGTTCAGTGGCATGTATGGCAGAAATATATCTGCTTTGACCTTTTGTCCTCTGCCAGTTCTTGTGTCACCCTCTTGGTCCGGCGGCATTTAAAGCTAGACAGCATCAAAGTGAAGTGATTCATGGTCATTGTTGGCACACCGCAACAAAATGTGTCTCCTGCATTTAACCCATATTCGACATAGCAGTTGGCAGCTAATTCAGTGTCCTTGGAGCAGTGCCTTGCTGAGAGTAACTCACTGGTACTTTGCTGGTCAGGGAATCAAACCAACAACCTTTTGATCACAATCGCACGTCCCTAACCACTAGGCCACCGCGGTCCTGTGACGTTATAGGTACTGTTTCTCCCCCAGAGTCCCTGCTCACTTTGCATGACATTACTGCCATCCTCTCACTATACATGCTGATCATTCACCTTCCACACAAGTCTAGGATAGCCAATGAATGAGGCACCATCTCCAAAGCTACTGTTTAAAAAGCTTTGACAAAAAAAAGCTTTGGTTTCAACAACATGGCAGCACTGCAAATTAGGATAATGTGAATGCATGCTTCACTACCTAACTGCATTTCTGCTGTGTGAACTACAAGGACAGATGTTGAAAATCTGTGTGGAGTGACCATGCAAATTTTGAAAAAGCTTTTAAGCATTTTCAGGTAATTTCTATTGCTTCAGTAAACGAAAACAATCCTTCTTAATCTTGGAGAAAGTAACAATACACGCACTCGTCTATAACTCTACGGGCAGTATTCCAGTATCACAGCTTATTAATTCATTTATTAATGAATTATGTCTAGCATGCTCCTCCACAGAGGGTGCATGGCATGAATTCAGAATCAGAATCATAACTCATGGCTTTGAAAACAAAAGTCCATCCTGCCAGGAACTTGCTATTCAACTTAATAAATCTCAACACATATACTGCATATTCTGAAAAATAACACATGTATATAACTGCTAAATAAATGTGGATTATATACAGGCAATCTTCCAGACTTCCTGCTCTGAATTATTGTTACAGTGTGGAGATTGCATGTGCGATTTTGTAATTTATTAGCATGTATGATGATTTAAAAGCGCTGTTAAATGTGACTATGATTTCACTTCAAAGCAGCAGTCCTAGACGGGATATCCCATGTCATGCTTCTTGCCCATATTTGAGACATCCAGAATACAACACTTCCCCCAGTCTAAACATTCCTTGCTAATATAAAACTCTCACTATTGCTCATGTCTGGGGTCAATCTCACTCATTTTGGAAAATTTAAATCATTCCATTAGAATTTTGCCTAAAAATCCCAGTGGTTTCTGGAAACGTCCGCTGGCCTAGCATAAGTATGTGTTAAAATTTGGATTGAATATGACTTTGAATGGCTGCATTTAAACAGGCCCTATTTCACAGGTTTCAGGCCTGCTGTCGTTTAATAAAGCTGTCCTAGCTGCCATTTCTCCATAACTCTCCCACTTGCCATATTTCTCTCTCTGGCAGACAACATCATAATAAATTCCTCCTTCTGATGTTGCAGTTTCCCACTTCCAGGCGTGTGATGCCCAAACATCTCAAGTCATTTTTATTGCACATTGCTTGCAGTTTGCATCTGCAGCTTCTAAAGCACCATCAGGAGAAACATTCAGTTATTAGCCAGGGAATCATTAACAGTTTTCCCAGTAATAGGATTATTAGATATATTTTTTAATTTTACTGATGACTATAGATTACTGAAAAGCGCTTTTTCATTTATAACTGATAATTATGATCAGGCTCGGCTCCAGCTCTTGGTAACAGGGAGGGCCTGGAAGATTTTTTTTTTCTTTTGGGGGTGGGGGGGGGTGAGCAATTACATATAAAAAATACCAACCTTGTGATTGGGTCCCCCCCCCCCCCGAGCCGGGCCCGATTATGATAATTTATTGTGATTATTAGAGTACATTATTTTTTTGTGATTATTTTCAGCATATACATACTCATAATGGTGAAAGCTAGTTGCACCAGTAATAAACATTATTCAAAATATTATTTTTAATAAACAAAGAACTTTACACAGGCTACGTTAACGCTCTAGATAATTTTCTCCCAGTGCAGGAAAACTTACTGCAATGTTTTTCATGTGCGAATAATTTAAGAGGAACATGCAGGCCGAACCAGCACCGAACATCAACACATGTTACTACCAAACACTTTCAGACTGTCTGGCTGTTTCCCTCTGACACTCATTAAAAATCATCTACAGTTCATACAATACGCGAGATAAGCACCTTGCTGAAGGGTAACAGAAGCGGTGAACATGAAACCTGTATGGCCGGAGGAGGTACCCAGCAGTATGGCCGAGTTTGCCCTATGTGCAAGAACAAGACTTAATTATACATCATTTAAAGCATAAGCCCTTCACTAGCTACTAAGAATCAGTTCGCATAGATAACTGGCCATGCTTACTATACACCAAAGCAGACAGTAAGTGAGCAAGCACGCTGTAAGGATTGTTAAAATGCACTGAACACCAGAGGTGTCAATTTCAGGTCCAGAAAGTAAAAATCCAGACCGGGATTTTGTTTCAACCAACTACTTGAGCACTCTGTGACTGTGACTCTTTATGCTCAACTGATTGGTTGAAACAAAATCCTGGTCTGGATTTTTACTTTCTGGACCTGAAATTGACACCTCTACTGAACACTGCAGAAGCCATGGACACAAGCTGGGGATATGTATATATATATATATATATATATATTTTTTTTTTTTTAAATGGCAAGGCTGTTTCCCTGGAAATTCTGTCTTCAGAATTTCCCTACCTTTCTTAGCTCCAGGCGGCTGCCTACCGTTGCCTTATGGTAAGTCCACCCCTGCTTCTTTGATTTTATTCTATTTATTACCGATTCAAAAATAACATCTGTGGACAAAAAGTCTGTTCATAGACTTGAACACAGACAAAAATCCTTTTTAATGAAATAGCTCAGAGGGTCGGATACAGCTGAGATCTGCTCTAGGCTAACCGTGACCTTGTACTGGATAAGTGAATATGGAAGATGGATGGATGGATTATATATTTTTTACTATATGTTCTACAAGCAAATGTCGTAAATGTCGGAGAGTGAAGGCTTTATCACTGAAGTATAATTGCATTATTGTACTGCTGTGCTATTTTGCGTTAGTATGTAAAGCACAGAGTCCTGTACATTTTAACCGAACCACTAACCAGGAACGCACAATTTCCATATTTATGGAATTATCTAAAGCTCGGTGGACCTGAACTATTAAATAACTACACACATAAATCATTCCAGTACAGCAATTCTCTAAAACTGCAGTCTTTGTTATCTAAACCTTAAAATGATCTAACAGTGTAGCTGTTTTATTTTTTTTTAATGCTGAAAGATAAAAGTTTATATACAGTATTTTTGTTCAACATACTTAATCCAATTAATCTCAAATGTGAAAATGTACAGAACTGTGGGTAAAATTTGAAATATAAAAGTCATTTGCGATTTAAATCCAGGACCATATTTGCTCGAAACTGCACTAGGAGGGCATTAAGAAGAATAATTATTAAAGGTCATGAATCTGAAAGGGAGAAATCATGAAATATGAAGATCATGTGACTGCTGCTAGCCAATTGGAACAAGCCTGCTGCATGAGCTGGGTTTGTCAAATAGAATGAGATTAATCTGCACGTTTTATTCATTTCATGCAACATCCAGCTATATCCAGTATTATCCAGGCTATATACCAGACTTATGCTTCCTAATTGTGAAATCCTGCAAAATAAACATGATCCCTGGTGAACCCCGGCAAGTCATGTGACCACCACAGAATATGTTGTGTTTAGACATGTGTCCCTGGATGCTGGCCAATGAATGAAATACACACTAAACATAGTCTATGCCACACATACGTCGATATGTTAGTCCATTCTCAGTACAGTTGTCCTACGTGTGACTCAGCTTGATGGTTTACAGGCTGAGATTTTGGTAAAGGGTGTCCTACTGTATGTAGGGTAGTGGGGGTCTATCCTGTAGGATAAATGAAAAAGGGAATAACCCAGGAAGGGGCACCAATCTATTGTATTCAACAAAATTCATAGCTACATAATATCAATAAAACATGTTCATTTCACCAAATTCAAGGAATTTCTTTACGAATCACTCTCTGAACATAATCTTACTCTGAGATCAGATTTTTCCTGCTTACAAATGACTGTGCTGTGACTTGTGCTGTTTCATTACCTGACTGAGAGTTCCCACTACAGGTAGAAAGGAGATGCAGGCTTATGTGAGCATCACGCTAGCCCATATGGAGAATGCAAAGCATGTATGAGTAAAAGAGGGGAATAGCTGGGGTGTTGCGGGGGGGGGGCATGGATGTGGATTGTGGCATCCAGGGATTCGGAAGAATCGCTGATGACAGGATGCCGCAATTGGAGTGCCGTCCCTCCTGTTGTCGGTGAGTCTGGGGGGGTTGTGGGGTGGAGTTGGTTGCCATATGCTCATTGTTTCCAAGGGGAATGGAATCAGCACATAAAAGTAGAGGCTGAAAGCTCCAACCCCCCCCCCCATCACCATCGAACATGTTCAAAGCACAGATGAAAATCAATGCACACAAGACTTCAGCAGAGGCAAAGTTTACATCAAAGTTTTTTCTCTCTCCCTCTCTCTCTTGCTCTCTCTTCAGAGGTGAAAATAGATAGGTGAGCAGTTTAAGGAGAATGTGGTACTACTGGCTGGTCTCCAGCAGCTCGTCCACTTAGCTGGCTAAGAATATGCCTGGTGGGAAGAAAATCCATGCTCCAAGGATAAGTAGAGTCAACGGAAGGTAATGATGACAAATACTCATTTTGTGTGGTTAACGGGCGATCTAACACTAACAGATGAAGTCCGGGCTCAAGGTAAAAGTACAAACACAGGTGTGAGTTAGCGGTTACTGCAGAAAACCACCGCAATACAGCTAATCGGCCTAAAAGGTGCAGGAGACGAAAGCCCTGCAGGGCTTTGATGGCGTGGGGGGCCTCGTGCTGCTCGGGGCTGCGGTCCCACGAGGGCCGGGCCGCTCTCTGACTTCTGTCCGGCCATCTGGCCTCGCCTCCGCCGCAGCGTCCCGGTCGGGGACGACCCCCGAAGGGCAGCGGGAACAGGGCCGACAGGAGCGGCTGCCACTCCCCACATTCCTGCTGGGACACAAAGCAGACACGGGGAGGGGGGGCCGGGGGGGCTAATGCAGACGAGGCCCTGCATCACCTCAAGATCACAAGTGAGATCTCCTTAAAGCGAGTGTAAGGAGTTCAGGGGGAGTCGTTTCCCCAGCCGGCATCCTGAAAATGATCCTAATTCCCTGAACTACGACTCCAAACCACATCATATTTGGTGCAAAACTTGTAAATTGTTGAATTGTCTTGCATGTTATCTGCATTACCCAGGCACACCCACCAAGACAAATTCCTCGTTATATTTAACACACTCGGGTAATAATGATATCCTTCTCGTGCGGGGATATTCTCCGGGGATACCAAAAGATCATGTGCTTCTTCTGCGAGACAGTTTGATAGCATTCATGGCCCTCTTAAAATCACTGGTATAATGGCTCCAATTTGTTGAACTACATAAAACTGCAGAGCTCCCAAAATTGATCAGTGATTACTACTACAAACATGCCATATAGACACAGCATCAGAGTGCGTACATGTGATACAGCAGTCAATGCAAAAACGTACTGTAAAATGACAATCCACTGGAATGTTGCACAGGATGCATATGGAGATGAGTATCAAGGTAAGAATTGACACTCCTGTGCCTTATGGGATAGATTCCAATAAATAAGAGCTTATGGAAAACGCATGGATGCCGCACACATCTTTACGGTCTTCAGAACCATCAACCTCATATCCAAGCTACTGCACACCTTGATTAGTATCATAGTTATCGCTCATTCTAATTTTTTATTTTTAAGCAGAGCTAATGACATATCACATTCTATTAAATGTGTACATTAAAAATTCTCATATAATAAACAACATCATATGCAGCCTGGAGGAATAAAGAGAGAGTTTATGTGCAGTAAAAATGTGTCCAAATATTCAAAGAAATAATGGAAGTGGAAAATCCAGCGGAAGAATTACTATAATGTGAACCTATTGCTCATATGTGGCTAAGGCTTACTCTGCTCCGGCTGTGAATATTTAATTAAGCTGCTTGATGCTGTACATGGGGGGGTGGTCTGTTCACTTCGGTGCTAATGTTCTGCACTTTTTTAACACCCTTTTAAAGTCACGTCGTTTTACTTGTGCAGTAATGTCAGAAGTTTACCCAATTTCTACATACTTTTTTTTTTTTAAACTATGTAACGGCCTACTCCGGATACCTTCTCAACATCACTCCCTTTGTGTGTGCGTATATATAATATATAAAATAACATGATGTGACTGGGTTTTAATTTATGGGTTTTCCCCTTTTTACAAATGGAGAGTTCGGGCTGATGAATATTTCAGCACATGTGCACTCCGTGGGACATTTATCACCGAGTTTGCCATTATAAACAGGACAAATGAGCAGTGGAGCCGCAACGCGGGCGTTACAGCCGGCTGATTAATGAGCGCCGGCCGCTCGCTTTGCCGGAGCTGCTCCGTCAGCCTCGCTAAAGCAGCAGCATCGCCATCCGAGGCCCAGTCACCACTCTTCTAAACCCCAGCATGCAGGGACAGGGCAGAAGAGTCATCACCATGATTCCTGAAGCTGGATGTGAAGGAGCATTTGTCCCTCTTTCTCTCCTCCTCTCTCTAGCGTCTGCCATGCAGTTAGCGGGACTGTAGTGACAGCCAGCACCGGAGGACCATCCTGCCCTACAAAGGCCAAACGCACTGACTATACTGACGCGGAAACTGAGAAATGGGGCTCCAGAGTTTTCTGAGTAGTAGGTAGGTAAATGCTAAGCTAAGCTGCGCATAGCTGTGCTAAGATATTTTTGCCACAGGATAAAACAGAGCCAGAGAGAGCCGCTCTAGGTCATAACTCGGTTTCGATAAAGGATGCAGTTAGGGGGTTTCGCCTTTGTGCGGCAGTGTAGAGCTCGGCAGAGTGCCACCTGCCAGCGGAAGATCCGCTCTGAGTGGGACCGCGCCACAGCGTGGTGGCCAGTGGGAACGTGGGCAGCCACGCCAGGCCGGGAGGGGGGTCCTCGTTCTCCCCGGCGGCCAAACGCACTGACGGCAAGGTGCTTTCTCTCCGTCCTCCACACGCACGCCACTCACCTCCTTTTCCCCGGGCCTCTGGCACTCTGCCTCCTGGACGCAGTCCACCGCACGGGAGCCTGCCGCATGCTAGCTGTCACACACACGCCGAGTGCCACCCGGCCGAGGGGGGGCCCTCCTATGAAAAAACAAAACAAACGAAAGGAACAGCCCTCTGAGGTGATAATTACCTCCCCTAACAATGCTCGCTGTGGCTGTGTTGGGCCCGTGTAGCAGAGCAGGCTTGGCATGCCCTACCGGCAGACCCGGAGTCGGAGAAAAACACCACCAGTCCTTAGCATCGCCGGCTAGTGGGATCTCCATAAATGCCAGTAATTAGCGACGCGTCAGCTCATGGGCATAGATGTTACACCCCCCCAATAATCAAAACCAGCCAATACAATCCCCTCGACCCCTTAAATGGGTGGAGACCTCAACCCCCACCAGTGCTCAAGCTAAAGTTATGCCCTTGCATCACTTTTACGATGCCCGGCAATCTCTCCAGCCAGCTCCTTAATTGTGACACATAAACCACAGTGGCTTCGCGGGGACTCTTCCCGTTGATGGCATTG
Source organism: Petrocephalus zakoni (assembly GCA_026774425.1). Taxonomy (NCBI): domain Eukaryota; kingdom Metazoa; phylum Chordata; class Actinopteri; order Osteoglossiformes; family Mormyridae; genus Petrocephalus; species Petrocephalus zakoni. Next base: position 12,866,137 of record JAODKN010000042.1, read on the forward strand.
ATGTCCTACGCTGGGGCAGCAGTTGGCATTTTCGCCCAGGGATGGCAGAAATTCAGACATGAGGAATGTATGAGGGGTGAGGGGGGAGTGGCTCCGTGGCCTTTGACCCCTGTGGGACACCAGCGCTCTGCATGGGAGGGGGGGGCCCTTCTGGCTTGCAGACCTCCCTTCTTAGACTCCGCCTTGCTTGCCAGAATGGGGAGGTACAACAACATTCAGTGATAAAATTATTCAATATTATTTAACTTGACAGCAAATAGACATTTGAAGCTGTACCACCAGCACTATTATTGCTGACAATGTTTGTATAAACAATGCATTACTGAATAATACTACTTTATTACTGAAAAATAATAAACATGACTGAATGCTTTACTGAATAATACCTCGCTGAATAATATTATACATGACTGAACACTATACTGAATAATACTACACATTATTGAATAATACAATAAAGAATATTACTTTAATACTAAAAATTAACAATCATTTAATAATATTTAATTACTGAACACTACACTGAATAATATTATACATTACTGAATAATACTATACAGAATAATATTATAATATTATAATAATATAAAACACTACACTGAATAACACTATAAAAATATCACAAACTGCCAAGATGCTCACCCTCTAATCAGCTGTTAATGGGTCTGCATTTGGGTTCCTCTGATTATAACCATGGATTATAACTACATACCCCACCATACTCTTTCCCCCTCACATCTCTGTTCCTTCACCACCTGCAGACAGACGGTTTGACATCGGTTTGCATCGCACTCCCAAAATTCTGAACAAAAGAGGAATGTAGGCACCATCTAGTGCTTTGTTACGCAAAGCTTGCAGGCCAAGCCTCCAGCGTGGGGAAATGTACCCGACCTCCCTGTCTCTAAATGTCTGCTCGGTTCCGCCAAAGAAAAGCAGGCGAGCCCTGCCAAGGCAGCCAATCGCAGCTGGCAGCCGGCACGCTCACCTGCCTCAGCACTTTCTCATATTTGTCATGTAGATTTTTCAAATCCATTTTTTATGTGTCTGTGGGAATTTATGCACACCAGGACCAAATTTGTTCACATTATATTTTTGACACACAGGTCATTAAAAAAATATATATAAAAAAAATAAGCCAGAGGCAGATGGACGTACTTTATAATGCATAGTGTACTGTTTTTGCTGATAGCAGGAAAAAATCATCAAAACTTCACAATGTACAAGAAATTTTCAATGCTTACATGTTTATTGTGCTCTTATTTTTAACCAGATCATCAAATAACAGTGATGAAGGGTGACAATGTGTACAGCTTTTCGGTGCCGCGTCACTCTCCATTGCTTAATCCTCGTGTTCCATAACTACTTGCTCTTCTAAACTGCCCGTAGCATGTGAACCTTTCAGGGTGGTGTACCCCTACCTTATGCCCTAGGCACAATAGGGGCATAGATACCCAAGCAGATTCAGGGGGCCCAATACTTGACAGGAGTCCTTGAATAGATAGAACTGGGCAGAAGAGGTAAAGGTGGCATTTGTTGGGGGGGGGGGGGATTTCTTGGCATGCTCCTCGCCGTAGGCAGGAAGCGACTAGACCCTCTACTGGATACGCAGCTGGAAGATGGACAGATGAATGGATGGAATTAGCCAGACCATTTTTGGGTGGTGGGAGGAGAATGGAGTACCTGAAGAAACCCGCATGAACATGGCAAGTGCAAAACCCTGAAGGTTTGCCGTGAGGTCAGAGCGCTACCCATCATACCACCAGCTCAGCCCCATTTAGCCATCTTTCACACAGCGCTACCCATCATAGCACCAGCTCAGCCCATTTAGCCATCTTTCACACAGTAGAGTTCTGAAGAAGAAAATCTCCAGAAGTATGTTTTCACTGGGCACGATCAGAGAAGCCACATTAAAAGTGGCTGATTGCATAACTTGGGAATTAACTTTCATCCCACTCTGATCCTGTTAATCTTCCACACTTAGTTTATGGTTTAGTCTCATGACACTCAATACAGCAGATGGAAATGAGCAAACACCATCTAACGCAAACAGAGGCCGGTACACTCCCTCCACAAACAAAACAGTGCTTCCTAGCACAGGCTTACGAAAAAAAAGACAAAAAAACCCAAAATGTGTCAAATGTGGCAAAACAAGCATTTTAAAATATTTAAATTTCCCAGTGAGGATTGTGGCTTTATATTATTATCCTAATTCAGAGAATTATAAGCTAAAATGTTATCAATTATTACATTATCAATGGGCCTAACAATGATGCTGCTTTGAAGATTGTAATAAAAATTGTCATAAATGGAATTCCAAGAAGTACAAATATGGGTCATATAGATAAATAATATATTTATTTAATAGCTATCATTAAGTAGTTAACTAACAATTTTATATGACTAAACATTTTGAACTCTAACTTTATAGTGGTTTTATTGATCCATAGAAAACATTTGTTTAATTTACGGTACTTTAAAAAAATATTTTAAATTCAAATTAACTATACAACGTCAATCATGCCAAAATGTATTATGAAAATGGATTGTTTAAATAAGGAAAAAAACTATTTTTGTTGTTTTTGTATGTGACAATTTAGAACCAGTTTTTTAAGTTATTGTCACAAGTTAAACATTATACTTGGCTTACTTTACAACGGTCACGTAACAGTCGTGTTTAACTTCAGGGAAACTGGCCATTGTACCCACCATGCAATTGGGGGAAAATGCGCTAACACGACGCGTCGTGACCAGAGATGCCGCGAGATAAATCGTGATTTGCAGAAACCAATCAGAGGCGCCGAGCCGGCAGCTCAGCCAATGAGATGCGAAGGAAACGTTGGGCCAACATGGCGGACGTTCAAACGGCGCCGGTAGCGTTCGGCGTTCGAGTTAAAGCTCTTAACGGCGCCTTTTAGTGGCGCAGCTCGGGGAGCCGTCGCCGGGCGGAACCGCCTTTCCGAACCATGCAGTGGCCGCTATGAGTGCGAGGAGCGAGCAGCGCGCCTCTCCGGCCCGGCCC
>JAODKN010000042.1:12904383-12927593 GCA_026774425.1 Petrocephalus zakoni
ATCCACAAGAATCTAACAGATCTACAGTAACCAAAACATCACCTGGAATTTAACATCGTATATTAATCGCTGGCAAAGATTGGAGCATTTTTACTGCCAGGCACAGTAATTGACAGTCTGCCGTCATGCTATCAGGTAAAGCCTTTTAAAAATGATATTGTCATGTTATATACTGCAGGCTGTCTGTCCTCCACCTTAAATCACGATTCGCCCTTTAAAGTGTGGGCCAAGCACTGTGATTTGCAGTATTAGTTGCGTAACTTCACAAAATAATTACTTTGCAGGCCTTTAGACTATGTACGGGGGCTTAAAATAAACAGTGATATGGCTGGCAAATGAGGCCTGAACGGGGAGGAGCTGTTTGGCTGGGGAAATTTACAGTGTGTCTCAATGTCATGGTCCAGGTTCAGCGGAGAAGCTCACCCCGCCAGCTGTCCGATTCCACCTGCGAACAAAAAACTCTGCTCTGACATTCGACCCTCGTGGATGATGAACCCCATACAAGGAGTGCTAATTGTCTCAGGCTAGTTCCCACAGCATAAACAGACATGCAAACAAAAAAAACTATTAGTATGTCTACTGCCACAACAGCTGCTACCAGTAATAAATGACGATTGTTAGCTTAGAATACGTTTGTTTTTATTATTACATTTGAAGTCACAGCATTTTCATTATTGCTGATTAGGTGAATTATATTGAGGTGAATTTTCTGGAAATTTTTTGTTTTATTTCATAATTTTCACTGAGAACGATTTTTTCTTAGCTAAATGTGTTAAATTACTTAAATTACCTTTTAACTTTATTTTTGTCTTTTCTTGAATTAATTACCTGACATGTCAAAAAAGTGAGATGCTGCTACCAAGATAAGCGTGGGTTTGTACGGCATTTTTGGATTTCAGTGTAGTCATTAGCAAGCAGACTGCCCTAAAAAGTGAAACCTCTATCACAGCCTTATCTCGTTAAACAACCCAAATGACTCCATGTTAGCAGACTAACTGTGATCCTGTGTAAGGCTCCGTGAAATGCGAGGTCTTCTCTCAATGCATCATAAAACTACCTTGAGACAGCAATGTAACTCTATGAAGGAATCCAAAGCAATTCTTTCAGCTTTTCCACTGGACAAGAAGCCTAAAACCAGTGTACTTCATTTCCAGTACAGCAGAGTCCCAGTTGGGTGCCCTTTCCAATGCTCGCTTCCATTCTGAAAAACATTATTCTGAAAACGGATACAAGGACGAGTCGGCAGTTCGAGCCCTGACGGGTTCCCCAGTGTGGACCCCTTGAGCAAGGGATTTCTCCTTTAAAATATCAAGCCCTACAAATCAGTAGAAATAACAATTCATCCTGCATAATCAGCTAAGCTCGTGCCGTCCCGAATTCCGGCGATGGCCCGGGAAATTGTCGCATTGTCGGAGCGCCAGGTGAGCCCGGAGCCAGCATCAGCTCATCCTGCTCATCCGATGGGAATTCCAGATGCCCCGAGGGGATGCCGGGAGTCATCGGTGCACGCAGTTCTCTCTTCGCGACAGCACATTGCACGGCCTTCGCATGAATCTGAGATGTACCGTGCATTTGCCTGATATTATGCTCAGTGTACCAATGAATTGTTTCCTTCCAACAAAGAGGCATATCAGCTGATGGGCCTGGCTGAGTAAAGATTTAGTGAATGAGTTTTGGAGTACAGCTAATTACAGAGCCAGCTAAATCTCTCAGTAATGGCTTCTAGCCCTGAGTATTCTGACTGGCCTGGACCTGTATTGGAATTTTGCACACTTTGTCCAAAATATTGTATTTTGTATACTCACCTACCTAGCCTTACACTTTGTTATTGCTGTATTGTTGTTTTTTGTCTTATTGTTTTATTTTTTATATTTAGTATTTTTCATTACATTTTTACATCTATTTTTAGATGTAGCTATTATAATATATACGTCATTCCCTAATTTTATGGAGCACAATCTGCAAACCAGCCCTACCAAGCATATTACCCTCAAGTTTAAAGCTTGTTTTTGTGTGCAGGTTTTAAGCATTCTGTGCATTTTTGCCAAATTTCTGTAGTGCTCATTTAGATTAGTACAGTTTTGTCCAGTGTCTAACACAGGTAACAGCTCTGCCCAAAAAGGCAACCGTTATTGCTAACGCATGCTGATGTGCGATAGGGGTGTGCATCTGATCACACCATGACTTTCTTCTGTAAGAAAGCTACCAAAGGAAGGTCATTGATAGTCAGTGCCGACACACCACAAGGAAATGTGTCCTCTGCATTTAACCCATGTGACACTGTGACACAGCAGGGGGCAGCCGTGCGAGCAGTGCTTGGGCACGGGACCTTTCTCAGGGTTCCTTAGCGGTACTTGTGGGTCAGGGACTCAAACCAGTGGTCCTTTGATTGCACAGTTGTGTCCCTAACCACTACCCCGCCTGCCTGCCTGCCCCATGGATTAATGGATAACTTGTTAAATGGATGTTAAATGGATAACTTGTTGTAAGGTGTGCTAACATCTTTGGGTAAAATTAAGGCTGCTGGGTATTTTGCTATAATCAGAACCTTTACTGACACACCAACCATGGAAATAATCAGGTTGCATTACATTACCACACTATAAAAGCACCCAAGTGTGATAAACATTGTCCAGACATTGTCATGTTTGGTTTCCTTTAGCAACACGCTTGTAACATTTAGGATGCACATGGAAGCAATCAGACGTGCCCTCAGATGCACACTATTGTTCGCTAAGGTACTGCCTCTGTGGGATTTTTGGTGGGAAACAGAGCGCTGGCTTGCCCGTGGCCAGGACCCAGGTAGAGCGGTAAACAAAGGCGTTATTTATTTGAAGCCGGGCGGCGACTTCACTCGGGCGGCCGGCCTCAGCGGACAGGCAGATGGCTCTGAGGATTAGGGTTCGCCTGACCGCTGGAATCCAGCGCTGACAGACCTGCCTTATTAACCGTAGAACACGGGCACGTCTGGCTCAGTGTCATCATAGGCCATGCTCGCCGAAGGCCCCAGGCGGGTGAATGGGCCGACTGTAGCGTCAGGTTGGGGCGCTGGGCGTGGGGGACCTGTCTCATTTGACGGACTTGTATCTTATTCCACGGAACAAAGCAGCAGGAAGAAGAGCAGCCCTGATTGTTCTTTCATTCCTGCTCATCGGCCAGGGTCAGGTAAAGTCATGGGCCTTTCCTTCCAGGGCAGCCATAATGTAACATGAGCCCCCGGTCCAACTCGCCCCCGTCAATCCCATATATATGAGTCGACACTACAGGCCCTGCTTTGTTTAACCTCGCTGTAATTATCAGTTCCAATATCGGCCCAATATGGCCCCTAACTTGCCCGTCATCTCCATTTGCATCTGGTGAGCAGATTACGTCGCGACCTTTTACCCGGAGTAAGAAATACTGGCATAGAGGTATCTCTGATTCCCGTTCTGGGGGAATCTCGGTGAGTCTGGCGCGATCCGATCGACGCCCGCACATTCCCCTTTACAAGTACGAGTAGAAGGAGGGAAAATTTAGCTCGGCTGAAAGGAGCAGGGTGTCGCTTTTATTTTACTTTTAACAATGAAATAAAGTTATATTTCATGTAAAAATCTGGTTAAATTGTGAATATTATTATTATTATTATTGATCATATGATTATTGTTATATAATTCATGATATAGTAATGATACATTTTAATAATAACGACAATAATAGTAATTGAGTAATAATTAATAATATTTATTAATAAGGGTATTTAAAGGTACCCCTTTCAGTTTATTGCTGAATGTTCAAGTTAAACTTTAATTATTTCTTGTGACGTCCCGATTTCTCATTTCCAAAGAAAATTCTTGACTAGTAAAAATGTGGAAAGCACACAGACGCCTAATGCCGACTGCTTCTGAAAGGAATGCACCAAAAAAGGGAGGGAGGGTGCGATCCAAAATGTATATTTACCATTAAGAAAGAAATGTGAGACGACACCCTCAGCCCTCGGCACACTTTGCATATCAAGCCGCAGTTAATCGGATGTAAACAAATGGGTCGGGCTCTGCAGGTGCCAGCTGCCCGTCTCTGCCTTTCAGCACCTTCCGCCACTGTTACTCCTGTTACCCGACGGGTCTCCGCGCGCCTCGCACGCCGTAAGCTGATACGCCGGGCGCGGCGACATCAAAGGTCTCATCCCCGGAGATCGGCGCGCGGCACCGTAAATAGACACGCGCTGCAGCGATAAAGGCTTCCCGATTATTCGTCACTGAAGGCGAAGGTCACTGAGGCTTTTTTTGGAGGCGTGTCCTTGCGGGCGCGTGAGTGCGCACATCTGCGTCCGAACACGCAGGGGGAAGAAAAGAGCAGCTCGGATGAGGCGATTTGTTAAGCTATCAGTAGCCGGTGGCCACGTTGCTTCGCTTAAGTCCGGGACGTCGGAGCAGCGAGAATGTCTCAGCATACTAGACCTGACATGCTTAAAGCATCACAGCTAATCACCCCTCCAGGTCGAGTCTGGATGGCATTCCTCGTAGTGGAAACACGGAGCTTCAGGATTATCACATGTACATCCCCTTTCTGCCTTCCTGAAAAAAAAGCATTTTTTTAATTATGGGAATGTAGTTCCGATGATTAATTATGGTCTCAGTCAGGGCATGTTTGTACAGGCACACAGAACTACAGAATTCATAAATATGGCTTTTATGAATATGGCCTAAATTACTAATACCGTACTTTACAAAACGAGAGCAGACATAGTTTCTTTTTTTCCTTGCCCTGCCTTGCTCCCCCCACACTTTTTGTCATCCTAATCATTTTTGTTATAAGAAACCACATCATAGCTACACCACGCAATCAGCTAGTCACATGGTGTCTTATTTTCTGTGAATTATCTTCAAGAAACGCCTCACGACCCATCTGTTCCAGAAGCCTCGACTACCCAGATACCATCTACAATCTTCCCTGAATGATCTCAGCATTACATGTTGCCTGTGGATTAGAATAGCGGTCTTGTTAAGTTCCTGCTATGTCTGCAAGCTGCTGTCTAGCTCCCACTCCAGTAGGGTTACGCTTGTACCTCGTGAGTTCAGTGGATGCTCAGCCTAGCAGCACTTACGCCCTAGTCGACTCCTCGCCAGTGTGTATGTTTGCAATGTGCTACTTGCCTCTCCAGCATGTCGCTTTGCACAAAAGAGACTGCAAAATGAAATAAACGTAAAATGTCAATGAATCACCGAATCACAGAGTCCTCCGTAACGTGCGCTCTCCGCTGAAGATCACAGTGAGACTGAATGAAGGGACCTGGAGGGTTACACCAAGTAAAACCCAAGCGTGCCTTATAGCTTTAAAGGATTTCTGCTCTAAAGCCCCTGGAATGGTGCCCGGTACACCCCTTGTCACTGCAGGGCAGGGACCATTAGCTAGAAAAACTCATTTGCAATGCTGTACGCCAAATTCAACTCGCCACTTTTATCGCAGAGCCCTTATCTGTCCCTAAATCACCGCACTGAGCGTGTGTGCGGAAACGAAAGAGGCGGGTTTATCGAAGACAGCGCAACACATGTTTCCACTCGAGGACAAGCAGAAGTTGTCCCCCCCCCACATTAATTTTTTTTTTACTTTGGAGGTTAGATTGTTTGGAATGAAATGCCTAAGTATACTATAATGTGTAATAAGCTGCACACGCAGCCAAAACACATTCCCAGACAGAGTAAACACAAGTGCTGCTTACGGGTCCCAGGGCCAGTGCCGTCGGCCATTACAGAGACTGGGTCCCGATGACAGCTTTCTCCGTCGCCTTCCCTGACTACGGAGTGCACCGCTGCATTTCGGGGACCCCGGCAGAGGCTCCACCAATGGGGGTTTCCAGTTTCTGGTGGCCTGTCTCATCGGGCCCGTCCATTTGCCCCTTACTGCCTGTACCGTTTCATAGCAATGTGTCTCAGGGTTCATCCAGCGCCCCCTGCAGGGAGAGGGCGAGGAAGCTGATCTACACGCCAATGGCCCGGCGTCAGACTGGGCTTCTCATGGTGGGGGATGGGGGTGAGTGCTCATTCTGATTGGCTGGTAATATACCTCCAGCACAGCCACTTCACAGATCTCATGTCCTTTCCGGTTTGAGATCAGAATTCTTGTCGCAATGAATGGATCAGTTAAATCATTTATGCATATAGTGTTCTACATTAGTCTAATTTGTTAGCCTGTCTTCATAAACCTTGAAAAGTCACGGCCGAATCTGCTGCTACTACAGGCAAAATCACAGGTCCTAGCAGGGGAAACAGGAAACGCGGATAACGGTATCGCTCTGGCCATTTTAAGTGGCTCTCCTTTAAAGCCAGCTGTGAGGCACTATTTTTACTTTCCGGACACACGCTAGCCTCTCCTTCACAGGCAGACATCACATGCCATCCAGATGGGCAGCTGACAAACTCATCATCTAAATAACTTCCGGCCACCTGTTCCAGGGGTACCTACTGCGAGAATTAACCCATTACGCCCTCAGCTACATTCACTTTAATGCTGCCTGCCAGAACATTTATTTGAAACTAGTGTTATCTCGGTTTGTAAAATATTCTTGATCCCAGATCATTTTGTTTGGGGCTTTTAATCGCAAAAATTACCCCAAAACGGCATCTTTATTAAGAATTTTCTGCTTTAATGAAAAATATACTTAAAAAAATACAATGAATCCTCTTTTTTATTTAAACAATTGAGCTGTTCTAAATTCTTGATGAGTGATTATTTTGAATATCACTTTCCTTAAAACTTTTCTTCTGAAGCTCAGCTCCCACATGGCAACCTTCATCATACCCAGAAGTACAGTATATCCGTATGTAGCACATTACAAATTCATCACTGTTTTGCAAGCTGTCCAAAAGCAGCCAGTGAGTTCTCTGCACTTTTCTCTGGACTGTCTGAAAGGTCACACAACTCCTCTCAGAGGAAAATTACATGTAGCATTAGCAAGACACGTGGTATATTTTATTTTGGGCACGTCACAGAATGCATCCTATGAATGCCTGCTGTGTTTCTTCCAAATATATACAAGCCAACCTCCAAACATCCTAGGCCCTCAGGCACCCCCGGAAGCTCACGACAGCAGCAAATAAGCTAATAAATAAGGCTTCCAAAAGCAGTGGTCACTATTCATTAAAGGGGCGGCCGACAGTGTAAATATGTAGCCTTAGTGGCTGCATGACCCTCTGTCATCCACCTGCTTGTTCTGACAGTGCTGCTCTGGCAGGTGGCTCATTAACCATTACTCTGCTTTAAATCAGCCAATCACCTCGCTCCATTTCTGCAGTAATACTCAGGGTTCCTCCTCGACTGAGAAGGGAACCACTTCTGTGGCTCCGCACTCCCCCGCTTTCCTTTTGTCCAAGTCACAAAGTCTGCAGACTAAGGGCCCTTGTCGGCTCTACCGCAGCATCTAATGTCCATTCTGTGACAAAAAACGGGAGCTCATTGTCATGCAAATGGGCCTGAGAGGCTGCATTCGCTCCCTTTGATATTCGGGGGCGAACTGGGGGCTAGGAAACGTGAGATGGACTTGAACATCTAACAGAGGGCAGGAGGCGGTTGTAGTGCAGTGTTGTTTTTTGTGGGATAGGAATTCGGCGCAGAGCCAGCGCCTGCATCCTGATACAATAAGCACATGATTGGTTGTAATTAATGTGAATGTTGTCAACAATATTTCAATATTGAGAATCTAAATAGTAGTGCTAACAACGATAACAAGAAAATAGACCCCATAACCCTGCCATGTAAGCATATAGGTGGTACATCATTCTCATAATCCAGTAGGTTGTGAGTTCAACCTTCCTGTGGGCTGAGCTGGCCTTTTGTTAATAGCTGTTTAGTGGTTATCACTCAAGGTTCCCAGCTCCAAACCTGACAGAAATGTGAATGTGGCTTTTTGTAGCTCAGGAGGTGAGTCTTCTCTGGCTGCAACCAGAAGGTCATCAGTCTGAGTCCTCAGGTCGGCAAAACAGTCATACTGACCCCAAAAAAAAGTCCCAGATAATGGCCGAGCCTGCATCAGATCCCAAGTTTTACTCTCACCTGTATATAGCATGTATGTATTTCTCAAAAGAGAGCAAGATAGGATATGCAAAAACTAAAGAATCCCCTGTAGTTGTACTAATGGCAAATAACCTTGCATTTGGGCTACAATTAAGCTGCTAAAACTTTGAATATCAGCTAGTTTGTGTTTGAGGCAAACAAACCAAATAAAGTATATAAGATGCACGTAGCTTTTTCTAGTACAAATTGCTCTCCATATTTTATAAGGGTCTGTTATTTTTAGCCTTTCATAAATTATCTAGCATTTGTGGTTTGTAACAGCCTAATGATATAATTGTTCAGAGAAAAAGTCACTTGAATATTCCTCTGGAGCCCTCAGATCTCAGATCTATGATTAAGGACTGCATAGTCTGTAGTCTGTAGGACAGCATAATTATATAAAAAACCAAACTATAGCAGAAGTTCAACTGAGACTGTTTGAAAAATACATATCCAAGATACACTAGAGGAAACAGCGAGACATTACAGCACTTCAAAAGTACGCATTGTTAATGGGATTTGAAAAATAAATTTATATACATTTTTCTGTGTATATATTGTACATATATACAAAATTGGTTGATTTTTTTATCTCATCAGTTAATGCCTGACCCATTCATAATTGGATACTCCTAACTCCTAAAGAGCTTCTTAGCAGCTGCTATAGGCTACAGTCATGCACTGCATAACGTTGTTTTGGTCACAGCACATAAACGACAGCGGTCCCAAAAAATTATACCGTAATAGAGCTGAAAAATTCCTATGGCCTCGTGACGTCCATAGTTTGCAGCAATTCCTTACGTGTTTGCAGCGATGATGCATAAAACCTACTGCGCTGCCAGTGGTATAAGAGAACAGCACATAGAATTATGCACGTTACACTATACAATGGTCGCACAACGATAAAATCACCTAGCGGTGAATTTCTGAGAATGCATCCCTGTCATTAAGTGAAACATGACTGTAATGCATTGGCGCTTTGGATATCCCTCTGGGTGTGAACATATTGAGAAGAGATGGACACAACTATTGAGCAAGATCAAAGTAGCTAAAGAACTGACCCCAGTGTACTCTGGGGAGCAGGAAGTGGAAGAGTGGCCAGGAACATGCTCAGTGGAGCTTGAGGAACTATCGGGGAAGAATATGGAAGGCCTGAATTACCATGAAGGCCTGAGTTACCATGAAGGCCTGAGTTACCATGAAGGCAGCCATCATGATCACAGAGGCGACAATCAATGCTCGCTAAGTTTGACACACAACTATACGCAGTGACCAGAATAAATAAAGCAGACTGATGAAATGGGTTCGCTGGCAGAATGCGCCGAGAATCAAAAGGGCTACAGGGTGTCATTTGGATCAGAAAGGCACTGCTGCTTTACATATTGCCCATTGGACACAACAGGTAGGCAATGGATGTGCGGGGCTTCAGTTTTGCTGCTCAGGATTCACGCAATTCTTCACTAAAATATAGAAAATGACTCGTAAATCAAAGGGCAAAACAGACCATAGATTTCAACACAAATTGCCGCTAAAACGGTTCTCAAGTGAAGTGAATGGATGAGGTCTTGTCATGAAACACTTTTGACTGTAAAAAGTAGCAACTTCCTGTTACAGGTTAAGTGGCAACTGCTAGATGTACTTTACGATTGCTACAATAAAAAGCCTTCTCTCTTAATTCAGAGTTAAATTAACAGTAACTAGAAATAAAATCTAACGACTGCACTGGCCTGATGCACAGATATTGGCAAGTCTGAGGGTGTCGACACGTGTGGACAAACACTCACACACCTACGCACGCTTTCAGCCATTTAGTCATCAGCTTTCCTAGCTGCCCATTCTAGGGCTAAGGCAGGAAACTACAGGAGATGTTTAAACAGGAACATGCGAGCTGTACATACGGCACACAAGCTGCAGTCGCATGAGAGCCATAGCACTTCCCCAAAAGATACAGTACAGGCTTATCGCAGTTACTCATGTAGATTTAACGAATGTTAATCTCTAAGGACAGTCATGCAAATTAACTGAGAATTCACCCACCAGCACGGATACCAACAGCTTTTCAAAAAAAAGACTGGCAAACGCTACAAATCTGCATAATGTACAGCGTTCCGAAAATGAACGGTATGACTCGCCTGCTTGAAAATCAATTAAAATTAGCTTTGTGTTTTTTTTTTCCTCTGCAAAGCTTTTTAATCTGCCTGTGACGCTTATCAGCAAATGCTATCTAAATAGCTCCCTTTCATTGATTTATAGGAAATTTGAACACAGTGAGCTGATTGGTTTTCCATCTGACTGCAGCCATGACTCAGACAGCATCGGAAAGGCCGCGGTTACCGTGCCAAATTGAGCTGTTTTAAAAGCTGGACATGTGCAGTTTTAGTCCCGTCTGCCTTAACTTTCCAGGTCGTAATCTGCACTCTTTTATTTTAGCTTTCTTTATGGGCTATTTTCTGTTATGTTAACAATCAAATTTAGCAGGTTTTTCTTTTTTTCTGTCAGAAAAAGCAGTTACTTACGACCATTTGTGCTGCTCTGTGGGTTTGGGGTTTGTGCTTGTGTCCATGAGGTTGAGGGTTTGAATCCTGCAGCTAGGCAAGTATCCATATTACTATAGGGGTCCTTGAGCAAAGTCTAACGGCATGTACATTTTGTCAGAAACTTTTAGTTTAGTATCAGCACTTATTGCAGAGGGAGATTTGTAATAATTTCAGGTACCAAAAAAAATTATTCATAAATGTAATTGATAGATATATATTTTTTTCTGATAGGTCTGAGAAATGAATTGGCTACCGTATCTATTTTGATGATTCTTACTATAAATTAATTTATTAGATAATAAATATATTTATTAATTCTTATATCTTTTTTTATTCATCCATTCATCCATAAACCCCAACTCAGTGCACAGAGTATGGAACACCCAGGACAGGAGATATTTGGTAATTATTTACGTACGATAACATGCAAGTCTTGCCTAAGCCCACACTTTTGCTACATAATTAGGCATCACTGTGAGTTACTCTGTCCATTACAGTAAGCTGGCAAGCTGAATCCAGCCAGAAAACAATGTAGACAGATCATGAATTATGAAGACAAAGACAGAGGTAGGTAATTCAGATCCAAAGCGTAAAAATCCAGACCGGGATTTTGTTTCAACCAGCCAGTTGCGTATTAAGAGTCTCAGTCACAGAGTGCTCAAAAAGTTGGTTGAAACAAAATCTTGGTCTGGATTTTTACTCTTTGGACCTGAATTACCCACCTCTGCACAAAGGTAATGTTAACAAGCTCCTTGGCAAAGAGGGCCTTTCTGTCTCTGTCCTTTGTCAGGCTCCACTACTGCTGTTCCGATTGAAGTGGAAGAGCATCAGATTTTTAAAACCATGTCCCAAAACGTACATTATTTAGTCTGTATAATATTTCATTTTATAGTTGGAAAAACTCTACCAAATGTTGTAGAGCTGACTTTAGGTTATAGCAGGTAATACTGGACAAGCCGGAGGGGATGCAGCTTCCTCGGGCCCTGATATGTGTCAGCGTCCCAGCCATGAGCTCCCTTGCAGACCCCACTGAACACATCGTCCTTTCTGCAGTCTGTGTTGGATTTGATCAGTGGTGGAGTTGCTGAGTGCTGCAGTGTCTTGCTGCCCCCTGCAGGCCAGAGATGTTGCCACAGGCCCCGATGTGAGGCCACTCTAAGGGACATTCCAGATGTGTTGTGACTCGTGCAGGCTGCGAAGAATTTGGGCATCATCAGAGTAGATGACTGCCAAGTTCACTTCAATGAGAGCTGTAAGTTAGCGCCTTGCTGCTGCTGAAGAGGAAACCTCAGGACTGATCAGGCGAGTCTTTTATGGGTCTTTTTCAGAGCACGAATATGTCCACAGATGATTCTTTTGAAGGAAAATTGTTTATTTAATAAGCAAATAATTCCTCAGAAATGTTTTGAATATTTTGCATGGCTTCTAATATGTTAAAATATTTTGCATAAATACTCCAAATTCAAACATTCACATTTTCGCACATTCCCAAAAATAACCCCTCAGCCTGAAGTGACACAGGAACACTCAGCCTGTAATTAGACATTAATTGGAGGGCAGGGAGTAATTATTTTTCATTTAGTCATTTCCTAACAACACTGTAACACCAAAGAGTCTGCGGGGAGAAAATGGCAGGCAGTGCTATTTAAACATATAAACAAAGGGCTCCGTTGATAGACGTGAGCAGCATGGAAACATGTAGCAAGCCAGTTTTAAACATTAAAAATACCCCTTGAACCTGTGAAATATGCATCAGAGAGAAGCTGACAGATTCCCAGAATCCGGGCCCTGAAACACAGGCCCTGGTAGCCTTAACCACAGGAACCCATCTTCCTGGCAAATTAGCGAATTATGAGTTTAATGTCTGCGGATTACATTACTGAGAGGATTACCACAAAATGTTTTCCTGATTCCACTTTTTATTGGGTATTTATCTACTATGTTACACATTTTTTCGTATCAAGTGAGTGCCTGTTGAGGTCTCTTGGCTCCAAGGATACTAGCTGAACACAATATTTCAGCTGAATTATCAGTCTTTGTTTTCTGCTTGTGACTTGATTGTATATTTTTATTTTTCGAAAGGGGGCTATAGGACGGGGGCAACCATATGGGATGGTTGTAATAATGACACGAAATTGCGTGCGACAGAAGAGCGCCCTCTGGGGGGCACTGGGGTGCCCGTTGCCAAGTCTCTCATGCTTTTAGCGGAAATGGCTTTTCGGAACCTGATGAGTGTCAAAGGAGCCATAGTCTCTGCACCTCAGAACCCAGGCCGCTATCGCACCCGCGCTATATCAGGGTTCGGTTTCACCTGAGCCACACATGGCACGGAGCCAGGATGTCGTTCCCATGGTGGGCTCCCAGCTGTTGCACCTGAGTGTGGTCTCGTTAGCCTAACTGCTCTCAGGCGCTAACGATTTACACTACTTACACCCCACCGCAGCCCCAGAATGCGAAGTGCCACTGCTCTCGAGTGGCTGCTTCTACGTGTTTACGAAGCTGTTATGCTTGATGAGAGAATCCGAGCTGTTAACGTGGCCCGGCCTCTTATGGCATCATGCACAGAATTGAGTACCAGTGCATTTAGCGATTTTTGTCTGTAGCACCTCTGCTGGTCTCCTGTCCTGGATGCTCCCCTGCCCTGTGCTGGATGCAGTGCCAGTCAGAGCCTATGTGGAGCCATAGCTAAGCTTCACTGCAATGGCTAACTCCCATCCCCCACCAGCACCGCCATCACATAGCCTTTCTCTCAAAGGGCCCGAGTAGTTCTGGGGCCGAAAGGACCATGCTCCCTAAATCGGCAGGCTAAGTCTACACCCCTCTGAAGATGGTACCCGGCATTATGTAACGTTCCACACCTGTACACCTACTCCTGGATTCACAGCAAATAACTGAAAACTCTAATTATAAAAAGTACAGATTAATACACAAATGTAATCGATAAACACACACACACATATATATATATATAGTCCATTATTCTTGTGTCTTTCTGAAGTACTATCCCCCATGCGCCTACTTGTTGCCTGAGGCTTTTATTCAGGGATGGATAATCCCAGTCAGGGATGCCTGACTTTCCCACACCATTGGCTGATTAATAACGGAGTGTAATGAGTGCACTGGTTCGTGGCGAAGGGGGGGCACTTTATGATCTTAAATTCCCCTAACTATGCAGCTGGACCATGCCAGCGCTAATTGTTCCCCGACTGCTACTGGAGAAGCTGAGCCAAGAAGCTAAACCGGCTGAAAGCCTTTCTGTGTGCCTTCGGATTTAACGGGCGGGAGACGGCAAGCGTATGCTAGCTGAGGTACTGGCTGGGGTACTGGCTCCATAAAGCCCAGTTTACACGGCTTTCCAGGTTCTGATTAAGAGCTAGCGGTGTGGAATTCAAAGCACGGGAGAAAACAGAGACATGGAGCTGGAAATTAGGATTACTGAGAAGTCACACAGCGATTAGCCTTGCCTCATCATGATTGTTCCCGTAGCTTAATGGCTCTGCTCAATTGCGAGTTAATTATCAAAAAGCCAATTCACATATTTTCCGTGTTACGCTCGCGCTCTGTAGTGCTCTAGACCCAGAATATGAATTAGAGTCGAAAAGGGAACCTACTAATATCCTGGCCCATCGAGCAAACATGGCTCTTCACTTCATTCATATCTAAGTCACTGGATTTTATATTCTCTTTGAAACAGTCCGGGCAGCTTTCATCCAATTTTATATTCAAACAAAGCAAATTCAGCCTTTCCTCCAGGCCAAAACCCAAAGCACTTAAAAGACACACAGTTTAGTATGAGAAAAAGCCTCTCTCAGCGTGTGTGTGTGTGTGAATACCCCCCCCTCCCCCACGTAAACTGCTAATCATCTGTAGAAATATTATGAGAATATTAATATGAGAAATAAGGCCTGTAAAAGATGCAGTGAGACGCATGCATTGGACGGAGGTGCCTGTTGAAAGCAGGATGGTGCCTCACTTTTACAGGAATATAGAGGAATATTCACTGCAGCCAATCCTGAACGTATGTATCCCGGGTAACGTTACTTAAAGCGTATTATGCTGTTAATGAACAGGCAGGGCCCAAAAGCAGCGAGGATGGAAAGCAGCATGTTTTACACGTCCTCTAGGAGTCCAAAATCCTGCTCCAGTATGCCAAAACAAATCTGTTTAATGCCGATTTAATCTGAATCAAACTTACTGATAAAATCTGGATTTAAATCTTTACATTTATCGTAATTTGAGAGAAAATGAAGACATATTTTAGATTCCTTACATTGATCTTTAACCCTTTGTGCTGGTGAGCACCCACATGGGGACCGTAAGCCTGTCCACAGGCAGTGTAGAGCACCAGGCGGAGGTGCCAGTTCATCCAAGATTTCCAATCACAAACTCTTCTCTTGGTGCATTAATATAAGGCAATGAGACATCTCAGGCGCGTTAGCCAATTGGACGGCGACCTGGTATTTTGCATTCCATTACTCCGACACCCAGTAGAACACCCCTGTTTATTTATAGTTAAAGGCAGGTAGATCATAGAAGCCTACAGTGATCCTAGCTTCTCCGCTGGGGCAGAGTGAAGATCAGTCGTGAGGCTAGACACATGTTTCCTTTGCAAACAAAAGAACATGGCTTGTGGGAGGCAGAGGGTTGGTACCCCACACTGGCTGACATGGCTTGTGGGAGGCAGAGGGTTGGTACCCCACACTGGCTGACATGGCTTGTGGGAGGCAGAGGGCTGGTACCCCACACTGGCTGACATGGCTTGTGGGAGGCAGAGGGTTGGTACCCCACACTGGCTGTTTACACCTACACACAGCTAAACCAAAAGGAAACTTTGGCAGCAAGATCACTGAGCCATTTATGACTAAATTATTTGACTGCTGGGATCACGACTAGGTGTTTGGTTAAAAAAAAAAAAAGACATTTTAAAGAGTGTCTTACACCCCCTTGGATTTAACAGGCTTCTTGTTGGCTTTTTTTATGTGGCAAAATATTGGTAAGAGATGGAAAACTCGTGATTAAAAAACAAAAATATGCTGGAGACTTTCCAGATTTCCACAAGGTGAACCTCGTTAAATGTAGAGAAGCCTATAATCATTAAAACTCCATTAGGAAGCGTGCAATTTTGTGGAACTAAATAGCTGACAGTAATCATAAGCAGATGATGCCAGCCGGGAATGCGGGGAAATTGTAGCGATCAGCAAAGAATCCATCACTAGCTAAGGTGGCTTTTCCAGGTGTTGCTTTTTCATTCTTGCTGGTTTCATTTTCCTCTATTTACACAGATTGATACGGATGAAAGACAAATGGCGAATAATCGGCCTAAGGAGCCACTTTTCTGTTCCTGCACCCCCAAGATTACATAAAGCACGGAGAAAAGGAGCCCTCTGTATAGGTACTGAGTGAGCAGTGCGTTTCCTAGGGGACACAGAGTAAAAGCCGCCCGAGGTTTGTAACGCTGGCATCAGTTACCTCAGGAGGGTACAGGCCTGAAATCTGTGGCTTTGCTGTGATTTTAAAAAACGTTTTTTTTTTCCTGGATATTAGGAACCTATAGCCACAACCTCTTGACAGAATCACATTTACATGCACATTCAGGAATAATGTGAATCTGGGCTTTTATATTAAGCTTCTTTTTTATATATTTTAGTAGTTATTCGGTCAGAAATCAACATAAAAACATAAAGGAAAAATGTGGGTTTTTGTGATTAAGCCTAAGTCAATGTGAATATCGCACATGACTTTACAATTTAAAACAGATATTGTAATATCATAATTAGGGAGTAAACATCGTAAGTTATGGCTTCTAATATGTTATTAAGCTTAAGCATTAACATCGTGTTATGCGTTCTCTCGTTTTTCTCTGTCTCGATGTAATAACGTATGACTTCTCACACGTGACTTTTGCTAATGTTCCTCAAACAGCCTTTATGAAATACAGATTTTCCCTGCCTCATAAAGCGAATGTAAGGTCCAGAGCTACAGGGCCCATGTCTCGCTCGCGTTAAAAGGCGGCCAGTAGCAGGTTTATTACGTGTAAAATGTCATTATACATCTGCAGAGCTATTTATTCTCACGGACTTCTGTTGATCCTGTAGCGACTCTTATAGCTACAGATTGGCATGAAGCTGAAGGGTTTTTTTTCAGATTTTTGTTCAGATTTTTGTGGTTAGCTGAGACTTGTCGGTGCCTCTGGTCTCTACGTCAATCATCACAGTGTCTTCCCAGACTCTGGAGGCATTACAAATATGCGCTTCTTGCATTTTCTACATTTCCCGCTTTGATGTCCCGTACTCCGTTCGTGCGTGATGGACTTATGCATTTTACCAGCGTCACGCTCATTATTTTGTGGAGCGATGAAGTAAAAATACCTTTTTCATATGGAAGACTGTAATGGCCACGGTGACATAGCTTTGCGGTCCCAAGGCCAAGCCTTAGGAAACTGACATCACAAAGTTATCATCACATGGAATGCCTGATATTTGGTCAGTGTGCAGTTCACCTGGATAAACACGTGGGTGAACGCCTGAAAGCAAAACCAGGAAGGGGGTCCCGCTGCCCCCCCAAAGCAAACCTCCCATGCAAACCCACAGATTCCAATGAGCAATATTGTGGTGTTCCTTCTACAGCAGACCCAGGTATAGCTAAGTCCGAGGTGTGGCAGCACGTCGAGAAGCTGGAGCATTATTGACAGAAATGCATAATTTGTTCTGCCACATTCTCCGTGGTTCACTACAAGGTGCGATCTGTCACATTTGGGTATATTTTTCTCCATCCTGTTCTGCATCGTAACATTTGTCTGCACTTAGCGTACCCATCAGCACTCAAAGATTTACATTCTTCATCCAGCTAACGGCTCTGACCCGTACTGTAAGCCCATCATAACCAACAATCATTTCCCATCTCCGCAACGCCGATCCCGCCCAGCCTCCCCCTGCTGGCACCATATGGGCACTACAGCTATTAACAGGTCACATAAAATCCTTTCTATTGAGGCAAAGAATATTTAATCTCCCTAATTAGGACCAGCATTGATTTTCAGCGGTTTTAGCACTTATTCCCAGGGTTTTTGGTTGGTTTCAATCCCAAGGGAGGCTTACTCTTTGTGTCCTTCAGGTAGTACTTAACCTGAATTAACTAAATCTCCAGTTATATACTTAATGTTGTAAACTTACTCTTATATAAGATTCTCTCAGTTAGAGTCTCAAGTGATGGCCACTCCAGCTGAAGACATTATTTAATTCCATAATTAAAAGTACCACCTGTGCAGTACACCATGCTTTCTATTGGCTGGTTGTTTTCCCGGTGTGGGTCTATTGTACTGGATTTATGCTTTTGAAGCTTCTGGATAACAGAACCCCCCCCCCCAGTGGTCTACCAGTAACACTTCACATAAGGGTACCGTATAACAGCTACACAACACCAACATAAGCCCTTCATGACAGCCAACAAAACTTCTTGTAACCATTTATAAAGGTTCGTCGCAACTTGGTTGTAATAAATGCTGACATAGGGAACTTGACACAGGAGTTCCCCAAATCTGCATGTATCTCAACACTCAGCGTTGCTAGGAGCTGCTACATGCAGTGTTATCGTAACGACGTTTCCACGCGGACCTCTCCTACATTCACTCACTCGTTTGCCTCGTTCCTGAGGAATCACCCGGCCCTGTCGTTAAGGCCGTTCCGGTGCGCCGATCTGCCAGGGTGTCCGATGGCACGTTTCCACCCAAAACGAGAACACAGGGCTCTCCTGAGTTTACGTGCCGCCAGGTTCCAGAATTTCCTTGCCTTTCTCCTTTAGTTTCCTTTCTGTTTTTTTACACTGTGTTTAAATTTGGCTCTTTTGCTTCAGGTTTGCGGGAAACCCGATCGGCCCGGCCCTCCCTGCTTTCCTGTGTGTTCCTGCAGTCCCGTCGCCTACGCGAGACGTTCAGACTGAAGACGAATGGACTGTAAGTAATGGATTAAGCTCAGCCATTAATAATGAAGGGCGATATATTCAAAAACAGAGAAGAAGTACTCCAGGCCGTTACCTGACCTTTCCTAGTAACGGTTTCCCATATCTAGCCCCCTGGTGGTCTCGCTGTGAGAAGGGCTGGCAGCGGACTGCGTTGCGTAAACCGACTCCCCATTTCTCCCAGGCCTCATGTCGAGATGGGAAATCAAAGCAGCAGATCCCCGCTGCAGTGAGCATCGCCATGCCGACGGGCCGAGCGTCCCATTAAAATGTGATGCTCGCAAACTATTCCCAAATCAAAGCCCCTGGGAATTTTCCGCCGTCTTGTGCCCGTGGTTTTCGAGGCTTGTTTGGTGACGAGATTGAAAGCGTTGATTTTACGTGTACAATAAGTGGGCAGTAATTCTACTAGGGTCTAAAAGCTGTTACCTGATATTTCGTTAGGTTGGTGCTAAGCAGGGTAAACCAGGAGACCCCTGTGTGGACCCCCTGGTTAGGCTATTGAAGTATTAATGTCCCGTATTGCATTTTTTTCCCAATTTTACATATCTGGCTGAAATTTACAATGGGTTTAGTTTCTTATACGGAATATAAATATTCATTCATTATTTAAATAATACTAATGTCTGAATACTCATTTAAAATAACCATATATCGGAAATATCTCAGAAAAAAAAATGAAAAAATGAAAAGCTACAGTGTTACATGTATGTTTTTTTTAAGTTTTAAGTAATAAGATTCTCAAGCCTATAACATAAATAATGATTCATAAGGTCCAGTACAGACAGTCATTGGCTAAGAAAAGGAGTAATAATAATAGTAATATCTCTCTCCCTATCTGTGCTCTGTGCAGCTTTAGTATAGCTATGCCTTCCTAGACTTCTGATAAGAAGCAGGGTCTTTTCTTTCACTGCTTAGCACCTGTATACATTACATCAGCACATCCCTGAACTGGCGGGTCATGGGTTCAAATGCATTCATTCACCACTGTGGAATAACTAAACCTAGACCTGGCCATGTGGTTAATGAAGCTCTGTTTAACCCTGGGGGGGGGGGGTTGACACAGAATTTCTCCTGCCCTATTAGACGGAGGAGGCCTTTCTCAAACAGAGACCATCTCTGAAGAAAATCTCTTTCCTGTGTTTAGCTTCGGGGAGCGTGTGTAGATGTAAACTACCAAAAAAAAATACTGTTTCCGCCGTTAGAAAAAAACTAACACTATGGTCAAACAGAAGTAACCTCTGTTAATTTCAACACAAATATCTAGGTCACATTAGGTACATACTTAACAGGAAAATGTGTATAAAATAGAAATAAATTATATTTTTCTAGTATTAGCTTGAGTCAAATTGCATTTACGTCACCAGACTTATTGCAAACCGTACTGACAAGCCATTCTTTAGATGGATGTATGGATGGATGTCTGGAGTATCTGAACTGAAAGGCCTTCTATTTTTAAAACACATTTTTTTTTGTTTGAATTAGGTAATTACGGTATGACTATTTCAAGAATGAATATTATCTATTTGATGATGGCAAATTAACATGCAGCCATTGTCACATTGTTGAGATTCCCTGGCCAAAGCGTAACACTGATGACTGGATCATACACCTTACACCCCCATTAAAGCATTTAGATCAGAACAGAAAAGAAAAAAGGACAAACAAATCAGTTCTGTGGACTGCAGTTATGTAAATCAGGCTTTCTTTAAGCGTGCTCATGATTGCTGTCTTCAAAGGTAATTCTCATGTATAATGAAGAGCCATTTTAAAAGGCAATATTTCGATGAATCAGATATTTATTTTAGGGGCAGCTGCCGACGTGTCATTTTGGCATTTAGCTCGCCCGGCCTTTCATGTCGGGCCACATTTAAATAAATATGGAAAATGGCCGGAGCTTAAAATCACAAACAGATGAGTTGGACCCCTGAAAATCACACTTCCTTTAAAGTCTGGCAAGGTGGATATGAATGCGCGCTCTAATTGACACTGACTGGCACTCGTGTTTGTGTTTTGGGTGATATCAATTAGGAGAATTCAGGAAACAGTGAAAAATTATCTTTAGAAAATAGTTTGACTCTTTGGCAGGATCTTCGTAGGCAGGAATTTCTCCAGGAGTAAAACGTGTCCTAATGCATACTCCAGGGTTTCTATCCGATTGCCGGCTTTTCATTGCTTTCTTTTGCTCCTTACGTTCAGCTGGTCATCTCAAGCCATCTGTGCCGGAGAAGCAGACCAGCTCCAGGAGTCTGGAACGCTCAGAAGCCTCAGTCTTCCGAGGCCAGCAATCAGACAGTTTGTAGAAACAAATTCCTCGCTTGTACTAAGGAAGCAAAACTGACTTTTTTTATGGTGTTGTACGGGAAAGGAAAAAAAGAAAAATAGCCGGATAATTATGGAATAGTGAAAAGCGAGGAAAGGGCCAGTGAAACGCCAGCAAATTAAAGATCTCAAAGGTTATTCAATGGAGAAAAATAAAAACAATTACCAGAAAAAAAATCTTACCGTACAATTTCTGAGGTCAGTTCAAAATTGTCAGGTATCAACCGGCAACATACTACAGGCACTTCCTGGGTTAAGAATGTCTGACTTATGATATTATTATCATTATTATTATTATTATTATTATTATTACGTACATTATTATTATTGTTTCGACTTCCTTAGACTTAAAGAGAGACTGGGGACTGTCTGTATTTAATAACTACAGTATGATTAAATAAATGAACACCTATGGAAATAAGTTGTTACAGTACTGAAACTTGTCTGCTGCTGGGCACTTTGGGAGAAGGGAAACTTTATTCTAAAAATACACTCAGAAATATCAATTAAAACGAGTGGACTGAAGAAAATAGGATCTGCTTACGTACCAGGTGTAGCGGTTCCGTGACGCTCCGCCGTGTGCTCTGGGTTACTTATAATTGTCAAGTTGATGGATTAAAGGTAATTAAAAACTGGCATGTAAATAAGAGCGTCTCACTAAAGCACACACCTTACATAATTAATATCGCAGGAATCAGACTTCAGAGGCTATTAAGAGTCACACATACAACGTGTGCTGTCAATTAATGCAATCACAGCATGAGAAATGTCTTGCTATTAGTATCTAACAATCCTGTCAGCCCGTACGCAAATGCAGCATTATTATTGCTTCTAATTAAACCCAATAAAGCTCAGCGCATCAGCTCCTGACAAGTTTACGTTAAGGTGTATAGCTACATAAGTACAGACTATATAGTCTCTACACCAGGCTAATTTGATCGCTTTTTTTTTCTGGTATTTCAAGAATAGAATATCTATTTACAGCTTAGACACAGGTATCACTACACCTGCATATCATTTGGCAAACTCTTTTATCCAAAACAACATAAATTTTTTGAGAGAGCGTGGTTTCAAAGTCCCGGACGTAGTTGGGAGGTTAACTGGGAGGTTTGCCTAAGGCTCCAGTGGTGGAATCACTCAGCTGGTGCAGAGATTCAAACCAGTAACCTTGTAAGTAGTCTGTAAGATTCGCTTTTGATGTAGCTAATTTTAGGTTTGTAATGGAATAACATAGATTTGGCGTAAGATTTCTTGGGTAAGCATGAGAGTCTAAAAGTGTGAGTGTCATGCCAGATGCGTGAGAGCCGGCCGCCCTGAATGTGACACACATGGCATCACCTTCCAGGCTCTGACGAGCCCTGTCTTTACATGTCGCAGGTTTAAGTAAAACCAGCAGGATCTCGAACAGTGTTAATGCTCTACAGGGTCACCATGGGGTCAGCAGCACGGTGTAAATTTCGATGTGGGAACTTCAGTCCTCTGCGTCTGGCTGCTTTGTGACTAGTTTCTCCATTATCTTCCGGCTGCCTTTAATATGCTCACTAATTATGTTATGTTTCAGTGCAGCTTGACAGCGCTCTCAAAATTAAATTCACAGTTTGCTTGCCCACTGAAATACATAGTTTCCTCTGACTTTCTTGATGCAACGGCAACCAACATGAAAAAGACATAATTTCTTCCAGATTTGTGTGTACACATGTGTACAATATCTGTCTGGCTTCACTTCAAACGAGTGTAAGACTAAAAATAGCTAGGGCCTGCATGCAATAGCCGGATTAGACTGCGTGTTTCACATTACTGCCCATGATTGCACAACTTATCATGCTATTGTCAAAAGCGTGCTGTTATTTGTTATTTTCTGTTACGGGATGCACGGGAATTTGCCCTATATATGTTCTCCGTAACACATATATCGGCCTATTGCTAGTTGGCGTGTCTCAAAGTTGCATAACTCATGAGTTAATGCAAGCACCCTGTGCCAGTTTCGGCCAGCATTTTACAGAAACCCTAAATTAGCAATTTAGATTTCCTGAAAAGTTTAATTTCCTAAGAGCAAGTGGTCCCGGTTGTTAAGCGTTTCACAAAGCGCTCTTTATTCGGAGCTAACACTGATGTTAGCGACCCAAGTTTTCAGCTATTATGAATGTTATATTTCATAAAATCCACACCATCTCTGCCGGACAGAGATCATAAGCCAGAGCCACTTTGACGAATGGAAGCTTTATCCAGCTCTTGAGTTTAATTCAAGCTTTCCTGTATTTTACAGTAGCCAGTCGACACATGGAACATTTCTGACTGTGTAAATTAATGCATTGAATATATTCTAAAAATACTGTATCATATCAGATGCAGAGAGCTGAGCTGGAC
>JAODKN010000042.1:12932386-12946598 GCA_026774425.1 Petrocephalus zakoni
TTTTAAATGATTACGCTGAATTAGTCTTTGCAAAATTCATATGTGTGCATGTTGCTGCATGGCTAGAGGAGTGCAGCTTGGGCACCCAAAACTCTCCTCAGGGGCACTCCAGCTATTACATGTATACGTTAAACCACCAGCTCACTTAATTAACATAATTAGTTAAATAAATTGATGAGATATTGATTACTGCAAATACTGGGGTGAATTTCAGAGAGGTTTGAAACAAACTTTAGCGGACATAAAGTCATCATTTTATGAGAACATGAAGATCATTTAAACACAATTTTATTTCCTAAGACTTTTGCACGGTGCTATAAAGCATTCTCAAACTCATAAAACAAGGGGAATTACATTCTATTTCAGCGGCTGGAGCAGATGGAGAATTCCTAAAATCTTGAATTCCCATTTTCTACAGTACCTAGGAATAATATGTCATTCATGTCAAAGAACCAGGTGACAGGCTTCTACGAGTCTGCAAAAAAGATTATTTCTGCACTCACATTTAGTCTTTTATCCACCTGTCTTCATATTCAAATAATTATGTAACAAATCATATATACAATTTGCTCAAACTGAATTTGGAATGGGAGGAATAATTACTATCTATTGATATTTCGTACACGCTTGCATGGTCACGGGGGGCCTGTCCCAGAGGCCACGAGGACAAAGCAGGGAACACCCAAGGATGGGGCACCACTCCATCGCAGGGCAGGCGCACCATTCACACCTACAGGCAACTTGGCAACTCTAGTTAACCTCAGCATGATTTTGGACTGTGGGGGAAAAACGGAGGTCCCAGAGGAAACCCCCACGGCAACACGGGGGAGAACATGCAAACTCCACACACATGGAGCCATGGCAGAGACTCGAACCCCAGCCCTAGAGATGTGAGGCAATAGTGCTAACCACCAGTTATACAAAGTTAATAAAATTGTAATTTAATGATTTGTGGCAGCTGGATACAACAGCTACTCCTACACTCTAGTCTACAGGGAAAACGTTAGATGTTGGAACATCGTTGCAGGGATGTGCTGGTATTCGGGTAGGGTGAAGAGCAGCAGTTTGCATGACCTTCAGCTCACAGCTGAACTTTCTCCCAGACATTACCCCTCCATAATCACCTCACCAGGACAGCTGCGGCGGGACAGAAATTTGGCAAAGGACTTGTTGGAAAGATGGCGTCCGAGGATGGTAGCACGTGGAAAGTCACTAATCTCTTATGTAATACTGCACATTCAGCTGGCAGTGTCTGGTGCTGGAGATTGTATGGCTGTGTTCTTAATTATTCACCCTTGTTATCAATGGGTGTGGCTTAATTAGCCAACCATTCTAATTAAAATGAGTATCCGTATACTTTTGGCCATATAGTGTGGCTTTGTAGCAGTAGCTTGGGTAGATTGGTTAAAACCTGTTCTATATCAAATTCTATTAAAAGGTCTGAAGCTATTTAATATCCCAAAGAGCAATATTATCTCCTTTTCTGTTTCATAATTGCATGCACTTATTATCTACTTTATTTTGTCTGAGTCTCCTAGAGTCTTTATGTTGTTCATTACCAGGAAATCATAAATCTTCCTCGAAAGATTTTCCTGCACTGCTTTCTCGGTAGGCTAATAGACGGATAAACCCAAGCATTCGATTGACAAGGGTTAAATTAATTTAGAATCGATTTCAGCGATAGTGTGTATTTCAACTGTGGAACAATGTACGATTCATTCCGAAATGACGATCAGCACATGCTGGGGGGAGATTAAATGTCCGTCTGCGTGTGTGAACAGCAGCAGCGCCGCAGGAGCTGCGCGCTCTCGAGCAGACCGCCGGACCCTTGTATCTCCTTCCTGTTACTCACATTCCCCGGAGCGTCTGTCCCTCAGCGCACATCTCTCAGTTTGAATTACAGATTTCTCATGTTGTCTAGCAGGGAAGTGGAAACCGCAGAGTCTGAAAGGTACCTTGCTCTGACCTGAGGCATTCCTCTGACTAAAGAGGCTTAAAGGTTACAGGCTGACAAATGCTCCTTGCCTAATCCCCCCCTCCCCCGCCACAGCAACCTGAACGGGCCCCCTGTCCCGTTCCCTAGCCGAGTCTCGTCCTCATTCGCGTCTCTGCAGTAACACGTCGGCCCATTTTCTCCAGGCTTCTGCACCTGTTGGGTGTCAGAGCCGAGAAAATCGAGGGAAACTCACCTGGAGGCTATGGGAGCAGAAGCTGTTGGGCGGGGGGGGGGGACGTAAACATGGCTTGCCTGGTGGAGATGTCGTGACACGTCCCAGTGCTGTCGAATGAAAACGTCTTCACTGCAGTGCTTTGAGAAAAGCCCCGCTGCTGACTGACTTCTCCATCTGTCTGATGCCTTGTTCAGCTGGAATTTAATAAGTTACATTTTTGTACTGTACAATCACCCTCAAAAAGGGTAATGGCGAGAATTATTCAGAAAGAAATTGCTGGCAGGTTACTGCAGCTGGAGATTCTTTACATTTGAAACAGGAACACAGGGATGTAATGCACAAAAGGAATACACACTCCCCAGTGCCAAGCAGACATTAATATTTATTTGCTTACTGGGTGATTTATGCAAAGCAAGACTGCATACAATCCGGCCCCATTTAGGGCAAGGAATGCATTGTGGCTAAGTACCTTTTTCTAAAAGTATGCAGACTCTTGCTTGAACTTTTGTACATTGTTGGCTGCTGTACTTTTTGGATTATTGATAAGGCTTTTACATTCATTTATTTCATGCACGCTTTTATCCAAAGTGACATACAATTGAGAGAGCAGTCAGAAATCTAGAGGGTGGGGCCAGACAGTGCCTAGGGTGACCGGGGCTTAAGGGCCCAGCTGTGAGACCTTTCTGCTGCTGGCTATGGGATTCGAACCGGCAACCTGCTGATCACAGTGCCCAAACCCAAAGCCCCGCACAACGCTACCTAAAAAGTGAAAAAAATTTGACTTAAAAGTCAACAAAAGTTCAAAAGTTTCTCAGCCATATTCTACTTAGAGAAATAGCATGCAGATAATTCGATCTAATTTGAGGAAGCCTGCGGCCAGCATGGTGGGAGTCCTGCACTCTGTCGTCCTCTTTCTATGCAGCTGATAAGGTACTGTCAGATCCATCTATCCATCCATCCATTTTTAGTAACAGCTCATCCTATTTAGGGTTACAGGGGGTCTGGAGCCTATGGGCACAAGGCAGGGAGCAACCCAGGATGGGGCGTCAGCCCATCGCACCGCATCGCACCCTCACACACCTACAGGCGATTTGGTAACTCCAATTAGCCTCAGCGTGTTTTTAGACTGTAGGGGGAAACCAGAGTACCTGGAGGAAACCCCACGACAACACGGGAAGAACACGCAAACTCCATGGCGGAAACCTGAACCCAGGTCACAGAGGTGTGAGGCAACAGAGCCAACCGCCAGCACCACATACTCACATGCTCACTCTTAACGTCTGCAATATTTTCTGGAAGTCTCTTGCCAGCAAATGACAGGCTTCAGGGCACAAACACTAACAATTGCTTGCAATTTGCCTAAACGAAAATGTCCATTTATTACCCCAGTTGGTATATATGCATGAAATCATTTGCCTCTGATCTCAGTCTTAGGAAACGGTATTTCCGCGCTGCAGTCATTCGTTATTGGTCTGCTATTTGTCCTTGGCGTGTTTAGATAACGCTTATCGACGTGCGTCTTTCGCAATGCCTGCTGCTGACACACATTCTGCTTTCCATAACCATCCCCTGCAATTTTCGCCAGTGCGCGGCCGGCCGTTGTTCAGAGTGCGGAAAATGACTCCGGAGGCACGTAACGGGCCGTGCATGCTGTCACGATGTAATATTGCGTTCGACATGGGGCAAATTGAGTGTAATCAAGTGGAACTTTACACGAGTCTCCTCGCTGTGCCAATCAAGCCGAAAAATACGCTCATAGAGTGACTGTCAACCGCTGTGTGTCCCCAAGTGCCATCTCTACCAGAAATGTGTAATATTAGCCGGGCGTTTACGGGATGAAGAACAAGCAAATGATTGATAACTGATGTACGGGATGAAAATGGCTTCACATCCATCACAGTTGCCCGGTAGACAGCAATGACAGTCAAGAAATTGCCCAGACACAGAGAAAAAGAAACATATTAAGGCAGAGAGCGATCAATCAATTAATCAATTAATAGATCATATCGGTCTGTAACATATTTAAAAACAAGGCGTCAAAAGCTGTATGGATTCATATAATACTTGACAAAAGCAAATATCACTGCAGTCAAAATAGATTAAAACTGAAAAGTCTCTGTGGTTGTAAACAATTATCTATAGTGTGTAAACAATTGTCTATACGCATAATTAATAACCCCTCTGGGGCAGACAGGTGGCGGAATGGTTAGGGATGCAACCAAGTAATTAAAAGGTTGCTTGTTTGAGTCCCCAACCCACAAGTGTTACTAAGGTAACCTGAGCAAGGTACCGTCCCCAAGCACAGCACCCCAGATGCTCAAGTAGCTACCCCCCACTGTGTCGTGGGCTGGGGTGTCAACAATGACAATTAATCACCTTTAACCCCTCAAAAAATAAAATATTCAATTGTACTAGAAGAAAAGACAAACTATTTCAGACCCCTGTCAAACTCTGTTTTGAAATGTCTCTCGCTGCTTAAAGGAAGGCGATAAACCCAATTCTTATATACGGAACGTCACGGACAGGCGATGCAAATTACAGCCTTGAGAAATGCACAGATTCACTTGCAATCTTGTGAATCTCGTGCTCTGCCACTCTTCAGTTGTGCCGGAGGTCATCTCGCCCTGGCCCGAACGCGACACAAGTGAGTCGAATTCCACACTCATTTGCTCCTGGAAACTGTCAATGTGAAGCGAATTCCGTCAGTGTCTGAGGAAAATGCAGCTCTCCCCAGTGCCCAGTATAAAGTCCCACAATCAGACACAAAATCTGCTGTTAAGATAAAATGAAATATTTAATAAAATATTTCATTAAATTTCACTTTATCCTGTTAGTCATTATTATAACTATTCATTTCTATTTAAAATAATTAAATGATAAAATCCAGAGTGAGGGTGATGCTTATCTTGCTTCAGTTAGCTGTTTTTATTGTTTAATTGTTGAAATCATTTTCATTGCAAATATCTGCAGCAGCACAGTGTTTATTTCTAAAATGAAATACTACTAAATAACTAAATACTGATCTAATACTAATTTGTCATTAATGAATCGTGACACATCTGTTTCTATTTTTGTTATAACTGTTAATTCTGTAAACCTTCATCAACTACTGAAGGATGTACTGAAGACCAAGTCATGAATAACAAGTTAAATCCTGATCTCACATTTGCTCATCATTAATGAATCAAGATGCATCTTCCATCCCAAGAAGGTACTATATGTTACTATACTATACTATATTTGTTACTATATCTGTAAATTCTGTAAAACCTTGTGAGCTACAGAAGGAACCATTGGAGGAACAAGTAATGAATAGCACAAGAGAAATACTGATGTTTGTTCATTATTAATGTATTGTGATGCATTTTTATCTTAAGTAGCAACTGTATTTGTCCATAATGTGTTTCTGGTTTGTACTTCAGCAGTAAATGAGTTATCACTAAGTATTTGTGCCCTGCCAAGAAAAGTGTTACTGGATAAAGTCTTGTGAGTTAGCAAACACTCAGCTTAAAGTGGATTTCTGTGTTAGGTCATTCAGATAATAGTAAGTGGACAAGTGTGTATCATCCAGGAGAGAATTGCAAATAACATGTTTCTCAAAAAGAATGTGAACCTTTTTTTTCAAGGTTAAGTCACAAATTCAGGGTATGGCACTGGAGGAGTGAATCTTAAACTGTGTTCGGTTCAGAAGTGGGACTGGTGTCCAGCTGGCATGTAAAACGCTAAAAGGCGCTGGACGGATTTCCCCTGTCCAGTGCCATTTGTCACCGTTAGCCAACGTCAATTTCATTATTAACGCAAACCATTTTTTTAATCCTCACAGTTTATTTTCTACCCAACAGATTGTGTTTCTTTAAGATTCAACAAAGATATCTCGTTTTTTTAAATTAAATATGGTTTGAAGTAATACTATGCATGTCTTGGCCTTTTCTCTCATTACACCCTTTGTTTTCCTTCTCCACGGAAAGAACATAACTGTAGGAAATCTGCATGCGGTATGGGGCAGTACACGGAGCCCCATTACATACACAGTGATGTCCTGGGTGCGTGTGAAGGGGGGTAATGTCAGGCCTCAGCACCTATACCAATGTGTGGCCAGGTAAAAACCCACAGCCAGCCAAATAGTAACATTATATACTCAGCCCTTGAGCAAAGCTAAGCCCCCCCTCCCCCCCCACCAATAAAGAATGTCCTGGGGGTGCTGCCAAGCTCTAACCCTAAGCATTATTCTTACCTGTATTTGCATTATATCTCAGTGGAGAGCAAGATGAATTTATACCCTATACCAAAGGTATAGATTTGGGTATGGACAGCAGGGTCCTGTCCTGACCAATATTGTAGGAGTACCATGGGCAGGTTCAGGGCAGCGGGGGACTCGGGGGGGCTGTCGTGGCCCCCACCAGTGCTGACACCAAACCTATGCCCATGACTTAGGAAAATAACTTAGCTCCAAAATTCCAGGCACTGACCCCAGAGATCTCATTCTCAAATTCAATTTCAAATGCATCACCACAAGAAATGCGCCGATTTGGATAGAAAGACACAAGTTCATTATGAATTCATGAGCCTAAAGTCAGTGTATGGAAACACAAGTGACGAACCAGATGGCCCAAACAATTAATACATCTCCCACTGTGCGTTATCTTTATGGACGTGACCATATGAAACCGCGACAGTTTCTACTAATAAAGTACTTAACCTTTAATTTACTCTAATCTTGTAATAATCTTACCACATAATAGGTTGTCCTTGTAAAAAGTATCTGATTAGCCTATAAATTATTTAATATAGTTCTTGCAACCTAGTGGGAAATAGTGAAATGTCTTTATTAAAAAAAAGGCATGACAGATTTCAAATACAGTAAAAGAAGGGGGGTTAATTGAAAACATGTATTTAAGCATCAGCTTCCTTAAAGGTATGCCCAGTACTAGGGGACAGGGGCTCGCAATGGAACTTCTCGGATTCAGCATGTAATGACTTTCGTGTTACTTTGCACATAAAGTAAGTAGGATACAGCAAAACAGACTTTTATATATGTTATAAAAAAAAGTTTTGACCAGGCCCTCATACACACGGTGACAATTAGCAGTTGTTAAAAAGTAGATTTGTGTGTAATCAGCATGGAACTGAAGGGATATCCAGTTTCAGATGATGTATGACCAAGTGGCTTATGAATAAGATTAATAAATCATGTTAACCTCGGCTGAGACCTTCTCTGTGTTTTTCTGAAACCATACTGAAAAAAAAAAACTCTAGCAAGGAAGCAGTGAATTTCTATGTCAGAATGACATAGACTGCACCACTTCTGGATGTTACAGTAGTAAACACAATCAGACTGAATGGGCCTGGATAGGGGAGGCTGAGGGGTACAGCTTCATGGAAAGAAACAGATTTTAGTACTTGAGTTTACATGGAATATTATCTTTTTTCCCTTAGAAAAAAACGATGACGTTATTACACACTGAGCTCCCCTGGTCTCTGGGGCTGACTGAATAGCTGGGTTTTAAAGGTAGCCAGTGGAGAAGAACAGATGCCTTGTTGTGTTTAGCTTTTTGATTTATTACTTGAGAGGCAAGGGGACCTTACCACCTTAAGAACCGCTGAATATAACTTCTGACGGCCCTGAAAGGGGCGCTTGTGCGCGCTGCAGTTTTACCGCTGACTTTTGGGAGCTCTGGGGTGAACCCAGGGCCAGAATGTACTAAACATATTCTTATGCCTGCAAAATCACAGTTATTTTAGATTGTAGTAATCCAGGCATAACCTGATGTATGGAAGGGAGCGGTGATTGAAGAACATAGCTATCAGTTATAAAGCCCATTACAGTATGTGATCATGGTTGAGACTGGTATGAAAAAGCTTCTGGGGTTAGGATGCTGTCCCTGTGATGGGAAGGTCACAGGTTCAAACCCCAGGCTGGCTGACGGGACCCCTAAGCAAGGCCCTTACCACAGTAACATGGTCAGAGGCCTCCCTACTTATCTTTTTTTTCTACGATGGTACATTTCTCATCAGGGGATGGGGGACTGTGGTGGTTAAGATCTATTAAACAAGTATGGTTCAGGCCCCTTTTTAGAGCAGACACCCCGGGCTTCAGTCTGAGTAAGCCTGGACATTAGAGAGTCCCTACTCTTAAGCTCCAATTGCTCTAAGGATTGTCTGACTCTGCATGCATGTCTTTTTCGATAAAAGCATCTACTGAATAAATAAAATGTAAATGTAAAATGTAACAAGCAAACATTATGCAAAATGAAGAGCGATGGTTAATAAACTAGGACAGGCACCGGGCGTAGAAGTATACAGGGTTAAAAAGAGAGACTGGTATTATCTGCAGTCAGATGCTGGCAATGATCAGTTGAAGTGAAGGTGCTTGGATAAGATGTAGGTAAGCACCTCCAACAAGACTGCTCGGATTGGGGAGGTAGAGAGGGAAGGGAGCCACGGAGAGGGCAGGACGGCGATCCGACGGAGGCTGGCAGATGGAAGCGCCGTAGGTGGCTTAACGAGAACAAAGCTGTCTGTCCGCGGGTGTTTGTAGAGGCAAGTCCGGGGGACCGGGTTACAGCCACAGAGGAAGCTAGCGTACAGCCCGGCTGTTAGCGGCTTGTTCTGGCGAGGCTTCAAAGCGCGACTTCAAAAGCGCAACTGCCATCTCGCGTTGCCTTTACACTAATTGCGTTTCAACACAAAATAAGACTTTAGTCATTGTATTTTGGGAAAATATCGGCTGGCAGCAGGACAGTGGGTGGGGGGTGGGGGGTTAGCGGTCAAGAACGTAGCCTTGCAGCCTGAAGGATGCCTGTTTAAGTCCCTGAGGGGGCCTGAATTAGGGCTGTTCAGCTGGATGCCTACCTGGAATTGCTACAGTAAAGTATCCTGGGATAAAAATCCGTAGGACTGTGAACATAAAAAAATATTAGCTTAGTATTAGGATATTGAATTTTTGTTCTGAAATGCAGGATTTCAGTTAACTATTGAAACACTATGTTATCGAGAGGCATCGGCATTAATGTAGTTATATAAAAAACCCGAAAGAAGGCCGTCCTATACCTGTGTTTCCAGTCTCAGTAGAAAGAGCCACTTGATAGACCCCCCACCCCAGCTGTGTGCGACCTGGCATTTCCATGATCTAATGGCATTTAAATGAACTTATAAAAGTTGCATTACCAGTGCAGAGAAAGTACTGCAGACGTTTCCAAAGCAGCCCGGCGGTCACCGTAACACAGATGGGCGTGCCTCTTTTCCCAGGCCTCATCTTCTTATGAACTACTGCACAACCTTCACCGCATCAGCAGCCCTCCTCTAAATAAGGGCAAACCAATCGCAAACAAAGCATGGGTGCCGAGCGGCTGATAGTGTATAACTTTGCTATGGTCAGCAGCTAACGAGAGAAATAGGTTTACGAGAAGTCCGTCATTTGGAAAGACGGCGCGTACAATAAAGCGTGCCTTTCTCAGCCAAATGACAAGGCAGTCTAACCACATCAGTGCTCATTTATAAGGACATGCAAACAAGCGCATAGGAGATATGCGTGTCACAATATCTTGACAGCTGGTGTCACAGTGCTGTTATCAAGCCAGGTGATGCAAGATAAAGAATCTGATCCCACCAACAGAACGAATCTCTTCAGTCTGATAACTACCATATGCTGAGGATTAAGCAGAGGAGAGCTGCCTGTCTGATGCTATCCATCCAGTGTCCAATTGCTTATCCCAGGCAGGTTCGCAGGGGGGATGGGAGCCTAGGCCAGACAGCACAGGGTGCGAGGCTGGGGTTCACCCTGGACAGGATGCCAGTGCGCTACAGGGTACATACGTAGTCCTAAGCTGCAGGCAGTTTAGAGATGCCAATTAGCCTAACTGCGTGTCTTTGGGGCGAACACGCACACACACAGAGCGGCGCAGTGATTCAAACCCCTGACCTGGGTGGTGTGAGCTGAAGGTGCTATGAACCACACTGCCCCCCGCTGATGGGTTTGCAGATGCCAACAGCCGAATCAGGCACGGCCACGTTGGAGCTGTAGTTGGACACACAGCTCATCTGCCGTGTAATTAAAAATAATCTGGGTTTATAATTGATAATCTACTGTGATGCAAATTTTAACATGTACTATAGCCCATGAAGCTCCTGATTATAAAGTAGAAATATTGCATTGCACCTTTATAGGTCTAAATCTGCATTGGGATTAGCTAATTAGCTACTTATGGAACAGAAATATTTTTATAGCTACTTTTTATGGATGGATGCTTTTTTGTGGATGCCTGACTTACAAACATTTTACTTGTCAAAAAGCATAATTGTTTCAATGCAAATCAAAATTCTAATTGCGTTTTAACTAATGAGTTATGTAAACCTTTAACTGTACTTGTATCAAATGCTGAAATGTTGATTTGCTCATTTGTACATCCCTGTAAGGAAAATTTTTGCTTTTTGGACCTTTAAGGGTAGTGTATATTTTATATAAATTTAAAAACAAAAAACAAGGTGTGTCAGCAAAGAACACTTGTCTAATGTATCCAATGAATTAAAACCCATCCACCCATCCATCCATCCATCCAGTACTAGGTCTCTAATGTTATATTTAAGTAACGTCTTGCTGCGTGACGAGCTGGAATGAACAGTGATAGTACTTGCCAGGTATTGTTCAGCCCCAACCCCCAGCATTATTCCTGATAAGTCCGGGTGCAGATCGGCGCTCTGCCACCGCAGGAAACATGGTGAGACGCTCAGCGGGGCCGGGGAGTCTGCAGACTGGCCGGCCGCGCCGTGTGCGGGGAGGACGGGGAGGACGGGCTGGCCGGCAGCCACGTCGGGGCACCGGCGCGCTAATCCCTATCATACTCAGGAAGTCTCGCGTAGCTCGCCGTCAGGGCTCGGGGTTTCAGGGCTAATTCGCTTTGAAAGAGGGGATCAGGTCATTTTGTTTGTGGTCAGCTTTTACAGGGATTAACCTTGAAAATGTTTGCCCCCTCAGGGGACTGTAGCCTTTAACAGACACAACAGCCTGGCAGAAGGACTAGGATTCCCACATAAAAGTCATTATGTGCATATATATATATATATCTCAAATGGAATCCATCCGCACTTAAGTTGATGGACTATGATAAACTTGATACAGTTGGTGATTATTTCTAGAGAAAACTGTGCTACAAACATACTTTTCTTGCATGAAAGATTCAATTTAATTGCCAAGAGCCGAAGTCATATGCAATACAGTAACACTAATTCTGGATACCGTGATACTGCTTCAATAAAGCCAGTTCTTCCACCTAAATTTAAATATGTAATTTGCAATAATTTCCCTCTCTTTCTTATCCAAAAACAGGCAGTAGTTATGAAACGTGCATTTTATTTGTAAATAAAGTTGAAGAAAGTGGCAACTTGTTCTTTTTTTCCTTAACACGGTAATATCAGAGTTCGCAGGGGTGTGAAATCTCTTTAGCTCTATCAAGTTCACTTTCTCACATGTACAGCGCAGAGTTCTGGTCAAATAGGCTTCCGTTCACACTCCGTTCACAAGGCATGAATTCCCCAGTCGTGGTGAAAGAACGAAAAAACTAAATTATAGAAATGAGTTCATAAAAACCAATCATGGGGTTACGAAGCTAAAAATTCACATGATGTATTTTTAGCTATGCGGTGTTTATTGTTCAGGAATGGAACATATACGAGCTCATATGCAAGTAAAAATTAAATACATGCATCATTACATACTACTGAGATTAAGGTTTCAGTTTAATTATTGTCATTGTTACCATTGTTAATAAAAACAGAAATGTCTCAGTGTGACAGGGAACAATTATAAGGATGAGTGACTCTTCCTATATTTTTAGTGTAAACTTTAGTGTTGACTAGGACAATTCATTTAAATAGAGTTATAGTGCCCCCTCGCGCGGATAACGCGTATTGACATATTAAAATGATGCTGATAGTTAGTGTTCATGATTTTATGTATATTAGTGGATTGGGTTGATTATGATTTGAAGTACTATGATTATGAGACAACTGGTCAAACGTAAACACATTATAGACAGGTTCTATGGGGTATTAGCACCACATATGAAAAAAAGTGAAGCATATGAGACCATGCTATCCTTTTGATTAAAGGAGAGAAGTCTGCGAGGTCGGGCCAATAGATGGAAAAGAGGCCAAATGCTCCCTTCGGCCTTCTTCTGTGCAACTATAAGAGATCCTGTAAGCCAGAAGCGAGGCGTCATATCCCATCCATCCATGTCCCATACCTGCATGTCCCACGGAGGGTGATGGGGGTTCCGAGCTGGCATGCAGGGAACCCAGGATGTGGCACGCACTCGTCGCAGAGTGTATGCACCATGCACACACACACACACGCACCTATGGGCAATGTCACCGAAGCAGTCAGTCAGTTTTTTTCAGAGGAAGCCGTTTCCCCCTTAATCCTCAGAATCATACATGTTTACAGGTGAATTTGCCAGTCTAGTGAAGGTACAATTCTATATCAGTGTGTCAAATATACCTGTTCAGCCCAATGAGGCAAACCCCCCCCCCCCCAATCCAAACCGCGTGTACTCCGCGGTACGCAGGCATCCCGGCCTCCTCACACTTCCTCCCCACGCGATTCAAGCAACACCGACAGCAATTAGCGACTTCATCCTTCATTGATTCTTTCGATCCCTCTGTGAGTGCGTAAGAAACGGGCCTGGTGGGTTAATCAGACTGCGTTCAAAGTAAGTTTGGAGCAAAAGAAAATTAAAAATTCATTTTTACTGCATCAAAAAGCCAAGAGCGTCCTAAAACTGTACCTTCAGACTGTGCATAGAGTCATTCCGCTGTAATGAAACATGGCTCTGTGTGGCTATTTCACACATTCACGACTAGATATATCTCTTATCTCCCCCCCATATAATAAGAGAACGCTAGAGAAGGTGATTCATCACAACATTCAATCCTGCAAGCTTTCACGGGAGAACAAGCCCTCCGCGCCTTCCTAAAGGGTCTCCTAAAGCAGCGAGTAGGCCGTTCCGCGGCATGCCGCACTGCTGTGAGTGAAACAGAAACTCACAATCCCCAATGTGAGGCTTTGCCTTTCCATCTGAAAATGGGCGGGGGTGGGGCTCCACGTC
The DNA here is from genome assembly GCA_026774425.1 of Petrocephalus zakoni. Taxonomy (NCBI): domain Eukaryota; kingdom Metazoa; phylum Chordata; class Actinopteri; order Osteoglossiformes; family Mormyridae; genus Petrocephalus; species Petrocephalus zakoni. Next base: position 12,945,660 of record JAODKN010000042.1, read on the forward strand.
CCAGGACGCAGCTGAGCCGCGGCGCGTCTACCAAATAATGAGGCCAATCCAATCCACATACTCTCCGGCAATAATTTCCTCTGTGAAAGCGCGTGTCCCCGAGACCATCCACAGCCGGCGCTTCTAAAGGTCACTGGTTATTACCTCCCCCACCTGATGCTTCCTTGTGCAGGCAGGGCTCGGAATCTGAATTTCACACCACGCTGTGGTCCGTTTTGCCTCCGCAGTTCCCCAATCGGAACCGGCACGCCAAGTGGCACTTAAGAGAAAAGGAGAGAAGCACGCAACTGCGTCAGCAGGAGGGTGAAAGACTTACAGGTGGCCACTGTGATCTTCCCTTCAAGAGGGAACGCTACACTTCCTCACGGCACGTGAGCAGGGACGACATCTTATGAATGGTGCTTTTGAAGTTACCATGACGATGCCCTGCAAGCCACCAGCTTCGTGCTTTGTGAGTTCCATCATTTCCCCGCTCCCTAACATGGGACTCCTGTGAGCTATCATGGACCCCCCCACCCCCCCAACTGTGGCCAGGCACACAATCCAGTCCCAAATCAAAGTGCAATTTCCCCTGAGTCAATAAAGGGAAAAAAATCTAATCTTGATTAAGCTACACATCTGCGCGACACGAGGTGAATGAGAGGTGACACAAATGAGTTGGAAGTATGTTCTTGGGGTGAGGGGGGACTGCGGTGCTGTTTACACAGCTCAGGGCAAATCACCGCCCCGTCGATCACGCGGACCCCTCGGACCCCTCGGCCCTGATTATCCGTACGCATAAACACACGCACACACACACAAGTACAGAAATGCCCAGCATACACCCTCAGAATTAAACTCAGCAAAATGGGCTGCATGCAGAGCTTTGGCTCCGCTAATGTGAATGTGTCCGTTGCAGCGAAACACCAGGGACTCGCAGTTTAAGCAGCATGTTGCCAC
>JAODKN010000042.1:12951388-12963722 GCA_026774425.1 Petrocephalus zakoni
TTGTCCTTAAATTTACAGCATGTTACACAACAAGTAAGTAACTGTTACACAGGGGGCACTGTTACATATCAAACAGTTGCCAAACACATTTCTGTCAATCAGAAATGTATTCTACAGTCTGTGCTGAAAAAGTGTATGTTTATTGTGAGAGATTACACTTTACTTCTAATGTACCTCGAACACACAATGAATGTCCAGGTAGTAGATGCTGCTTAGCCCTTCATTAGTGGATAGACCTACATATTTTTCATAACTGTATAAAAAGGACACACCTTATTGTGCTGCCTTTTAATAGAGAGTAACAAGTGGTTAATGTGAGAAAGCAACTTTTTATATGTTTTTCTTTTACTAAATTAACTTTATAACTTTATAGATCTCTTGGTCACAAATCTTCAGACTTATTTAAGAATTATTTGCTATTATCTTGCAACCTCTAAGGCTGTAAGTGGAATTGTGCCTAAATAATTATGGTTCATTATTAGAAAGGCAGAAGATGACAGATGGATATTTAATACTCTCTGTAGTACGAGTCTAGGATACACGATGACAAACTGGTCAAGATACATTCACGTATCAGACTGCCACAAAACCATCACTGCCATTGTGAAGGATCCCAAATTTGTAGTACCAAAACATTCTCAGTTTATTATACAAAATAACCAGCCAAAATAAAGTTTATAATATTACACATGATAAGCATAACTGCCCAAATATAACTGACACCTAAAAACAGCAGTGGTGTCTGAAATTCAATAGCAATTGGTTAATAAAAGAACTGTGAGAGAATTGCTAGTTATTTAAAAGGAAAGGCTTGCTGTTACTTACTGAATCAGCTAATCTATCTCAAATTATTGTTAGCAACAACAACAACAATAATAGTAATGTTTCGATATTTTTTTTATTCTGATTCAACACTGGATGTAAAAGGTAGAAGAACAGTAATAATAGGGACAGTCTCCAGGCCCCCAGGATGGACGGATTACATGAAAGCTATCAACATGAAACGGAAAGGTGTATGGGATGTGCGCATGCGCGATTCCTCACGCGAGGCGTGCGTGACAGCTTCCGGTCCTTTTCAAGATGGCGGCCTTCGCGTAACAACATGTGCCAGCTGTAGGAGCGCGTTCGCTTTTTAAACGGCTGCAAACTACGGAAGGTCTCCGCAAGCTTAGCGATGGATACGGAGAAGCCGAGTGGGAGCGAAGCGAAAGCAGCCGCCGACATGGACTGTCAGAGCCCGGGCGGTGAGTTTAAAAAGGTGCGGTCCAAAAAGGACAATAAACGCAAGAGGCCGGTGGAGGACGCGGAGATGGAGACGGCGGACGCCGCGGCGCGGAAGCGGCCGGACTTTCCGCCGCTTTCCGGAGACAAACTGATGGTAAGATGAGCCGGTCCGTTACGGATGCGCGAAGCAGCTGCGGTGTGGTCGTTGTGTGCGGGGATAGTCCCCGGGGTACACGGTACTGCGCTTTCCAATCATGGCTTTCTCGTGTTCAAGGGCGATACGAACGAAGTGCGCAAAGTGGCGGTGCCCGCTCACCGCTACACCCCTCTGAAGGAGAACTGGCTGAAGATTTTCACCCCGATCGTCGAACACCTACAGCTTCAAGTCAGATTTAACCTGAAGACGAGGAATGTCGAAATCAAAGTAGGTGCATTGGACCTAAGCCGTCAAAAGGCAACGAGTGTTACACCTGTTACGGTTACTGTCCGCTTCCTAGGTTGCTGGGTTTGACAGGCACCAAACCACAGCCAGGACCTGGCAACAGAAGGCAGCCACCAGCAGGACGGGGCCCACAGAACAAGCAGCACCATTTATAACTGAAGGGCACATTGAATGGCCAACTGGCCATGAAGAGCTTCTCTGTATCTTAAATCTGTCTGTAAATTCTGTATCTTAACAGACCTGTAAAGAAACACAAGACATCGGTGCCCTGACTAAAGCTGCAGATTTTGTGAAGGCCTTTGTTCTAGGCTTTCAAGTTGAGGTGAGTGTACCTTCTATAGTTGGCTAAACTTTTGACTGTTAAAGATAAATTACAATGTCTTTTTGTACCTAATACAAGTACCTGTATTACCATATAGCGACCATATTTTTGTCAACCCAGCACGAAAATGAAAGTTTTAGAAACCCATATATCCATATTTCTTATATATGTAACATGCTGACATGCAGAAGTATTACACGCGTCTATAAAGATACAGATGCTTACAATGTACGCTAGTAGGCAAATATCAAAGACCTGGCTGCTGTTAGAGACTGGCTACTATTTGGCCGCGTCCCCTCTGAAGCCCGGCGCTTATTAGAGACCGGCGACAATAAGAGACTCTGCGTTTATTGGAGCATATGCTGTGTGTATGTGATATATATATATAATATTAGTGCAAAATTTACAGTCAAAGCATTATTGCATATTCCCTTTTTCTCTATATATTGATCTGTTTATATTAGTATATTGTGTATTTTGGACGAATCTTTTAATTTTTATTTGCACCAACCACCAAAGCCAATTCCTTGTACATGACAGCGTACTTGGCAATAAACTCCATTCTGATTTGTCCACAGGACGCTCTGGCACTAATCAGATTGGACGAGCTCTTTCTTGAAACCTTTGACGTCACAGATGGTGAGTGTGGTTACTTTGTAACCCAGCTGCTGATCATACTGACTTCATTTGTTTACCTTGAGATTGAGTAATGACTGTGTAAAGCCGCTGAATGAAGTAATGTTTTACTGTCTTTAATGTTTAGTGTCTGCAGGTTTTAGTATAAATGCATATCTTTATTTTAGGAGCGCAGTTTTTCTATTATGTCCAGACTGTTGACTGGAGTCTTGTCAAATTGTCGCCAGTTGTTGTGTAGAGTAGAATGACACGTGGTTTTAATGCGTGTTCAGTTACACCATTTTGCGTATTTGGAATCCAGTGAGGAAATTATGATTGAGAAATTATACAAATTTTTAATAATGTAAAATTTTAATTTTTTTTTAAGTTAAACCCCTCAAAGGAGACCACTTGTCCAGAGCCATTGGAAGAATTGCAGGCAAGGGAGGAAAAACCAAATTTACCATAGAAAATGTGACAAGGACAAGAATTGTGCTTGCAGACACGTGAGCTTTTATTTTTAATTATATTTTTAATACAGATACTCATTTGACTGCCCTGTTAAACCTTCCCCTAATAATATTCTGATATACTTGTTTTGTAGGAAAGTACATATATTAGGATCTTTCCAGAACATAAAGATGGCACGGACTGCTATATGCAACCTCATCCTAGGTATGTGAAGCCTAGTCCAACGAATAATTCGTTAAATTGGTTGTGTTCGTCATCTCTAAACTGCCTCATGAGTTTAAAAGATCGGGATTTTGTGATGTTATTGTCACATGCATGGTTACATAGGGATGGCTTGCAGTGAAATGCAAATCAGGTTACTCCTCAGATTGTAAGATGTTAAAATAATTAAATGGTTAAAAATCAGGAAGGGTGGGGAAAATGGATAAAGTGAAATAGGACTCATATAGTGATTTTCATGCTTTATGAAGCATGAACAGAAGTGATGATGGTCACATGACAATCTCCTTCCTCTCCTCCCTCCAACAGGAAGTCCACCCTCAAAGGTTTATGGGAATATACGAGCCGTGGCCTCCCGTGCTGCTGAGAGGTTCTAATATGATACAAATGATAGTGATGTGGAATAAAGATGCCACGAATGAGGTGACACATGACTTGGTCTAATAACCTGCCAGGAACTGACGTCATGCAGCTTGAAATGTTCACGTCGTGGATGGATGACCCTCATAGAAGTCTGCTGCCACACATATGACTCTGATCGCATTTTGTAAATAAAAGGGTTGTCCTCTGGGGCTTTGTTTTTCTTTCTTTGATTTGCAGCTGACCTATCTGGCTATCATTTCCTTAAATGCAGCCACTGCACTTTAGTTAAAGCATTAAAAAAAAGCATTGGTTATTTTAAATGGTTTATTTTTCATTTTTCATACAGTATGAAGTTTCCAATAATTCCCACAGCATATAATGCAGCATGCAGAGAAGGGCAAAAAAATCCCCCATTCGCCTCCAGATTCTCTCCCCACCTCCCCCCACAGGCTCCGATCTAGCCCACCTGAAAGAGAACGCTTTGGGGACAGTCAATGCCATAACCACTGATGGGGGAGCGTTCCTACTAGCTTTAGAACAAATACTTCTGTACAAAACACCCCACATGGTTACCCCTTGAAGTAAAGCATATGGCAGTCGACACTGGAACAGATATGGAACTGGAATTTGAGCAATGCGGTAAATCGAGAATATTCAAAAGTAACATGTAGTGGCAGTGGTTATAATTTAAACATATACCAAAGTTTGGCAACCTTATATATTAATATAATTATATCACCATTCACCATGTAAACAAGATATTTTCGTCTAGTAATTAAAGGACTGACATGCAAAAAATAAAACTCATGCAAGCATGTGAAGCCTCAGGGCCTCTGGGACTGACAGCCATGGTGATGCAAGCACTCGTATGAAGAACAGCCGTACAGGACGGAGCCTCTGCTCCGGAACGTTCCGGAAACCTGCCTGCGTGAGCAAACACTTCAGTAAGAACTACACAAAGGCATTTTCTTTTTTTTTTTTAAACCAAATAAGTCTTCCTGCAAAACTTTGAAACTGTCCTGGTAATCCTTATCCTTGAGATTTTTTATTTTAAAGAAAGAAGGCCAAAAGAAGAAAATCGTGACAGGAAGTTGGGGCCATCGGCCACATTTCCCATCATGCAACCCGCCCCGATAACATTACATCAGGACTGATGAGTCAAAACAAGAGAATCCTACGTAGGATGTATACGCTGCTAGTTCTCTCTTTACTGTAACAGTTTTAAAAAAAGATCTCATTTACCTAATATATATATATATACTGTTAAACTTTTTTTTTAACGCTGCCTGCAGTAAAGTTGATAAATGTAACATAAAATAAGATGTGATTCTTGCCTATATTCATGTTATTATAGAGCTCTTTGCATATTATAGTATACAATTTATCAGTGAAGCAAAAAAAAAATTGTACTGTTTTTTTGAAGAATAAAATACAAAATACATTTAATGTTTAATGTTCCAACTGACTTTAATAGAAATATTCCATCATGAGAAATGAAACGAACTTTACGTAGGGGATAACTGGATGGTTGCAAAAATGTTCAAAAGTTACCAGGCAACACAAAGACCTGCCTTTAAAGTAAACCTGAAGTTGTGCACAAAAAAAAAATAAAATTCTATATCTACTGTATTTCGAGAGCAAGACCAGGAATAGATAAAACTCCCTGCAAATACAAATGTATGAATAAAATACACATTCCCCCTTTATTACAAAAAAACCAACAATATATATATTTTGGTGTTGTATGTGACTGGAAGCTAAAATGCTAATCAAACTACGTAGTTCGTATTACAAAGTGAAATAGAAAAAGAGAAAGACCTTCCGTATCCCTGGAAAGGAAATCACGCAGGAGTCACGAAGCGCTTTCGTTTTTATCAAGAGTGCTTCTCCCAAACTTAAAACAATGGTACTTCTATGTTCAACTGCTTTGTGTTTATATTCTGATTGGCACTTCATACCCTACTTTTATGATGTCACAAAATCAAGTATATCGAGATACACCCAACTAACTACATAATTTCCCAATATACTTCCTTAAAAAAAGACAAGAACAAAATAAATATAAAAAAAGAAAATAAAAAAACTGCACGCCAACCCTCTTCCTTTCATCCACCAAACTGAGATGCTCATTCAACAAGAAAAGCTGTCCTTCAAGATTTTTTTTTTTTTTTTTTTTTTTAAAGTGCTACACCAAGTTATTGAGAGAATCGATGTTCAATAACGATTTGGAGTTGGCTTCGCGAGGCTCGTGTCGAAAACGGTGGCTTCACAGAGAAAATACTTCCATTTAAATACACAGAGAGCATTGCTGGACATCTTGAGCATATCTTCAGAGATGGAGAAGAAAGCAAAAGTTGTTGTGGGTAGCTCGGGAACTCAGTCACACATCCACCACCATCTTTTTGTGTATGTCTAGGCCACCTACAACCTGGAGGGTGACAGGACAGTGATGTCAAATGTATTCAAGAACATTTCAGTATGAATTTAATTTAAGTGATAAGTGGTTCATAGCATTCATGTACTTCATGACGATGTTACAGGAGCACAACTATACTTACTGCACAAAATTCTTCAAAGGATATCCTGCCGTCGCCGTCCTTGTCCGCGTTGATGATGGTCTTGTCGACTATCTGCTGCAGCTGGGTGTCCTTCAAGTTGTTACCCACCATCATCTTCAGCACCTGGAAGAGCTCCCCGTTGGAGATGTACCCATCCTTGTCCATGTCGTAGATGCGGAAGGCAACTTGGGTATAAGCAAGACAACCATGAATTATGACAAATTGCTACGAAGCAAAGCAAAACTCACTGGAGACCTCTTAGCGTGGTTGATGGGTTTAGACGAGTACTTACACCGTAATTTCTGTTCCTTGTCCCCTTTGACGCTGAACTGCGAGACGCCCTCTATGAATTCTAAACAGAGGCACAAAAGAGAAATACGTCTTTTTTACAACCAAGCTACCATTATCATTTGTGAGCTAGGCTGGAAAAGAAACATCTAGGACTAATTTTAAATGTACAGCATGATCTTTAAAGGAGCTTATTGGTGCCATCAGCTTCTTTGACCTCACAAAATTAACAAACTGCAGATGCATAGCAAGTTAAAAAGCAAACCTCACAAGTAGATATTCATAACTGTACTTAATCTCACACAAACACATTTCTGGTGACTGTGGTCATTCACAAAGCACTTCTTTTTCACCTTACCTTTGAAATCGACTTCTCCATTTCCGTCGGTGTCGAATATGTCAATGACTCGTTGTACTAGCGGGTTCTGCTGCAATTCGGGCAGTGACATAAACTCTTCTACGCTCAAGGATCCTGAGTTATCGAGGTCGAGCTTCTTAAATCTCTTCCCTAGCCTCTTAATTTCATCGGCATCAACTGCAACAAAGGCAAATAAAGGACAGAAATAGTCAACTCTCCAAGGAATGGGTCCATTTTCACACTCTGTGATGCTCCCTAGCGCTTCTTAGGATATTAAAACATTAAAAGATTCAATATTAAAGAGGGTAGAGCAGGCCTACTGCCGACTGCTTACTGACGGTAGATGCAAGCTAACTGTATAGCCACAGCTACTCAAATTAACATTTCAACAGCCCAGCAATAGCAGCTGGCATGTAGTCACCCAGCCCCGCACTTCCACCAGGTGCAACACTAATCCCATTAATCCTGATGCTGACAGAGTAATGCAACACAAAGACCTGAAAGGTCCGAAAACGATGTGACAACTAATGAACCTGCTAGCACACACAAGCTGACCCGGATGATTAGGCCCCTGGTTCTTCTCACCTAGTTCCAGGTGCTTTTCAAGGTGTGTCTAATGTAATTATAAGATATACATTTTTTACGTTTACGCGTACAAGTACAAAGCTGTCTTTGCTTGCCATGGAGTTTATATACTTATAACAACGACAGCTACAGGGATCAACAAATAAAATCAACACCAAGCAAATATAGTTTTATTTTTATTTACATGTTCTATCTTTAAATGTACTTCAAGCACAAAATATATATAAACAAACTACATCTGAAAATCTGATTACCCCTCTCATAATGTAATTCTTATAAGAAAATGAAGTAAGATTTCTAACGGAATAAATGCGCAAACCTGTCATATCACAGCTCCACCACTAGATGGAGCACTACCCAACAGTGCTACAGTAAAGGGCTGGGGGGGGGGGGGGCTCCTTGTTGCTGCCCAAATAAAGTTATCAATTTCAAGTATGGATCAATAAATATTGCTGTAAGCATGAGTTCGGTTAAGGCCGATTCTGTGGTAGGAGTAATATCAAGCTCCAACCAAACTTCAGTCATCACGGACAAGAACACAGGCATGACCCAACATGGGGAATGTCTTTCAAAATAAATATTCTCTTCAACACGCAATCGCGTAATAGTCTGATGTTATAACTGGGGAAGTCATGGCCATTTCAACAAATAGGAACATTAAATGCCATTTACAGATTAACAAGATAGCAGTCAATAAATATGCATAACAGTGTAACGCGCGCGCCTCTAAGACGCAGAAAGGACTGACAGTTGGTGGCGGCACAGAGTGTGTGCCTGCCGGCGCTTTACAGTGGGGCGAGACGCGGCACACTTCAGATTTACCCGATCCTGTTACCTGGCAACCGCCACTTATAGGCCGCTGCATAAATCTCACTATACACAAGGGCCGCGTTGTATGCAGGTTAACAATAAACCAGCCCCCCACAAAGCCCGCTCCTGTGCCTCAGCCATTCTCAGACCAGCAGATCCCACGTAGACGCGGATAATGCTCTGCTTTCCCCAGTGGGTCTCTACAGCTGCCCCTTCTTATACCCTCCTGTTCCAGCACTCTCCAAGTCCACAGAATTAGAGCAGTGACACGCTCACCCCAGCCCGCAGACAACCTAATTAACTACTTTTGCCATTCGAATAGTTTATCCTACAGTTTAGCATCACAGATTATAAACCGGTAACAAATCCCATTCCGATACTGCCAGATTTGCACGATGTTTGGATTAATGAGTTGCCGTCTTTTAAAATTCGACCAGTCAAGCTACAGACAGAGTGACAGGCGATACTATGCAACTCCCGCAGTTTTGAAATCAGCCTGTACTTGGGGCGGGGGCTCAGAAGCCATGAGAAAACCCAGCCCCCCCCCCCCGTTTGATCTCCTGCATTTGGGCATACGTCTGAAATGAGGGTTCCTCCAACGAGAGCAGCAGAGTGAGGGCTCCCATCCCGTGACTCCACTGCTGGTCTTGACAGTTGCCGATGGGCTCTCACTGTGGGACATGATGTCCACCAGACAGACATGAATTTGAGCATTTGTGTTTTTCTTTGCGATCGTTGCTTTCTGCCTTACTACCCTGTAATTTGCCCCCATGACGAATGACCTCAGCGGGAGGGAGAGCGCCCTACAAATCCTCCTATATACCCTCACATTCTGCAGGAGTTTACATGCTGCCCCTTGCGAAATTTTAACACGCCACTTGTGGGCCGACTCACTAAGGTTCCGAGTTTTCAGACGGGTGCAAATACGTCTTTCAAAGCACTATATTAATAGAAGATGGTGCAATCTCCCCCGCCTGTAGCCCCCTCCCCCAGGGAAACCCCTAGCAACAAGGAAACCCAGCTAACCAACACCGGTTATTCTGGGAGGCAGCGGGAGGCCGAATGCCGATTCAGGCGGCACGGCGTCGCTGAATGAGACGCCCTACACAGGTTCTGACAAGTGCCTCTATAAAAGGCATATTCATGTCTGTAGGTATGGCATCTAAGCAGCTACGGAGGGCTGATATTGCTTCGCAAATGAATGCGTTGCACTAGGGGAATTGTCAGCAGATAGCTTGCAGAAGAAAAGCTGTGGGATGAGCATTAGGATTCAGCGAGCGTAAGGGGCGTCGGGCTGCGGCTCACGCCTCGCGGCCAGCTGCCATGTACCGCCTTGGAAGCATAGCTCCTCCCACACAAGGCCGGGACGCGCTGCTCACTCGGAGAACCTGACCAGGCAGCTCGGCACGGCGCCGCAGAGGGGCCCGGCAGGTTTCGTGAGAGCGCAGATGTTATCAAACGATCCCTTACGGGTCAAGGTGGCCTGGTGCATTTTATATTCTCATCCAAAATGTAACAACATAGAAAGCAGAGTCGGACACCTCCTGGGTTAAGGGCGTCAGGTGACCATGGGATCTGAACCAGCGACCTTGCGGCCAGACAGCAGCATAACCCACTGAGCCGCACTCCTCCCCGCATGCAGTGCACTTTCAATCCGCACACAGACTATAACTTTCATTTATTGGACGACTGCCTACAGGGTTGTGCAGGTTTCTGGCTCTGTCCATCTGCGGGTGAAACGGTTCCAGCCCCCAGCATGCACTGCGGAGCAGCACGAGGTAGCGTGGGACGCAGGATGTAGCCGGCTCCATGTTAACGGCAGGCTTGATCAGGAAAGGGACCCGAGCTCGACGTACAAACACCCACGCATACTTCAAGTAGATCAGATATGGAAAGACCTTGTCGTCAGCGTCAGAGAGGACACTAAAAACACGCCATTATCTCTTCTTTTCTGTTCCCGTAGCCACCGCAGTTTCCCCAGAAAGTCATTTTACATAGAGAATATTTTGTTCCGATCTTCAAAAGCAGTACAAATGCTGGCACATCGGTACTTTTTTTCATCATCTATGTGCAGTTACCGTCCTGGCATCAAACTCCATAACACTTCCGAAATGTAATGACGCAGACTGCCATAATAGCCACCCAACGACAGGCTCGGTTCAGTTCTGGCCGCGCAGCTGATTTCAATCTGTCCACCTTCCTGACGGAGTGAACAGCTGCCCACTGCAGGAGTGGGGGGGTGGGGGGTGGCTGAGGGAGACCAGAATATTCCGGGGAAGTCCAGAGGTAGAATATCACTGCAGGTGTATCAAGCAGACTCGGAACAGCTTTAGGTCTTCAGAAAATTGTAGCATCCGATCCTATGCTCACAGCCTCACAGGTTCACGCGAGAGCAGCGGGTCGCACAGCGGATACGATAAACAAAGAAACAAAATAAGCAAAAACAAAACGTGTCACCTAAGAGGCACAGGCTGACTGCTGTACCTTTATTTCAGCACTTAAATTCCTCTGAATTATTATACCACGGTTTTCAGATCACAGAAACACAATGACGAATAAAAAAAAAAAAACAGACTCTTACATAAACTAAATATACAAATGTTGACAGTGTAAGATTTCTGGGGAGAAACGTTGGCTGAGGGCCTCAAGCCAATTCCCCCCACCCACCCCAGTAAACTACCCACTCTACCGGTAACGCAGCTCAGCCGTGACGGCATGCAAGTTAATAGGCAAATAACTGGTTAATCTGTCCAAAAATGTAAATGAATTTGCCATGAACAAAACAAAATAAAACAAATGACACTGCTGGACCTGCAAATGGCTCATCTGAGCTGTGTGGTATGAGCCCGGCTCCGGGTTCGGGGGGAGGGGGGTGGCCGCGTGCATCAGACGGACAAGCTCCTTCAGCACGCCGCGGCGCGCCCCTGCCAATCGGGGAACGACGGGCCCGTGTGCACCGCCAAGATGACTCAAGCCCCGGCGGCAAGGCGCGGCGCAGATGGCCAGCAGCGTGGCCCACACGAGAGGCGCTCCGCGAAGGGCCAATTCTGCTGAACCATCATTGGCAGCGAGGGATTCCCCACAGCGGGCCGGTTATATCCCGGGTCACATGATCAGCGGCTCCCTCTCTTTGCCCAGGAGGGTGGGGGGCCACAGGCCATATCGCGGCTAAATATAGACGGGGCTCTCCCTCCAGCCCCAAACCTGACCTTTATGCGGCAGAGGCATCTCACACCCGGGGAGGGCCGTGTCTGTATGCAAGCCTGAGGGGGGGTCACAGGCTCTGCTGCAGAATGTAGCCGGGCTGCAACAACCAGGCGCATAAAGCGTGCTCTGTCCTTTCTGTGGACTGACCACACTGCCCTAAGGAAAGGCAAAACGACAGAACTCCATTGTCTATCTTCCTCATCAAAACTGAGTTAGGGCTATGAGCGGGCCTCCTCCGCTACATCTTATCATGTGACAAAATCTCAGTTCAGCTATGCTCGTTTTTTAAGAATACAAAAGGTGAGAATTACATTAACCACATACAAAAAAAAGAAAAAAACTCTGAAGCCTACTAATATGACATTTATAGTCATTTCTTATTCAGATGCAAAGAATATGAGCGAAAAAATTACCAATTAATTTTGGACTAAGGAAGATGAGGTGAAAGTGTGTGTGGTGACATCAGAAGGGAAAGGCAGATACTTACAGTGTGAGCACATTTCCAGAGGATAGCTCGCTTCATTACCCTACCAAGAGACAAAAGGTGAACACCATTAAGATTTAATCCACTGCCCACGAGTACAAAGCTTTAACAAAACATAACGTTCATCATTTTAAAGTTACAATATATTACAATGTCACAGATCATTTTGCTTCATTTGATCATTTTGTTCAGCTCAGCGATATTACAGGAAAGGCAATCCAGACAGCACTTTCTCAGAGATCAATCCACTTTCCCGCATACATCCACCACTTAAGAGTTTTGCTAAATGTTTACACTGCATTAGTGCCACAAAGGAGATCCTTGTGATACCACAGAAAAACACTAATTCAGGTAATGGCAGCCCTGATTTATTACCACGCACCCTGAT